>LPNX010640109.1:280445-326383 GCA_001517045.1 Pseudotsuga menziesii | reverse complement strand
TATATATATATATATGAAATTAAGAAACATAATACCAAAAATGAGATGCCACAACTACATTATCAATAAAATAGTTTTTGACAAAAAAACCTGGAATAATCATCGACAAAATTATGTGCTCCCTCTTTATTGACAACCATGGAGGAATGTAATGGTTGATAACAAAAATAGGCCATGTAGCAGGGATTTCTCCCTTGTTACAGGGAAGGAATGGCTCCCTTCCGTCTATAGGATGGAGGGGTAGGTTCCTATATGGAAATGCAAGAAAAATAAATAGACAAAAAGAAAGCAAAGGACAGAAAGACAAGAAATGGCTGGAAGCCCCTTTGCAAACAAGGTTAGGGATTAAATCCAGCTACCTGCAAACAAGTATTAGAAACAAAAAACCTACAAAACAAGTTGAAAAACTAACCTACAAGAAAATATGGGTCAGAAAACAACTAAGCTACTAAAACAAATACATAAGCAAACAATGGTATACCTTCTCTTTGGTGCAATGGGCCACCATGCCCTGGCTGGAAGAAGCACCTCTCTCTCTCTCTTGGCTATGGAGGAGCTATGGATCAATGGAGAAATGAATGGATGAGAGGAGGGATGTGGGTGGTTTGAGAGGGAAAGGGTCTCAAGGCATCCATAGGTAGCATAACAGTATGCAAGCGAAGAGTTGTTTGAGAGTGACCCCCGCCCCTCCTTTTATAGAATTTTTAGGGTTCTAAGCCCTTGGTTAGGGCTTTAGCCCATTTTTTGGGAGTTTAGCCCCGTCCGCCCTAACTTTAGCTCCTTTCGGGGTTTTAGGATCCTTTGAGGGGTTTTATCCCCTTTTTGGAGGCTTTATCACCTAGGATAGTTATTTAGTCTCATTTTTGGGGTTTTTAAGCCCTTCTACTCATTTTTATGCTTTTTTGAGGGTGTGGGGGTCTAATGGGGTGATACGAAGGTCATGCATGGATGTCCTTAGGTGGTGCAGGCCATGTAGAGCTGAGTGAGGGATTTTTTGGGTTAACAAATTCCCCCCTGATGTGTGAGGGTAAGAAATCATCATATGGCCGATGGACATCATAGGATTTGTTGTGGAGAGGTGGTCCTTCCGAGGCTGGGGCATGGTGGCTTTTGGTTTTTGTATTAATATGGTTCCCATCAATGGGTGAGATACAAATAATGTGTGACATGTATATGGATGAGGTGGGAATCCCCATGCTTGTGACAATGTCAAAATAATAATGTGATCTATGCTCTAAAATACAAGAGTCGGTCATATACAACTGATGATACATAATGGTTGCCTCAATTAGAGGTTGAATACAATACTGATCTAAAGCACTGCTACATTGGACCTATGGCATTCTCATGGAATGCTATATCTTCATGACTGATAGCCTGGTGGATCTAGAATGGTACATAGCTATATGGACTCACTGATGGAGAGTCAGAGTCTTTGTGGTACAAGTATGCTGCATCAATCATAAATCTATATAGAAGCACTACTGGGGATTATGAACACTGTCTCCAATGCAACCCAGAAATAATAAGGGACATAACCTGTTTAGGTCCCTTGAATAGACTCATAAATGTGCTAGACTCAAGTGATATCCAGGGTCTTCAACCAAATACTGCACGGACCAATACCCTATATGAATCTCAATGGTGTGATGATGTAGCTGGAGTCAAGCACATGAGAAACAACCACGAAGTACTCCTCTCAAGTGGTCCAAGGAACTCATCAATGAGGTTAATGAAACCAAGATACAGGGACCTATGGGTCTATCCTCTGGAATATGTGTGTTGTCTTCGACAAATGGAGACCTGCCCTAGGTCAAGGAAATGGTGTTTCCTTGACCAGAAGTGCGAGGGAGATAACTGAAAGATGTGTGGCAATCTGCAGACTGACCCACTGAACGGGGGGGGTGGGGAAGGAAAGAGTTCAAAAGGGGCAAGGGGAGTGTAGTAGACTCAAACTTCCTTTGTTTAGTAGACTCAAATGGCAGCAAATGAAACTGACTCATGGGAATGGGATCATAGCTGTAATACTGGGGCTAACACTGCAGATGGGAAACACTTTAGGGAGGTGGACACTTTTGATATTGATGGGATCCAAGGAAGACACATTGCAGAGTAGTTTGAAAAAAGGTGACCCAAAGGGGAAATGCTACCAAACTATTTTCTATGGCGTGGTGTATAGAGACATCCTTATGGTACGATCTCGTGGATTTTTTACGAGCCCGAGAAAGTAAATGCTCAATGGTGCTTTCAATTTTAGAGAGTCTGAAAGCACGAAGAAGACTCCAGTGGGGGATATTTTTCATTGGTAGTCTCCTGTGGCCGAAAAAGGATAAAAGTATACATAGGAGAGCTTTCCCATCCTGTAGGGGATGAAATACTTATTTACCATTGGTAATCCAATCAGGTCAAAAAAGGTTAAACCTATACTGACTGGACGATCATTCAGATACTTTTACGAGCATGAACAAAACCAAGTTTCCTCGGCAATATTTTCTTGATGAGAAGGCTGGAAAAGAGCTTAACGACAACCCATGGTGATATTTTTCATAAAGTATGGCCCCTCTGCCCGAGAAAGCATAAAAATATGCAGAGGGGAATGGTCTTGGCTTGAATATGCCAAGGTGGTCCTTTTCATTGAATGGTCTACATAGTCCACAAAAGGAGGTAAATGTGACGGTGTAGATGCCCTTTCCTATACTTTAATGAGCGGGAAAGGAAGCAGCTGCACTCGACAATCTTTTCATTGTTTTTAAGAGTCAGAAAAGAGCTTAAATGAAACTTTAATATGGTCAACCGATTGCGGTGGCACAAGCAGTTCCCTATGTCAGGACGGTCGAAAATGGTACAAAGGTCATCCATGTAGTATGGACAGAGTAGATGGCTCTCAAACATACCAATATATGCACGGGATAGATCGTGGAAAAGGAACGTGAGTCAGTGCGGTACAGGAACGCAAATCAAGGTGGCTCTCAGACAGAGGTCAGGAGATATGTGTGTGATTTGCGGTGGATGGAATTGACTACATGTGATGTGAGTGCAAGTATGGGGGCATTTATATGCCAAATATGTGAAAAAAGAAACAATTTGTTTTCCAAAAATGCTCCGGAGGTCCATGCAAGGTGCGGTGGACGAAGAAAACGACTATATGTTACAAAAATAAAAATGGTGTTCCTTAATGGGTGGTGGCCTGAGAAACCACATGAGTGGCAGTAGGAATGTGTGATGCAAGTATAGGTCTACAAACACTTGCATCACTATGATGTGGCTCGTAAATAGAAGTGACTTCTGAGAAGCGGTCCTGAAATTTGTTTGTTAAACATGAGACAATGGTCTCATAAGGAGATAGAGGGTGGAAATTTGAGTCTGGAGGTGTGAGAGGTGTCTCGAACAAGCTCTAGGTGAATTTGGATTAGCAGCTAATGGTGCTTCCCCTAACTTGTGGTAAAAAATGTTAAAAAACAAAAAAGGAAAAAAAACTACATTATAAGGAACTCATACTGGTGGTATCAGGTATAGAATCTCTTGAGGTAGATACTGTTATGCAACTTCTTCAAGAGGCAACCATCTGAGTCAGTGAAGAGGTATGCCCCCTTGTCAAGATGAAGGTTATTGGCAAGGCAGGATGATAGAATCTGGTATTTTATGGGAAGAACCGATTCCACACTATGGTTTAAAGGGAATGGGGTAGAATCGGAGGTGGTCTTATAGATCTCTCCGTCATCGCGTAAGTGGTGCCATGATAGATCAAGTGGGTCTTCCACAGCCGACAAGAAAGAAGGGAAAATGGTGCTAGAGATCATCTAAATGGTATCGATTGTGGCTTTGGTGTCATTGTCCCCAGTCTTTATTGGAGGAAGAGGGGCAGGCCTGGAGATGGTAGGAGTCTTTGATGGACCTAGACGTAGGTGCAACATCATCTCTATTGGCTGGATAAGAGTCAACACATATTGGGGCCTTAAAGGTAGCATAGGTGGTTCAAGGTACCATGCAGGAACTCCCAATGTGAAATCCTATAAATTGTTGGTTGCCAGGACAGAATTGTTTGCAATCTCGGATGGTAGGAAAAGGAAAAGGAAAAGAAAGAGGAAAAAGATCATGTTGAGTGGGAATGGAACCCACTGTTTCTCTAGTAAC
Organism: Pseudotsuga menziesii; assembly: GCA_001517045.1. NCBI lineage: Eukaryota > Viridiplantae > Streptophyta > Pinopsida > Pinales > Pinaceae > Pseudotsuga > Pseudotsuga menziesii. Next base: position 322,249 of record LPNX010640109.1, on the reverse strand, counting down.
TGAGGTTTTGGTTGTGGCTGGGGAAACAATGAAAGAGACAGGTCTAATGGATCTTTTGTGATGGTGGAGATGTTAGGGTCAATTGAACTGGACATCATTTAAATGGATGTGGTGTCCGAAGAGGGAGGTGGGGGATGAACTTCTTCAATCAGGGTGATCTCAAATTCAAGGCAATGTTGACGGATGTCGACTAAAGCCATTCGAAATTCAGGAAAGTCTTGGCAATGGTGACAATAGTGTCCATACAATCCACAAAGGGTGCAAGCATGGTTTGTTCTCAATACCTTCTTTCGCACTATTGGTGCGGTTGGAAGTTCAACCACGAGGAGGTTTTCGGTTGTATCCATGGAATTCAAATGTGCGTAGATCATTGGAATCTCAGGGAAGTTATGAGTCAGATGGCCCTATTCTTTGCAAACAGTGCAAGGTGGGATTTGTCGAGCCTCTACGGTGCATTCTCATTCTTGCCCCTCGCCCTTTTTGGGTGGGGTGGTGCAGGTGTGAGTGTGTTAGTTTTTCTTATCATTTAAGCTAGCATAACATTAGGATCTTTAACTGAGAGAATAACAAGTACAACAATTAAACACAAGAGACAATGAACATAGTGTTTATCCTCAGGGAAACCATAAATGGTGAAAAACCCACAATTTCCTCTAAGAAATAATCAGCACCAAAAGTAGAACCCAAAATAGTAAGATATCTCCTGACAGCAGTAACCTTCTTCTTGTCTAGCTCCAATGTCTTCTCCTTCCTCAACTATGCGCTACACTTGAGTGTGTATGAGTTGTGTGATAAATAGAGATTCCAGCTCTCTATTTATACTAATCCCGACATGACTAAAACCCTACTAGGGCCAAACTTACTAGGAGAATCTAATAACCCTAGTGCCCTATAACTCCGGGGACTTTAACCCTTAGACAATAGGAGGGTTACCCACAATGAATTGACATGACTTGTTTACATTGTAGATATTCCTGATAGGGACATCAGGGCATGACATGACTCAGTTACATCCCGGAATAAACATCGGGTTACAATATATAATAAATACAAGTGGAATACATTCCGAAGTTACCTATACATCAACACTCCCTCTTAACTAGGAAGGTATTCTTTCGACACAATTTTTAGCATAAGACTTCTTCTTTGTATCTTCTGGATCATCATCGAGTCTTCATCATCTTCATCTTCAATTAATCTTCATCTTCAAGTCATCTTCATCATCATATCTGGATCATCTATCGATCTGGATCATCACTAGACATCATCACTAGATCTGGATCATCACTGGATCTAGATCATCACTAGACATCATCACTGGACATGGATCATCACTTGATCTGGATCATTACTACTGGATCATCATCACAAGTGCTATCTCTTGATTCTTCTCGTCATCATAATCTCTACAGAGAAAACCCTTTTTCATGCCGGATGTACATATACAGAGCCAGTCCTTTTTCATACTGGATGTATCATCACACAGAGCTAGTCCTTTTTAATACTAGATGTGGCATCCACTCAGAGATAGTCCTTTTTCATACTAGATGAGTCTTCATAGAGCCAGTCCATTTTCATACTAGGTGTGGGATCCACCCAGAGCTAGTCCTTTTTCATACTAGATGAGTCTTCACAGAGCCAGTCCTTTTTCATACTAGGTGTGGCATCCACACAGAGCTAGTCCTTTTTCACACTAGATGAGTCTTCACAAAGACAATCCTTTTTCATACTGGATGTGGGATCCACACAGAACTAGTCCTTTTTCATACTAGATGTGTCTCCACAGAGCCAGGCCTTTTTCATACTGGGTGTGGCATCTACATAGAGCTAGTCCTTTTTCATACTAGATGTGTCTTCACAGAGCTAGTCCTTTTTCATACTGGATGTGGGATCCACAAAGAGCTAGTCCTTTTTCATACTAGATGTGTCTTCACCGAGCCAGTCCTTTTTCATATTGGATGTGCGATCCACACAGAGCTAGTCCTTTTCCATACGAGATGTGTCTTCACAGAGCCAACCCTTTTTCATGTTGGGTGTGGATTCCATACATACAACTGGCAATGGAAGGAACCAATCCTCTCACCATGTCACAGCTCTTACAACTGACCATGGAAGGAACCAATCCTCTCACCATGTCTGAAGGGAACATCACTTATATCTGACCATGGAAGGAACCAATCATCTCACCATGTCAAAATGGCACATCACTTATATCTAACCATGGAAGGAACCAATCCTCTCACCATGTCAAAATGGCACAGCACTTATATCTGACCATGGAAGGAACCAATCCTCTCACCATGTCAAAATGGCTCATCATGGACATATCACTTCCTCTTGGGAGGAATCTCAATCTGGAGAACACTAAGCTTCTCCCTGAAGTATTCAAACTTCACCCTAGCTAATGGCTTCATTAACACATCAGCTATCTGTTCGTCCGTCACAACACACTGGAGCTTCACTGCTCCTCTCTGCACCATATCCCTAATATAGTGATACTTGATCTCGATATGCTTCGACTTGTCATGGAATACAGGATTCTCTGACAACTTTACACAACTCTGGTTTGCACTGTATATACAAGTAGAATTTAACTGGAGATCAAATAAATCAGACAGTAGCTTCCTCAGACATACTGCCTCATAACTAGCTGAACAGGCTGCAACATACTCTGATTCAGCTATACTTAGTGCCACATAGAATTGCTTCCCGCTAAACCACGAGATCATACCTGATCCCATACTCAAGCAACATCTTGAAGTACTCTTCCTGTTGATGGCACTACCTGCCCAATCTGAATCAACATAACCCTCCAGGTTAATCTTCTAATCAGTCTTATACTTGAGCCCATAATCAACCGTACCCTTCAGGTACCTCAAAATATGCTTTACAGCAGTCAAGTGAAGATGTCTTGGATCTGTCAAGTACTGGCTCAAGGTGTTCACAAAAAAGCAGATATCTGGTCTCCTGCTTATCAGATGCATCAAGGACCCAATCATCTGATGATACATCATGGCATCAACTGTCTCTGATGAAGCATCACTCAATAGCTTCATATTTTATGCCATAGGTGTGGTTAATTCCTTGCAGTCCATCATCCCAAATATCATCAGGATCTCTACTGCATACTTCCCTTGTCCAAGGAAGATTCCATCTGAATTCCTGCCACACCTCCATCCCTAGAAAATAATGCATCATACCCAAGTCCTTCATCTCGAACTCGGTAGCAAGCTTTCTCTTTGTATCAGTAATCAACCCATCCATACCTGTCACAAATAGATCATCTACATATAGCAGGAGTATCACTAGATTTCCATCTTGAACCTTGTAGTAAAGGTTGGAATCTGCTTTACTCTTGGTAAAGCGCAAACTAGATAGAAAGCTGTCAATTATACTGTACCATTTCCTGGGTGCCTGTTTCAAACCATACAGGGATTTCTTCAATATGCACACATGAGACTCCCTGTCATGTGTCTCAAAACCGAGTGGCTACTCAACATACACTTCCTCTTCTACTACACCATTCAAGAAAGCAGTCTTGACATCCATTTGGCATATCTTCCATTTCATCGTTACAGCCAGAGAAAGTACCGATATGATGGAAGTGTATATGGCTATAGGTGCAAAGGTTTCTTCATAGTCTATTCCTTCTTTCTGTGAGAAGCCATGAGCAACGAATATTGCTTTATATTTCTCTATGCTTCTGGCTGTAGCATGCTTAATCTTATAGATCCACTTGGATTTTACAATTGACTTCCCTTCTAGTCTTGGGACAACTTCCCAAACATCATTCTTCATGATCCATTGATATTCTTCGATCATGGCATCCTTCCATTTTTTCCGTCATGTCGCTTCTTCATAATTGGAAGGTTCTTTATCAATGAAGTCACATAGCAATGCTACATAACTGGAACAGGATCTAGTCCTCTTCCTTTCTCTAATATTCTCTTCTAGAACCCCATATCTTTTTGCATCTTGGATAATCTCTCGTACCCAAGCAGGTTTTCTCTTGTGAGGATTCTTCTCTTGAGGTGGATCTACAGGTCTTTGTGTTTCTTCATAGTATCGATCTTCTTCTTGAGTTTCTTCGTTCATGATTGTATCATGAGTTCTGGGAGCTTTTGCTTCTTCAGGTTCTTCAACAGGTTTCCTTCTGTATTTGATGTAGGCTGAATCTTCGTCAAATGTTACATCCCTAGTGATATCAATCTTCTTGAACCCTGGGAAGTATATTCTGTAAGCCTTCGAGCTTTCAGAGTATCCCACAAATATACCCTTCTTTCCAGAAGGATCTAATTTTGTTCTCTTCTCTCTTGGAATGTGAATGTACACAGGACAACCGAATATTTTGAGATGGATGACTTCTGGTTTCTTACTAGAGAAGACTTCTTCAGGAGTCTTATTATTGAGTACTCTATGTGGAGTATGGTTCTGTACATACACTACTGTTCTAGCTGCTTCTGCTAAAGGATGCATAGGAAGATCTTGATCATGAAGCATAGCTCTTGCTACTTCCATGATAGTTCTATTCTTTCTTTCTACAATTCCATTCTGTTGTGGATTATAAGGAGTGGACAACTACCTCTTAATCCCTGAGTCTTTACATAGTTCCTTGAACTCATTCAAAGTGAATTCTCCGCAATTGTCTGATCGAAACATCTTGATCTTCTTTTCAGTGTGGTTCTCGATCAAGGCTTTGAATTCCTTGAACTTGCTGAATACTTCATCTTTATTCTTCATGAAGTAAATCCATGTCTTCCTAGAAAAATCATCAATAAAAGAAACATAGTATGCATACCCATTTAGAGAACTTGATGACATTGGTCCACATACATCGGAGTGGATGATTTCCAAGATTCCTTTTTCTTTGCTCTCGCTACTTGGAAATTTCTTCTTTGTATTCTTTCCTTTTGCACATCCTTTGCAGACTCCTTCATGTTTTGCTTGAATTTCTAGAAGACCTTCAACAGCTTTACTTTCAAGTGGTAGTGCTCTGTAATGCACATGTGCAAGCCTTCTGTGCCAAAGTTCATTTGGTTCTACTGAGTAATGAACCAAGGCTTGTTCTGGTTGGCCCTTCAATTTGTATAGTCCTCCTTCTTGTTCCCCAATCACTATTGCATCGTCAAAAGCCTTTCCCTTTGGACACATAAGAACTTGGCCATCTAAAAAAGAAACCCTCATTCCTTTTGCATCCAATGCGGATATGGAGAGGAGCTTCTTCTTTAGTCCTGGAACAAATAATACAATCTTCATATTCAAAGACTTTCCAAAGTCGAGTATGTAGGAGGACTCACCACTACCTTTTATCGGATACTGATAGTCATCTCCAAGTTTCACTTTGTGAGGTGACTCATGTTCAGATAGCTTCACAAATGAATCTTTGAATCTCACCATGTGCTTGGAAGCACCACTGTCTATGAGCCAATCATTACTTCCATGTGAAACATTTCTCGTAAGAGCAGAGATCAACACGTATTCTTCATCACTTGAAGAATCACTTTCTTGTCTAGTTCTCTTTGTGGAATGTTCATCATCCTCTGCAGCATGAGCATGATGTCTTCTCTTGCTTCCCTTCTTCTTCTTTAAATTCCCTTTGTTAGCGCATAATTTGGATATGTGACCTTTCTCATCACATTTGTAACATTTAACAGTAGCCCAGTCTTTTCTAGAGTGATAAGGCTTACTTTTGGAGTGATGATGGTCCCTTTTGGTTTTCTTTGTGTGGGTGGTAAGAGATTGGTCTTCACTTCCCATCTTTTCTTCTCGGGATACTATCCGAGCTTCTTCTTGAGAGCACTCTTCCCATAGTCTGCTAAACTTGACTAACTTATTTCTGGCACAAATCCCCTGAATGAAAGAGTCCCATGATCTAGGGAGACCATTCAAGGTGGTCATCACAATTTCTGTATTTTCCACTTCTTTGTCTACTGCTTCCAGCTGCTCCTTGATCTAAGAGACCCTTTTAAATTAGGACTGAATAGTCTTAGCATTTTGGATCTTTACATTCTTCAATTATTTTCTCAGAGTCATCTTCCTGTTTATGTTTTTTCCTTCAAACAATTTGGTTAGGGCATCAAACAAAGCTTTAGGTGTCCTGAGAGAGGACACCTATGGGATAAGGTGATCCTTGATAGAATCAGTAGTGATCCTCTTTGCCATAACCATCTTCTTCTTATGTAAGGCCTTTTCCTCATCTCCCTATGGAACTAGAACCTCCTCATGAATGTAGGACTCTAATTCATTCTCTTCTAGGACCAGGGAGATCCTATACTTCCAGGCTTGGAAGTTAACAGGTCCCTCAAGATTTTCATAAAGCTTGGTATGATGAGACATCATAAACTGAGAATTTCAAATGAAAATACAAAATACCTTAGATCTTACCAGGTCAAGATGTCGGATCAAAAACTTGAGCTGAAATCCTGTAGTGCTGGTTCAGTAGCAAATCAGGGTTTTGCTTTTCTGAAGTTCTGTCCACCCAATTCCTTGAAATTTGTCCCAAAATTTGATTTTGGGGAGGAGATCAATCCAAGCCTGGGCTCACTAAAAAATTCCTCTTCTGTGAAGAGCGTTAATTTCTGGCAGCAGTGTAGGGTCCAAAACTGAAAAACCTCAGAATTGGATTCTGCTTCGACAAAAAGGCGCTCTAAGGAGGAGAGTTGTTCCACCTTATTTTTGCTAAAAATCTGTGGAGGAAGATCCACAAACTAGGAATCCCTAGTTCCTGTAGCTGCACAGTGTCTTCTTCTCAGGTTAGATCTGATACCATGTTAGTTTTTCTTATCATTTAAGCTAGNTCTTTAACTGAGAGAATAACAAGTACAACAATCAAACACAAGAGACAATGAACACAGTGTTTATCCTCGGGGAAACCATAAATGGTGAAAACCCCACAATTTCCTCTGAGAAATAATCAGCACCAAAAGTAGAACCCAAAATAGTAAGAGATCTTCCGACAACAGTAACCTTCTTCTTGTCTATCCCCAATGTCTTCTCCTTCCTCAACTATGCGCTACACTTGAGTGTGTATGAGTTGTGTGATAAGTAGAGAGTCCAGCTCTCTATTTATACTAATCTTGACATGACTAAAACACTAGTAGGGCCGACATCACTAGGAGAATCTAATAACCCTAGTGCCATGGAACTCTGAGGACTTTAACCCTTAGACAATAGGAGGGTTACCCACAATGACTTGACATGACTTGTTTACATTATAGATCTTCCCAATAAGGGCATTGGGGCATGACATAACTCAAGTACATCTCGGAATAAACATCGGGTTACAATATATAATAAATACAAGTGGAATACATTCCGAAGTTACATATACATCAATAGGGTGCGGTGGTTGGTTTTTGCAGGCCGGGTGGAGGATGAGACTCGATCGCAATGGGTTGTACAGGGGTTAATACCACCTGGGGCATTGGTGGCTGAGCTGCTGGATTAAGATACCACATAGGAATTCCTAATGTAAAGTTGGGTAGGCTTAAGGTGTCCATTAACGGCTTGATCATGACACCAGGGGGGGGAAAAAGGAAGGGAATTGTATGGACTGGAGAGGAGCCCAGATAACTCCCTGATGGTTGTATGTGAGGGTAAGGTTGTGGTTGCAGTTGCACATAATGTTGCGGCTGTGGATGATGTTGCGGCTGCAGATGGGGTTGTGGTTGCGGTTGGGGTTGCGGCTATGGTTGTTGTTTGGGTGCAGCGGTGCTGGATGAGACCATGCACAAGTCCTCAGTATCATTTGGCATCGGTGGTGGTGACACTAAGGGGAAAGGAGTCGTCATGGTGGTATCAGTAAAAAACCTAGGGACCACATTCAACAATGGGGAGGCTGGTATGTTGTCAACCATGGTGTTGATCGCAAGGACAACATTGGCGTGTATGGTCATCCCTTGTGGATCAGTGGTGTTGATGGTAGGGATAACGTTGGTAGGTGTCGCTAACCCTTGTGGATCGTGATAAGTGAGTTGATCAACTGTCACAATATTCCCTTCATGGGGGGACATCATGAGACATAAGACAGTTGACGCAATAGCTCTCATGGCATACATATAACTTCTTCTGAGGAGAAGGTTATAGTCCAATTGAGAATTGACAACCTCTATGTCAATGAGAACTATCTTCCTGGATAATGTGATGGGGACATGGGGAAGGATTCCTTGGGATTTAGTGGGATGGCCATCAGAATTGGGGATCCAAGTTTCTGCCAAACCAGGGAGGGCATAATGCACATGGATTCCCCCTCATCCACTATGCACCGGTGCACGATCCAATTTCGGATAGATACCGGGATTTCAAAGGCAATGGTTGGTGGCATGTGCGGTTCTCCATTCTCCATGTCAAATGTGATCAACATGGAGTCGGAGGGGTCTGTGGCCCCAAGGGCGACTAGTAAGGATTTCCGCTGTGTTGGGCACATTTTGAGTACCTCAAGAGCAGACATGGCGGTTGGTGTTTGGGCCAAATCATCCACAATGCTATAGCTGACAACAGCTCTAGCCATGGCGTTATTGGAAACCTGACATATGTAGGGGTGTAGGAAAGGGGGTAATTGAAGAGGTGCATTGACCAATTTGGACGTAGATGCTGCTGATGTGTTAGCAGGTTTGGTGTTGGTTCCGTACTGATTTTGTATGTCTATAGGTTGTCCTCTATAGTCGTCATAGCTAGCAAGTGGTGAACACCTATTTTGTCCATGGGAGGTGCCCCCGAAGCATTGGGATTGGGTTGGGGAGGGGCTGCGGTTGCCACCATTCCTTGGACTGGAAATGGGTTTTGAAGCACCATAGGAGGAGGTCCTTGTGGTGCCGGGTTGGGTTGGGCTTGGTTCATAGTGTTGGCGGCCTGTTGAGCCTCATTCTGAATGGCCTGCTTAGTGTGACCCAGGAAGGGACACTCGAATGTGTAGTGCCCATAGACCTCACAGAGTGTGCATGGTTGGTTTGTGCGCAACGGGGCATTGTGTCTTGGTGCATTTGGTCATGGGGGGTTTTGGGCTGGCCTATTTTTCACGACATTGTTGAGAGGGTTTGGTTGTTTACCACCTCCCTGTGCTTGGTTTTTTCCTTGGTTCCAGGGTCGACTATTTCTAGCTTTCCCTTATTGATTGTTGGTGGAAGGCTGGTTGGGACGGTTTTGTTGTGCAAACACTTGTCCCAACGGAGCGGGTGGAGTGGGGGTGGGGGATTCAACTGTTTGCATTGGTGGTGCATAGTAGATTTGGGTGGGTGGCAGTGCAACAACTATGGGAATTTTCCCCACATACTACTGTGTTGGCCAAGCCATGGCTTGAGCTTGCTGCAGTGGCGAAGGTTGTGCGTAAGATGTTGTGGCTCCAGACTAGGACATCATTCTTGCGTAGTCTGGAGTTTGATTTTGGTAGGAAACATAGTAGTGTTTCTTTGTTGGGATAGGACTATAGGTGGTGTTGGACAATGCTGTGGTTGGTGAGAGACCGAGCCTATGATTCCATCTGCAGCATGGGATGCCCCCGATGCATCCCGGTAGGAGGTACCCATGTAGGGAGCATCTGGAATGATAGTGTAGAGGTAACCAGACTATGCATAGACCAGGTCAAACTGTTGGGATTTTAGTATGTCCTCCTCTTCGGATTGGGGACATTCGCTTGCAATGTCCTTTGCTATGGGTGGGAGCAAGGTCTTGAGAAACCAATCCAAGAAGATCATGTCCTCGAGTTGGACTTCACACAAACTACAACGTCGCTGCCACTCATGGATGTGGTCGGTTATATGGGTTGTAGTGTTCTAGCAGTAGGATAACAAGATCTCCACCCCTTCGTCATATCGGACGGGGAGTTGGAAATATTGCAGGAACATGAAATTGAGGGAGTTGAAATATGGGTACTTGGCTTGTGGTAGCTCAATGTACCATTTGGCCACAGCACCTGTGAGGGTGCATTGGAATAGCCTCAGCCTGATGGAATCATCTACAATGTTGTTTGATGAGCACCATAGATGGAACATCATGATGTGGTTTTGGGGGCACTCTCCTGCCTTGCCTTCAAACTTGGGAATGTCTGATGGCAGCTTGGTTGGCATGGGAGGCCAAAGGGTTTGATGGTGGATGGGGTTGTTTGTCAACCGAGCCAAATTAGGCAAGTTGAGATGAGAAATGAAAGGTAGGTTTGACCCCAAGTTGATGTGATATGGGGTAGGTATTGTGGTGGGGTTTGCAGGTGCATAATGTACCTGCATAGCTGGGGGTACTAGTGGTGCCATTGTATATGGGTTAGTGCCGCCAAGTGTGGTGTGAGGGACATTGTGGGTGGAAGGGCCACTACCCCCATTTATGACAGGAGGGGCAGTTTAGGTGGATGGGCCATTACCCCCATGTGTGACAGGAGGGGTAGTGTATGTGGAAGGTCCACTGCCCCCAAGTGTTGCAGGTGGGACAGCTTGAGTGGTTACTATGGGTGGTGGTAGCTGAATGATGACAGTTTGCATGACAATGAGGGGGCCACCTGTTAGGTTGTTGGTGATAATTTGTGGTGTGGACATGGGTCCACTAGTGATTGCTACGCTATAAAATGGATCCAGGTTTTCACTAGCCATGGGGCTTGATGGTTTTGTGTGCAGGTTTGGTTCAGACTGATATGGGTCTGAATCTGAATCGGAGACTGTGTGGCCTTCTAATTGTGTGAGAGGTCATCAAGAATGCTTTCAACAGTGTTGATTCAATTACCCGAATTGTTGTGGTTTGCCTCTTAGGCATGAGGAATAGCATGAGGGATGAATTGTGTTATATTTGTGTATCAAACTGGTGGGAATGATTTTTTTGACCCCATTTTCAATGGCTTCCTATTGGCTATAGGTGGTCACTCGGCCACCAAGACTGCCAGAAGATAGCACTTGGATTTTTCCTCATGGGTGTTCTAATCAATCAGTGGGGGTCATTGCCCGTTTCTCTTGGTAATTCCTCTCAGCAGCCAGCTATTTTGGGGTTCCCGTGGTACTCCTCACAATGAGTTTCTGGGTTGAGCCCAAGTGCTTCCCATGGTTAAGGTAGTCATAGACTTATTTCCTCAAAGACTGCAAATTTTTTGACTTAGTGTAAATTTGTAAATTTTAAGGGCTCTCTCAGCGTCATGAATTGAGTTGGGTTGATTTACGTGGTATGGTGTATATGTATTTCTATTTTTCTGTTATCAGGTGGCTGCAAGTGGTTTATGAATATGTCATAGAGTTCATATCATTGTGGATACAAGCAGTAAATGAACAGAAATTTTGTAGATAGATACTATTTTTACCCTGAATTGTGATAGCCTGACTAGGTGACTACCTTACACCTATATTCTTCTTCAACCGAGAGAAGGTGCTAGGCTCTCAACATAATGGGACTAAGCCCATCCATAGATCCACGGGTCACCTCCCGGATGCAAGGTTGGTCAACAGGGAGGATGCTTAGCACCATGATAAGCCCTCCTTCTCTACCCCCTCTACCTTCCAAGTCATTTGTTTTTAATGGTTTTTTAATAGTATTTGGTGAAGGGCCTATTACTATATGAGATGTGCCATTCATCTTATCCCAGAATACCCCGAAGGGTGATGACTGGGTAGAGGAGGAAGGGTAAGCAAGATTTGATTTTAAGTCAGTTTTAGTTAGGCTAGATTCATTAAAACATTAAATTTTTTTAACTTAAACTTAGTTCTATGAATGAAATTGCAGTAAAACAAAACATAAACAAAAATCAACAATGGTGTTGGACAGAGGTGGCTGAGCTGCACTGTCAGTCCCTAGCTATTAAAAATCAACTTCTGAGTGACAGGTCGTACGTTTTGGGTCAAATGTGGTGAGGGGGTCGCCAAATTTTTCCAGAAATAGACGAGGGGGTTGCATAGATTTCATAGATAGAAGAAGTCTGCCTTTGTGAAGGAAGTCGCACCTTTCGGGGGAAAAAGGGCGACCTAGTCATGCCTATGAGGCCTAAATGAACAACCTGGTCCCCTGTTTAGGCCCAATAAGTGTGACCTAATCTGGATTGGGGTTGTTTTTGATCCTGAGTTAGATATGACTGACAGTGACCTGTATTGTGGGCAAATGGACTTGGATTTTCATTGCAGAGGCTTCGGCAGCAATAGAAACTAAAAATAGATAGGATTTAAACTAGATTTGAAAATAAATTTTAACCTAGGGCACAAACTGAAATAAAACTTGAAATTTTAAAAAACTGAACCAAGGATGCTGTGGGATCGACCTGGTATGGTCACTAGTTATGTAGCAGGTATTTATCCCTTGCTCCAGGGCAGGAATGGCTCCCTTTCGTCTATAGGATGGAAGGGTAGGTTCCTGTATGGAAATGAAAGAAAAATAAATGGACAGAAAGAAAGCAAAGGATAAAAAGACAAGAAACAACCGGAAGCCCCTTTGCAAACAAGGTTAGGGCTTAACTCCAGCTACCTACAAACAACTATTAGAAACAAAGCACCTGCAAAACAAGTTAAAAAACAAACCTACAAGCAAATATGGATCAGAAAAAAACTAAGCTACTAAAACAAATACATAAGAAAACAATGGTATACCTTCTCTTTGGTGCAATGTGCCACCATGCTCTGGCTAGAAGAATCACCTCTCTCTCTCTCTCTCTTGGCTATGGAGGAGCTATGGCTCAGTGGAGAAATGAATGGATTAGAGGAGGGATGTGGGTGGCTTGAGAGGGAAAGGGTATTAATGCATCCACGGGCAGCATAACAGTATGCAAGGGAAGAGTTGTTTGAGAGAGACCCCCACCCCTCCTTTTACAGCATTTTTAGGCTTCTAAGCCCTTAGTCAAGGATTTAGCCCCTTTTTTGGGATTTTAGCCCCTTCCACCCTAACTTTATCTCCTTTTAGGCTTTTAGGCTCCTTTGAGGGGTTTTAGCCCCTTTTTGGAGGCTTTAGCCCATAGGAGAGTTATTTAGGCTCCTTTTGGGGGTTTTTAAGCCCTTTTACTCATTTTTAAACTTTTTAAGGGTATGGGGGTCTAATTGGGTGATGTGAAGGTCGTGCACGGGTGTCCTTTGGTGGTGTAGGCCATGTAGAGCTAAGTGAGAGATTTTTTGGGTTAACAGGCCACACGTAAATGGATTTCATCTATGCAAATGGATTAACAACATATGCTGCCAAAGAAATCCTAAGATTACATGGTTCTTCTTTAAAGTGAGACCACTTTTCCTCCATATCTCTAAAAGAAGAAATATCTGTAGGCATTCAGATAACATCATCTTGACTTTTGTTCCTGGCATGGTAATCCATAAATTGAGCTATGTTTTTGCACCTAAACAGTCGTTGCAAACATGGAATGATGGGAATATAACGAAAAACCTTTTGAGACACCTTTTTGTTTACTTTATCTATACGATATCTACTTACATGACATTCCGTACATTCTGTTGAAAATTCATGTTGATTATAATATATACAATGGTCATCGAGGCATGCATGAGTTGCTTCATAATGCATTCCAATCTCTTTCATGATGGAAGATAAATATCGATATGTACGTGGTAAAATATTTGATGGCGGTAACAAAAATTCAGCTATCAAGCTACAAAAAAATAAAAAATTGTTAATGTAATAAATAAATAATATTAACGAAACATGCTTCATCCATACAATGATCAATAATGAGTTAAAAATACAATTATTAGAGGAATACAGATAAAATTTATCATGATCCTATATATGTGATGGATTATTTTACATACCTTAGCATCAGTGTGATTTCAATGTTTGAAATACCATTCATAACCTTCAAGTTCATTATCAACAATACAGTAGAGAGAATATTTGTTTTGGAGCCTTCATAAAGGGGTTCATATGCCTTATTGAGAAGAGGTATATTGTGAACATCATCAAAGTCATCATCATTTTCATTATCAATGTCATCGTCATCATCCATTCTAACATTAAATGAATCATGGATCAATGTATTTGTACCATCATCTTCAATTACATTATCGGTATGATCATCTTGCTCAATATGATCATTCACTTGTTCTCCATTAAACATACACGCTCCATGATCCTGAACTTGTTTTGAAAGCACTTCCTCTGGAAGATATGATGTATGTTTTATTTCCTTTAATATAAATACATGGAAACATCAATATATCTACATTAATATATGAAAAATAAAAATAATACATACAATTACCAAAAAAGACGAATATAATAAACTTTATAATGCTAAACCTACAAATGGACGATATTCGTTCCCCCCTCAGCATTTCCATGTCCTTGTAATGTTTTGTGGCTGGTGAGATCAATATTCTTCTCCTCTTAAATCCCCTTCATTGAGTACACGGACAATAACATTTTCCATCACCCCTTCATTTCGCTGCATCCCATAGTATAGAAAGCAATTGTCGGTTGTCTTCGTTTGGATCCAGAAGATTTCTATTTGACATTTTGTCATAATGTTCGTTAATGAATATAACCGGTTTTATTGAAAAATAAAGTTCCATGCATCAACATTTTGTCAAACAGAGAGAATTCAAAGAATAAAAAATTCCCGACAAACTGTCTATCGATGAAAAAAAATTTCCCACAACCGCCCGTTGAAGAATAAAACAATCCCTGAAAATGTTCGTCAAGGAACAAATAATTTTCGCAAATCGTTCATTGCTTCTACAACAAACATGTCGAAATGTTTAAAACAATTTATATTTATAATGGCCATGCATCGGATATTCGACACCTTGAACATAGTTACCGTTGAAAATATGGGACCATAAATTTAAAATCATGTAAACCTTACATTTAAAAAAAAAAACCTATACATCCCGTTGGATCTCCGACGCTAAGGGGTTAGATACCTGACACTATTGGGTCCACATACCGTCGAATATCCGACACCATACCATCAGATATCCGACATGAGACCGTCGGAGATCCGGCGCTTAAGGGTCGGATATGCGACACTCTGGGTGTCAGATATCCGATGCCTGATGTGTTGGATATTCGACGGCACTATAAAACTTTTTCGATCGGAATTATTTTCAGTGATTTCTATCCGACACATCCATACAAAATGTTGGATGACGTCAGATTCTGACATCATATTTTGTGTTCAAATCCTATTGTGGGAGGCTTTATTTTTTAAAATTCCCTAGAAATTTCTTGATAGGGTTTATACTTTCTTCTCTTAGGTTTACGGTCACTTTCACTATTGGCACTTATATAATTGTACCTTCCCCTATGCGACCTTGCCTTAACCTATGAAGAATATTCACTATCAGAATATTTTTCTTTATTTCCTCTATGTTTGTAGGACATTGTTTCAGAATCAGTTTCATAAAAATTTCGCTTATCTCTTCCTCTGTTATGCATATTGTCTAATAGTATTTTATTCATTTCCAGAATTCTTTCATTGTCTATTTTTACAGTTTGCAGTTCCTCTTTTAACTCCTTAATTATTTCTAGAAAATCTGAATTATTCAGTTCTACATATATGCTTTCTCGGTTGTTGTGCTGAGAACCATTTCAGTAGATACTTCAATACCTTCCATTTTCCTGCAAAATAGATTTTATATTTATATACTGAAATAGATGTAAATAATATCAGTATATGTTTTTTCTTATTTTCATGAGAATAAACCAATCAAGCCTAGTGTTTCGAAACTCACTCTGATACCACATGTAACATCCCAAAATTTCACAAATAAAAAAAAATTTATTTACCGCAAGTAACTTAAGAAGTTCCTAGGAATAAAATTCCGAGAGATGTTATAATTCATAAATTATCCTCTCATAACACTAATGAATTTATTATCTATCTACAAGAGTTATGTAACTATGTCATTATTATTTTGTTGTACTTTTTGAACTGTCGTCATGACAGTACTTGTGACAA
Organism: Pseudotsuga menziesii; assembly: GCA_001517045.1. NCBI lineage: Eukaryota > Viridiplantae > Streptophyta > Pinopsida > Pinales > Pinaceae > Pseudotsuga > Pseudotsuga menziesii. Next base: position 306,393 of record LPNX010640109.1, on the reverse strand, counting down.
AAATAAGCTTCCTTAAAGTACTCTCTTGAACTAGTTTTCATGAAACGGTTTGTAGTTGCCTTCTGTTTGATTCTACTCTTCAACTCCAAAATGGATAGGCCATGGTATTACTTAGTAATTATGATTAATGCATGAATTTATGTTTTACCAATGTACAGGCAGGTGAGGTCACCCTGACATCACGGCTAAAGAACAACTCTAAGGTATAACGCCATGAGTAACAAGGAAAAGGTGATCCAAAGACCTAATTCTTAACCTAGTTTTGATGATCATAAACCAAATCTATATCTTAACATAAAAAGGAAAATAAAGGTTCTAGCTAGAGTACCTTCTAAATACCAACCATTTCATGCAGGTTAAGATATATGTTATAAGAAATAAATGATATACCATAAGCTATAACACTCAAACAATGATAATTCTTTGTATGTGAGATTGGAACTATATACAATGGGTTTTAATGTTCCATGCAATCCATTCATGGAGAAAATACACAAGGTACTTGACCTTTACATTGATACATTGGTTGGGTTAATGGTGAGGGAAAACGGTAAGGTACAAGCAATAAAGTCGCTCATTTTCAGACCATGTGATGGCATTAAGATTTCCAGCATGCAACAATTAAGCAAAGTGATAAAGCCTAGGGTTTTAATGCATATGGGAGGTCACATCTATCATTTGTATGGGTTTTTGTTTTTTGTTAGTTTTTCCTATTCCATTCTATTTGGCCTTTGGTTATTTGATCGTTTGTCTGTAAAACAACATGGAGGAGCTCTTGACCTTCGATACTCTCCGAAACTATCTGATCCTGATTTGTTTACTGATGGGGTCTTTAGTGATTGGGTGCCTCTGAATGCCAGGAAGGTGAACTATAATTCCATTAGTTCTTTTTCTCTTTTGCACCAGTTTAAAATAAATGTTGTTTTAACTTTTTAAAAATAAGTATATGTGTAGAATTAGTCTCTGCGATGAGGACATGGGTGGAACACTCGTCGTGAAGACCCTTTTTAACTAGTAATACCCATGTCTTTACCTTGAGTGGATCAGAGTTTTGTGGTGTGTTTTCATCCCCATGGAATTGGGGTTTTCACTCTGGGTTGGTTTGTCAATATGGAGGTGATACACTTGCTTCGGTATAAAATGTAATTGTTACTGTAAGGGTGTTCTTTATCATTGATGAAGTCTTAAACAACTATGACACTTTTGTATATTCTTTCTTGTTTTAAAACTTGTTTTAATACAGTAAGAACTCGTGAGGGTTTCGATACTATAACTTTGTTTATTCCACTATCTAAGTTACTGTGCATAATTTTGATAACTTAGAAATGTAAAGAAATCATCACTGGTGGAGTCTTATGACTATGTCACTTCCTTTGAAAGATATGCTGTTTAAAAGTACTTCTATTTCAATTTTGTCAAATATTTTTAAAATAGTACACACCCTAATTTTGTTTGACCCGTGAGGGATTCGTAGCTTAATTGATTTACAGTGCACAACAACGTCGCTATGAGCTTTTACTTTGTAGGTTTGTTTTTGGGGTTAGAAAGACACTATTGTTATTCTAAACATTGTTTTCTTATTAGTTTGATAATGAAATGGATGCATTGCTATAGAGACCCGCCTGGGATATCTGTAAGCAATATCCATGTTGTAATATGGTTTTCTTGTTTCAATATCACGTCCGTTTAAACATTCTTTCTCTAAACTTGTATATTTGCTCTTTTACTTTCTACGTTTTGATGTAACATGATAAGGCCGCGAGACATTACTGTTGTGCTTCGATGAGAGTCGTAAGGCCTCTGTCAAAATACTTTGACTCTTACCTATCTTTGCTTGATTTTTAGGTAAATTTGTAGTGTGGCCACAAGATTCCTTATATTAATGAATATAGAGCCATATGTTTACAGTAATTATTATTGTCTAACTTTAATAGTGAGATGCTTTTGTAAATAAGATTCTAGATATTAATTTAATTGTTATAGAGTTGTTTTCCTTCATTTGATAGTTAGTTGGGTTTTTAAGAAAAGGATTTTTACATGCGGCCTCTCTTGATGCTATTTCACTTTATAAAAATAAAAGGGTCGTAAGGCAAGTTGTTAATAGTATGACGGTGTGGAAGTAAATGAATTTAGTTATAAAAATATTCTAAGGTTTCATCGTTTTGTTTAAATATTTTCAAAAGACCGTGAAGCTTTTTATCTTGTAATGCATGATGTTTGGTGAGAGTGACATAAAGACTCTGTTATCAATGACTATTGTTTTGAAATAATTCTTATAATTGTTTTGGTGAGATTCTGTGAGGGGTTTTACTTTGAGTATTTAACTTTATTAATGTATCATAAATAGGCCATGAGACCATAGGTAAATTTCCATAATAAGTCTATTACAGAGTCTAGTTCATGATGCCTTTATCGAGTAAATTCAAAGTACAACAGTTTTTTAAAAGAATTAAACTCCTCTTAGCTAATAATATTGTTTCGCAATTATTTAATATTAAGCCCTAAGGTTGTCTGTAACTTTCTTCTGCAATCAAAATACTGCAGATACGAACACCAACCTGACTTGAATCCTCTAACCAGCTTTATGGTCTGTCAATAATCTCGTCTTGTTGTTCTAAAATAATCACTAGTTAAGAGACTAGGCTTACTCCAGGTTAATCTTAATCCTGTATAAATCTTATTCTAGATTCAAACCCTAATTAGTTAAAGTATTGTAAAAGAGCTATGTTGTTAAGTAAATATATATATATATATACATGGATTCTCATAATTGAATATCTAAGTTATAGTAGGTCTCGGTATTTTTATTTACTATAGGACTTTTACAAGTCTTTACTGTGATACAATATTTATTGGATTCTAAACTTAATCTACAAAATTTATATCACAATTATTAATATTTTATTAGTTTTTAATACCTATAGAAATAACCTAAAACTAATACAAAAAGAACATCATTTAAGTTATGAAATAATTTTACAGAAAACAATAAACCAATGGATCTATGGTTTAAATTGAATACCAATAAATATAGTTTCCTAACACCTTCTAGATAAAGAGATTATAAAACATCCTAATTAAAAATCTTGAGCATATTCCAAATGAAAGTACAGATTCAAAAATTCAATAATAATTGAACCTTGATAGAATGCAGAAAGGGGACAAACACCCACGCGAGACTATTCCACCCAACGTTCTCCTAAAGCATCCAAAGTTACTTTCTTAGGACCCCCTATCTTGTTCATTGAACCACTAGGATGAAGATCTCTACCACAAATAAAAACTTTCTACAATTTAGCACTCAGTAGCAAACTTAACTCAAAAAATGACTTTAGCTATCCCCTCATCAAATTCCTTTTGTTCCTCACTTTTGAGTTTGCAACAGTCACAAGTTTAATTCACTTGGAAATTCAGAATGAGTGGAGACCCTCTTTCTCAATTTGATGGTTTATATAAGATTTCCTAGGTCTTTGGCTCATTTATGGAATTAAATGAACCACTAGCTCAGTACCCCCTCTCAGGGAACATGACAGTGTTTTTAGGAATTATGCTTCTGCAACAGCTAGAAAGTGAAATGCTAGTGCTTCCACTTGTCAACCAGTATTCTACAATTGCTCTTTCCTCCTAGTGGGTCAGTGAACACTCATTTAACAGTATCCCTTGGATATGTGTCTCCCTTATTTAATAAATAATTCTTCAATTATAGTCATCCTTGACCCACTTGATCATAAACTTTACAATAAATTCAACATAATGTTTTTTTGAAATAAATAATAAATATTTATTTTTGAGTTCTGGGTATGTTACAGGACTTCTCCAACAACTTGGATTATTACATTTGCGTCCATAGAAAATTTCAAAATGAATCATACATGTTGATGCTTGAAAATTGTTATTGTAAGCAAATTCTACTAAGAGTAGGTAGTCTTCCTACTCACCTAGTTTGTCCATCACATACATTGTTAGCATGTCTTCTAGGACTGGGTTTACCCTTTCATTCTTCCCATCCATTTGTGGATCATACATAGTAGTAAATTTTAACTGTCTACCTAACCCTTTAAAAAAATATTTCCAGAAGTTTCTTGTGTATTTTGCGTCTCTATCTGAGAGTATTACTTTTGGTACACCATGTAACTTGAAAAATATATTTCATAAAAATATCTGCAATGTTAATAGCCGTATAGGTAGATTTTACAAGAATAAAATGAGAAGCCTTACTTAACTCATAAAATATGACCATGATTGGATCACGTTGTCTAAAAATATTTGATACGCCTGTTATAAAATCCATACTAATTGTTTCTGACTTCCATTCTGGAATGGGCAGTGGTTGCAACCGTCCTGCTAAATGTTGGTGTTCTGCCTTAAATTGCTGACATTCTATGCAATGAGGTAAGTAGTATGCTAGCTCTTTATTCATGTTAGGCCAAAAGAAATATTTTTCGATCATGGTGATCATTTTCTGGTATCCAAGATGTCTTGAATACAATCATTTATGCAACTCATTCATGACAGTAAGTTTGATTTATTTTGTATTTGGTATGTACAACCTGGTTTTATGCAGCAAGAATCGCCTTCTATTTAGGATGAAATATGTTTTTATTTGATTATGTTCATTTTCAATAGTCTTTTCTTTTAAAATTTGGTATTCCTTATCAGAATTTTCTATAGTTGGGATCTGATTTTCTAGATCAAATTCATAATTGTTTCTTGCAAATAATAAATTTGCATGACGACTCAAAGTGTATGTAACTTTGTTTTCCTTTCCTTTTCTGTGTTTGATTTCAAAATCATATTCACTTAATAAATACAACCATATTTCCTATCTAGTATTTAAATTTTGTTATTAAAATAGATATTTTAGACTTATGTTATCTGACATAAGAAGAAATTTCCTTCCAATGAGGTAATGTCGCCACATTTTTAATTCGTAAATTATTGCAGCAAGTTCCAAGTTGTGCATAGCATAATTCTTTTCATGTTCCTTTAATTTTCTAGATTCATAAGCACGATGCATTTTTCTTGTATTAAGATCATCCCTAATACTTATTTATAAGTGTGGGTGCATACGGTGAATTTGTTGAAAGGATCAACAATCTTTAGGATAGGTGCAATAGTTAATAGATGTTTTAATTTATTAAATTTTTCCATACATTTTGCAGTCCACTCAAACTTTTTTTCTTTCTTCTACAATGAAGAAATGGGGTAGGATATCTTAGAAAATCCTTTGATGAACTTTCGATAGTAGATGGTAATCCCCATGAATGATATTAGTCAATTAGATTTTTAGGAACTGGCCATTCAATGATAGCCTTAATTTTGTCGGGGTCAACAGAGATTCCATCATTGGACACTACATGTGCTAGTATTGAATCCTATCCTTAAAGAAATCACATTTATTGAACTTAATATACAATTGTTGTTCTCTTAGTACTTGCATAATTATCTTTAAATTTTCTTTATGTTCATGTTCGTTCTTTGAGTAGATTAGTATGTTGTTTATAAAGACAACTACACACTTATCCAAATAGTTACTTAAAATACTATTCATTAAGCACATGAGTGCAGCATGAGAATTTTTCAAACCAAAAGGCATTACGACAAATTTGTAGTGACCATAACGGGTCCTAAACGCAGTTTTAAATATGTCCTCATATTTGATCCACACCTGATGGTATCCACACCTCAAGTGTGTTTTAGTGAAGATTGTTGCCCCTTGGGATTGATCTAATTGATCGTCTTTCCAGGGTAGTGGTTACCAATTTTTAATAGTCATTTTATTTACTTGTCGGTAGTCTATGCACAATCTTAAGGTTCTATATTTCTTCTTTACAAATAAGAGCAGTGCTCCCCAAGGGGAAACACTAGGTTGAATATATTTTTTATCAATCAATTCATGTAATTGTTATTTGAGTTCTGTAAGATCTATTGTATTCATTTGGTAAGGATATTTTAATGATGGTACCACTCCAAGTGTCTGATCAATTGTGAATTGTATATCTCTTTTCAAAGGAAGTCCAGGGACTTCTTCTAGAAAGATGTCTTCAATCTCCTTTAAGAGAGGTATGTCTTATATTTTAAGTTTATTTTCATTATCTTTATCATCCTATACATAAACAAAAAGCACTTTACATCCTTTATGCACTAATCTTTTCATTTGTAGAGAAAAGCTATCTCTGACTATGACTTTCCTAGGAATAACTTTTATTTTTAGTGTTTCTAGTATCGTGTATACATGTAAATGTTTTTTCAAAATAGTTTAGCATTACTCTATGTTTTTCTATCCAATCCATTCCTATTAAGATATCATCGGAACCTAAAGGTAGAATATTCAAATCGACATGCCTAATCAAATCATTCATTTATAAGTAACAATTTTTAACATATAGTAGTAACTTCCTATTTAGTACATGTGGCTAACTATCCCATACACAACTTATAAAATTTTTCCAGTACTAATTTATATAATTCAACTATTCTAGGTGATATATAACTCATACTTGCACCTAGATCAATCAAGATGAAAATAGGTTGACATTTTATCATACCTTCAATCTCGACAATGGAAGTTTGATGGAATTTTGTGTGTTTTTGTGGAATTTAATATTTTTCATTCTCAGATAAATTTTATCTCATATTTTATTCTTCCTAATCGGTAGACTTTCTCTTTTATTTTTATTTTGGTCGTAACATAAATTTTCCTTTCTCATTGCTTCCTCCAGCATCTTCGGATTTTTGTACTCAATATGTTCTTTAAACATGATAGGAAAACAACTGAGAAAACATTGTATCTTCGTATTTTCATCAATTATATATGATACATAATGAATCAGACTCAAGAAATTACTGGAGAGCTCTTTCATAGTCATAACTCCTAGTCTTAACTCATTAAACTCTTTATCCTTCTCTTTGCAATATTGTTCTCACGGGTATTTTCTTTTAATTTAAAAAAAAAAAAAATTAGCTTTATATCTTGCCACCATATATATGCGTTTCCAGGAAGATTATATATTGCCATTTTAGCTTTCAATTCATCAAAGTAAAAGTAGATTTGGAAGTATTTCCTCATCCTGGATAACCAGGTTTTCACTTCTTCTCCTTTTTCAGTTTCACCATTAAACATTGGGGGTTTAATATTTTTAAACTTCCCATAGCTTTCCTCATATGGTTTGTACTTGTTTTTCTTTTTATTATCATCACTACTTTCACTTGAATCTTCTTATTTTTCTTAGTGATGTTTGACTAATTCTTCACTAGAAGTTTCAGGCTTATGACTGGAAAATTCAAGTTTCCTTCCCTTATGTTTGTAAGGTACAATTTTTGGCATGATATGTTCATATTCCTTTTTTTCTCTTTTTTCATTGTTATGTATTTTAGCTAATAAAATATTATTTAATTCCTCTGTAGATTTTAACATTCGTTCATTATCCTCAAATCTCCTTAGCTCTGACTGTAATTCCTTAATAGTTCTTTAAAGTTCAGATTTGTTATCTTGACATTAATTCAGGTTTACCGAGATCTCCCTATCCCTTAAATTACCATCTTCATTATTTAAATGACTTTATGGGTGAAACTCTTCTTCTACAGACTTCCTTGCATCTATCATGTTTTTCCTGCAAAAATACAGTTATCATTCCCTTTATGTTTTGCAAGATAATTAAACCAAAATAAGGTAAAATTAGTTTCCTTGTTTCTTTCAAAGTTAGTGTTGAGTCAGTTTAGGCTTGTAACCATGCTCTGATATCATTATGTAACAAACCTCAAAATTCATAAATAAGTAAAAAATTGCATGTATTTACTAACAGTAATTTATAATTCTTAACAAGCACTTTTACTCATTCGTTAAGTTAATGATGCTTATGCAAGTTATTAATCTCCTTTTTTTCTTACTATGCCAGGTTTCGCCAAGTGAGGTAATGACAAACTCCATTATTTGCATTTAGCTACACCCAAAGGTGATGTTCTATAGCTTCCTTGCTTTCATTTTAATATTTTTATTAGGGATTTAGTAGCCCTAAGGAATAGGAGACTATACCATAGTCTTGATCCCATCAATTAATGTAATAAGGTTTTTATAATATGTTTAAATGCCATGGACCTTACCCTAGCCTAGGATCATGGTAAACAATGTCAAACAACTTGTCCTAAAGCATGAAGGTGTAAGGCTTCCAAAGTGCACAAGGTTATGGTCTTTACCATAGTGTTAAGCCTTTCCTTGAAATACAATGCAATGGTTTATGTTATAATACAAGGTTTTTGGCATATTATAATTAAACATGATTTTGACATGATTTATGCCATGATTTTGCAATATAATATATAGTTTGTTCACAATGTGATGGTTTGCATGTTATGTGATTATAGTTTAATTGTTTGATGGTGGGGGTCACTCTCAAATGAATTCTCCCTTGCATACTGTTGTGATGCCTAAGTGGATGCCTTGAGACTATTTTTCTCTTAAGCCATCCACACTCCTTCTCATCCATCCTCCCATTGAGCCATAGCTCCCCCATTGCAAAGAGAGGTGCTTCTCCAAGCTAGGGCATGGTGTCCCATTTCCACCAAAAGAAGGTATAATGTTTATTTTGTTTTGTTTATTTAGTTTTTTCTAACCTATCTTTGCTTGCAGGTTTCCATTGTTTGTTTGTAGGTTTTCTAATATGTTCTTGCAAAGTATTGGAGCTAAACCCTAACCTCGTTTGCAGAGGGGTTTCATTTTTCTTTCATTTCATTTCGTTTTTATGTTCTTTCTATTTATTTTTCTTTGCTTTATCTAACAGGAACCTATCCTTCTATCCTATTGATGGAAGGTAGCCATTCCTGCCTTGTAGCAAGGGATAAATCCCTGCTACAGAATTGGAAACCATACCAAGTCGATCCCACAGATCCGTGGGTTTATTTTTTAAAGATTTAGTTTTAGCCCTAGTTTAATTTTTTGTTAAAATCTAGCTTAGATTCTTGTTTATTTTCATTTCTAGTTACTTCCTATCCTCCTCAAGGAAAATATGAGTCCATTTGGCCATAGTACAGGTCACTGTCAGCCGGATCTAACTCAGGGTCAAAAACATTTCAATTTCTGGAGCAAGTCACTCTTATCGGGCCCAGAAAGGGGATCAGGTCGCTCATTTGGGCCTCACAGGTGCGACCAGGTTGCCTATTTAGCCCCGAAAGGTGTGACCCCTTCCAAAACTTAGCTTGCTTCTGTCTACAAATTTTGAGCAACCCCCTCGCTTGTTTCTAGAAAAATTTGGCTACCCCCTCGCCACATTTGACCCTAAAAGTGCGATTTGTCACTCAGAGTTTGATTTTTGAATAGTTAAGGACTGTCAATGTGGCTCAACCACCTCTTTCCATCCAAATTGTTTTATTTATGTTTCTATTTTTATTTATGTCCATTTCATTTACAGAACAAAGCTTAGTGTAAATCAAACTGTAAATCAATACTTAATGGGTTAATGAACATAGTCTAGTTAAAACACACTTAAAATCAACATCTTGCCTAACCCTTCCTCCTCTACCAAGTCATCAACCTTCGGGGTATTCTGGGATAAGATGAAGGGAATAGCTCATATAGTAATAGGCACTTCACCTAATATTTTTTGAAGTCACTAAAAGCGGGTTACTTGGAAGGTAGAGAGGGTAAAGAAGGAGGGCTTCTCACGGCACTTAGCGTCCTCCTTGTTGACCAACCTTGCATCCGGAGGGTGACCTGTGGATCTACGGATGGGATTAGTCCCATTGTATTGAGAGCCCAACACCTTCTCCTGGTTGAAAATAAATATAGGTGTAAGGTAATCATCTAGTCAGGCTATCACAATTCAGGATCACAAATGGTACATGTCTAAAAATTTATGATTACTATTTACTCCTTTCATTCACAATGTTATGAACTCTATGGATTATTCATAAACCATTTAAGAATAGAATAGATGTAATAGAAAAACAAAAGGCATACACACCATACCATATAAATCAACCCACCTCAGTTCATGACGCTGAGTGAGCCAGTAAAATTTACAATTTACACTTAGTTAAAAATCTGTTGTCTTTGAGGACATAAGGCCTTGACTACCTTAACCATGGGAAGCTCGGCCTAGAAACTCATTGTGAGGAGTACCACGGGAACCCCAAAGTAGTTGGCCACTGATAGGAATTGCCAAGCGAAATGGGCAATGAACCCCACCAATTGAGTAGCACGCCTATGTGGAAAAAGCCAAGTGCTGTCTTCCGGCAGTCTTGGTGGCTGAGTGACCACCAAAAGCCAACAGGAAGCCATTGAAATTGGGGTCCAATAATCATTACCACCAATTTGACATTCAAATTTAACACAATTGATCCCTCACGCTCTTCCTCACGGCTAATAGGTGAACCACCATAGTCCAGGTCATTAAAGCAACATCGTCAATACCATTCTCAATGACCTCCCACACCATCAGAAGGCCACATAGCCTCTGATTCAGATTTAGACCCATATTAGTCTTAACTAGATCTGCACACTACACCATCAAGCCCCATGGATGCTGCAAACCCGGATCGATTTTTCATCATAGCAATCGCTAGTGGACCCATGTCCACACCACAAACTATCACCAAAAACCCTGCAGGTGGCCCCAAAACAGTTATGCAAACCATCATAAGTCAGATGCCACCACCCATATTGACCAGTCAAGCTGTCCCACCTGCAACACATGGGGGCAATGGCCCTTCCACCTACACTGCCCCTCCAATCATACAAGGGGTAAATGGCCCTTCCACCCACACTGTCCCTCCCACCACACGTGGGGGCACTAGCTCATCCACAATGGTGCCACAAATACCCCAAGATATGCAGGTGCATTATGCACCTACAAACCCCACCACCATGGCTTCCCCATCTCACATCAACCTGAGGTCAAACCTCCCTTTAATGGCACATCTCAACTTACCTGATTTGGCCCGATTAACAAATGACCCTATCCACCATCAAACATTTTGGCCTCCCATACCAACCAAACTTCCCTCAGATATTCCCAATTTTGAAGGGAAGGCAGGGGAGTGCCCCCAAAACCACATTATGATGTTTCATCTATGGTGCTCATTAGACATCATTGTAGATGATTCGATCAGGCTAAGACTATTCCAATGCACCCTCATAGGTGCTGCAGCCAAGTGGTACATTGAGCTACAAGCCAAGTACCCAGATTTCAACTCCCTGGCTTTCATGTTCCTGCAATATTTCCAACTCTTCGTTAGATATGATGAAGGGGTGGAGATCTTGTTATATTGCCACCAAAATACTGTGACCCACATAACTGACCACATCCATGAGTGGTGGCGACGGTGTAGTTTGTGTAAGATCCAAATTGATGACAAGATCTTCCTGGATTGGTTCCTTAAAACCTTGCTCCCACCTATAGAAAAGGATGTCGCATCCGAACATCCCCAATCTGAAGAAGAATCCATCTTGAAAGCCCAGCAGTTTGATTTGATTTATGCAGAGTCTGGGTACCTTTACACTATCATTCCAGATGCTTCCCGTGCGGGTACCTCCTACCGTGATATACCAGGGGAATCCCAGGCTATAGATGGCATCATAGGCTCGGTCTCCCACCAACCACAACACCATCCGACACCACCTGTGATACCACCACAACTAAGAAACACTGCTAGTGTTTCCTACCAAAACCAAACTCTAGACTATGCAAGAATGATGTCCCAATCCAGAGCCACAACTTCTTACGCACATCCTGCACCACCGCAGTAGGCTCATGGCTTGGCTTGGCCAACACAGCAATACGCGGGACAAATTCCCACATTTGTGGCACCAACACCCACCCAAGTATACTATGCACCACCAATACAATCCATTCAAGCCCCTACCCCTGCTCCACCAGCTACTCCGTTGGGATAGGTGTTTGCACAGCAAAACCATCCCAACCAGCCAGCCCCCAATAACCAACAAGGGAAATCTAGGAATAAATGACCCTAGAACCAAGGAAACAATCAACTGCAGGGAGGTATTCAACAACCAAACCCTCCCAACAATGCCACGGTAAACCGTCCAGCCTAAAATACTCAACAACCAAATGCACCGAGATGCAACACCCCGTTACGTACAAACCAACCATGCACACTCTGTGAGGTCTACGGGCACTACACATTCAAGTGTCCCTTCATGGGTTGCACTAAGCAGGCCATTAGGAATGAGGATCAACATGCCACCAACACAATGGACTAAGCCCAAACCAACATGACACCACAAGGACCTCCTCCTATGGTGCTCCAAAACCCATTACCAGTCCAAGGAATGGTGGCAACCGCACCCCCTCCCCAACGCAAACCCAATGCTCTAGGGGCACCTCCCATGGTAGAAACAGGTTTCCACCACCTACTAGCTATGACAACTGAAGAGGTCAACCTACAAACCAGAAAAAATTAGTACATAACCAACACCGAACCCATTGACACATCAGTGACATATACATCTAAAATAGTCAATGAACCTCTTCATTTACCCACTTTCTCGTACCCCCCCATATGTCAGGTTTCCAATAACACCACAGCCAGANAACATCGTATATGATTTGGCCCAAACACCTACCGCCATGTCTACTCTTGAGGTACTCAAAAATTTCCCAACTTAGCGGAAATCCTTACTATCCACCCTTAGGGCCATAGATCCCTCTGACTCCAAGTTGATCACATTTGACACAGAGAATGGAGAACCGCAAATGCCATCAACCATTGCCTTTCAAATCCTCGTGTCTATCTGAAATTTGGTCGTGCACCGGTGCATAGTGGATGAGGGGGCATCCACGTGCGTTATGTGGACCCTAGTCTAGCAGAAACTTGGACCCCCAATTCTACAACCATCCTCCACAACTCTGCAAGCTTATGATGGTCATCCCACTAAAGCCCAAGGAATCCTCCCCCATGTCTGCATCACATTAGTTGGGAAGACAGTTCTAATTGACATAGAGGTTGTCAATGCTCAATTGGACTATAACCTTCTCCTTGGAAGAATTTATATGTACGCCATGAGAGTCGTAGCATCAACTATCTTCTATCTCATGATGTTTCCCCACGAATGGAAAATCATGAGATTTGATCAACTGACTTATCACGATATGAAAGGGATAACAAAACCTGCTAACATTATCCCTATGATCAACACCATTGATCCGCAAGGGATGACCACACACGCCAATGTTGTCCCTGCGGTCAACACCATGATTAAAAACATTCTAGCTTCCCCATTGTTGAATGTGGGCCCGGGGTTTTTTGCCGATACCACCATGATGGCTTCTTTCCCCTTAGTGTCACCACCATCAAAACTGAATGAGACAACAGACTTGTGCATGCTCTCATCCATCACCGTTTCATCCAAACAACAATCGTAGTCACAGCCCCAACTGCAACCACAACACCGCCTGCAACTGCAATATCAATAGCAGCCGCAACATCATCCATAGCTGCAGCATTATGTGCAGCTACAACCACAACCTCATCCCCACATACAACCATTAGGGAGTTATCTAGTCACCTCTCCAGTCCATACAATTCCCTTCCTTTTTCCCCCGCCTGGTGTCATGAGCAAGCTAGTAATGGCCACCGTAAACCTATCCAACTTTACATTGGGAATTCCCATGTGGTATCTTGATCCATTAGCTCAACCACCACTACCCTAGGTAGTCTTAACACCCATGCAACCCATTGCAGTTGAGTCTCACCCTCCACCCAGCCTGCAAAAACCAACCACCGCTCCTGCACCCTCACCGCCCCACCCAAAAAGGGCTAGCGAAAAGAATACAAAAAGCATTGCTAAACCTTAATAGATCCTTCCTTGTTTCATCTGCAAAGTATAGGGCCATCCAACTCAAAACTTCCCTAATATTCCTATGATCCACGCACAATTCGATGCCATGGATACAACCAAAAACCTCCCCGTGGTTGAACCTCCAACCACGCCAATAGTGAGAAACAAGTCATTGAGAACAAACCATGCTTGCACCCTATGTGGTTTGTATGGACACTATTCTCACCACTACAAAGACTTTTCCAAGTTCCAAATGGATTTAGATGATGTCCGACAACATTCCCTTGAATCTAAGATCACCCTGATCGAAGAAGTTCACCCCCACCTCCTTCTTTCGACACCATGTCCATTTACATGATGTCTAGTTCTACAGACCCTCTTGTCTCCACCATCATCAACGTTCCATCAAAATTGTCTCTTTCGTTGTTTCCCTAGCCATAGCCACAACCTCAGTTACTAGGGAAACCGTGGGGTTCATTCCCACTCAACATGATCCTTTTCCTTTTTTTTTCCCTCTTCCTTTTCCTACCATTTGGGATCATGAGTAAGTCTATCTTGGCAACCCGCAATCTACAAGATTTCACACTAGGAGATCTTGTGTGGTACCTTAAACCACCTACCCTACCTCCAAGGATCCAGAATGTGTTGGCTAGTGTCCATCCAATTGAGATGATGTTGCACCTACCTTTGGGTCAATCAAAGAATCTTCCCATCTCTAGGACTTACCCTCTTCCTCCAATAGAGACTAGGGGCAAGGCCACCAAAACCACAACCAATACCATCTACATAATCTCTAGCACCAATTTCCCTTCCATCTCGTCGGCCGTGAAAGATCCACCTGATATATCCCGACACCTCTTACGTGATGACGAAGAGATTTGTAAGATCACCTTCCATTTTACCCCATTCCCTTTAAACCATAGGGTGGAATTGGTTCTTCCCATAAAAGAACAGACTTTGTCACCCCACCTTGCCAATGACCTTCGTCTTGGCAAGGGGGCATACCTCTTCGATGACTCAGATGGTCGACTCTTGAAGAAGCCGCGTAACGGGCTATAACTCAAGAGAGTCTATGCCTGATTCGACCACTATGAGTCCCTTATAGCGTAGTTTTTTTCTTTTCTTGTTTTTCAATGTTTTTAGCACAAGTCAATGGCAACACCATTAGCTGCTAATCCAAAGTCACCTGAAACCGGTTCGAGACACCTCTCCCACCTCTGGGCTCAAATTCCACCCTCTATCTCCTTATGAGATCATTGTCTCATGTTTAACAAATAAATTTTGGGACCGCTCCCTGGAAGTTACCTTGATTTATGAGAAACACCATGTTGATACAAGTGTCTACGGACCTATACTTGAATCACACTTACCTACCGCTACTCATGCAGGTTCTCGGGCCACCTCCCATCAAGGAATGTCATTTTGATTTTTAACACATAGCTATCTACTCCGTCCATCGCACCTTATGCAGATATATGGACCATCTTCCGAAAGATAGATCATTTCCTTTGCATGTATTTGGCATATAAATGCCTCCAAACTTGCACTCACATCACATATAGTCAAGTCCGACAACCACATTTCACACACGACTCTCCTGACCTCTGTCTGAGATCCACCTCAGTTTGCATGCCTCTATCGCACCAACTTGCGTGCCTCTTCCGTGATCTATCCTATGCATGTATTGGTATGTCTAAGAGCCACCTGATCAATCCATACTACACTAACCACCTTTGGACCACTGTCCATTGTCCTGACATGGGGCACTAGAGTTTCTTTTAAGCTCTTTTCTGACTCCTAAAAGAGCGAAAAGATTGCCGAGCGCAAGTGCTTCCTTTCCCGCTCATTAAATTATAGGAAAGGGCATCTACATCGTCTCGTTTATCTCCTTTTGTGGTCTATGTAGACCATCAAATGAATAGGACCACCTTGGCATATTCAAGACAAGACTGTTCCCCTCTGCATACTTTTATGCTTTCTTGGGTAGAGGGGCCGAACTTTATGAAAAATCTCACAATGGGTTGTCGTTAAGCTCTTTTCCAACCTTCTCATCAAGAAAAGATTTCTGAGCAAACTTGGTTTCATTCATGCTCATAAAATTATCTGAATGACTGTGCATTTAGTATAGGTTTAACCTTATCCGGCCTGATTGGACTACCAATGGTAAAGAAGTCTCTCATCCCCTATAGGATGGGCGAGCTCTCTTGTGTATACTTTTATCCTTTTTCGGGCACAGGATACTACCAACGAAAAAGAGCCCCCACTGGAGTCTTCTTCGTGCTTTCAGACTCCTTAAAATTGAAAGCACCATTGAGCATTTACTTTCTTAGGCTCGCTAGAAATACACGAGATCATGCCACAACGGTGTCTCTAGACACCACCCCATAGAACATTAGAGGAAATTTCAACTCAAAATGGGCCTTTTAACTTTAACTCAAATTCCATGTCATCATGTGTTAGCCAATGAAATTTCTTTAAATTTGAAATGCTATATAGGTCTTAAACACTTTTTTAATATAAATTTGGGGATAGGTATCATTAAAAAAACTACTTTTTTTGTTTGTATTTTCGACATATCTCTCTGTGTTTTTACTCAAATTTTGATTAGGAGAGCTCATTGGATGTGGAATTAAATTCCGCATCCAACGAGTATCCACTTTGCATACTTTTGATGGACCCCTCTACCCCAAAAACAAGAAATACATGAAAAACTGTGATTATGATGTCATCATCACATTTTTTTCAGGTATTTCTTGTTTTGGGGCTAGCGAGGTCCGTTAAAAGTATGCCGAGTGGGTACTCGTTGGATGCGGAATTTAATTCTACATCCAATGATCTCTCCTGATCGAAATTTGAGTAAAAACACGAGGAGATATGTCGAAAATACAAACAAAAAAGTAGTTTTTTTCTTTTCTTCCTCCAAAATTAATAAATATTATTTTATTATTTTAACTATTATTTTATTAATTTTTTTAGGAGGCCCATTTTGAGTTGAAATTTCCTCTAATGAATAGTTTCACAGCATTCCCACTTTGGGTCGCCTTTGTTCATAGTACTCTCCAATGTGTCTTCCTTGGATCCCATCAATATCAAAAGTGTCTACCTTCCCCAAGTATTTCCCATCTGCAGTGACATTCCTAGTATTACAACTATGATCCCATTCCCATGAGTTGGTTTCATGTGCTACCTAGTCCACCATGCCATCATACTCTGAGCAAAGGAATTTTGTGTCTACTACACTCCCCCTGGCCGTTTTCAACTCTTTCCCTCCCCCCCGCCATTCAGTGGGTCATTCCATAGATTGTCTCACATATTTCAGTTATCTCCCTCACTCTTCTGGTCAAAGGAAACACCATTGCCTTGACCTAGGGAAGGTCTCCCTCTGTCTACGACAACACACATATTCCAGAGGATAGACCCAGAGGTCCCTGTATCTTGGTTTCATTAACCTCATTGATTAGTTCCTCAGACCACTTGAGAGGAGTCCTTAGTGCCTCTTGGGATGGTTATTTCTCACGTGCTTGAATCCAGCTACATCATCGCACCGTTGACATTGATACAGGGTATTGATCCGTGTAGTATTTGGTAAAAGACCTCGTATGTCACCTAATTCTAGCACATTGATGATTCTATTCAAGGGACTTAAACATATTTATGTCCCTTGTGATTTCCAGGTTGCATTAGAGATAGTGTTCAAAAGCCCCAACAGTGCTTCTATATAGATTTATGATTGATACAACATACTTGTACCGTAGAGGGTCTGACTCTCCTTCAATGAGTCCATAGAGCTATGTACCATTCCAGATCCAACAGGCCATCAGTCATGAAGATATAGCATTACATGAGAATTCCATGGGTCCAATGTAGCATTTCTTTAGATCAGTATTGTATTCATCCTCTCAGTGAGGAAACCACTATGTATCATCAGTTGTATATGATCGACTCTTGTATTACAGAACATAGATCACGTTATTCTTTTGACATTGTTACAAGCATGGGGATGCCTTCCTTGTCCATATACATGTCACACATTATTTGTAACTCACCCATTGATGGGAACCATATAAATACAAAAACCAAAAGCCACCATGCCCCAGCCCTGGAAGCACCACCTCTCCATAGAAAATCCTATGATGTACGTCGGCCATATGATGAGCTCCTACCCTCACACATTAGGGGGAAATCTGTTAACCCAAAAAATCCCTCACTCAACTCTACATGGCCTACACCACCCAAGGACACCCATGCATGACCCTCATTTCACCCCGTTGGACCCCCACACCCTCAAAAGGGCTTAAGAATGAGCAAATGGGATTAAAAACCCCTAAAAAGAGCCTAAATATCTCTCCTAGGGGATAAAACCTCCAAAGAGGGGCTCAAACCCCTCAAAGGAGCTTAAAACCCTAGAAGGAGCTAAAGTTTGAGTGAAAGGGGCTAAAAGCCCAAAAAAGGGGCTAAAGCCCTCACTAGGGGCTTAGAACCCTAAAAAAGATATAAATAGAGGGGTGGGGTCACTATCAAATGACTTCTCCCTTGCATACTGTTATGTTTCCCGAGTGGATTCCTTGAGACCATTTGTCTCTCAAGCCACCCACACTCCCTCTCATCCATCCTTCCATTGAGCCATAGCTCCCCCATTGCCAAGAGAGGTGCTTCTCCAAGCTAGGGCATGGTGGCCCATTTCCACCAAAAGAAGGTATAATGTTTATTTTGTCTTGTTTATTTAGTTTTTTCTAACCTCTCTTTGCTTGCAGGTTTCCATTGTTTGATTGCAGGTTTTCCAATATGTTCTTGCAGGGTATTGGAGCTAAACCCTAACCTTGTTTGCAGAGGAGTTTCATTTTTCTTTCATTTCATTTCATTTTTCTGTTCTTTTTGTTTATTTTTCTTTGCTTTCTCCACTAGGAACCTATCCTTCCGTCCTATAGATGGAAGCTAGCCATTCCTACCCTGTAGCAAGGGAGAAATCCATGCTACAATGGTGGAGGATTCTTGTAGCATGTTTAGAGGTACCATTTTATTAGTAGGATTATGAGGGTAGTTTCTGTACAAATGAGGTCCATTACAACCCCAACATTTAACTTATTTTTCATTGTTATGTCCTCCATTTCCAAAAGTACCTACACTTTTCATTCCATTGTTGATGTTTAAAACTATCTTGTTATAATTGTTGTCTGAATAACCCTTGGTTCGTTTCCTAAAAGGAGAGGGTTTAAATCATTTTTTTCGCTGATCTTTTTTTTCATTCCTTTTGTTCTACCATGTTCTAGTTATTTCATATCTTTGTTTAAATAGAAGGTAACAAAACTTAACTTCTCTAATTGCCTCATCCACTGTCTTTGGCATATCAAATTCAATTTCATACTTATAAGTCAGAGGTAATCAACTGATAAACATATATACTTTGGCTTTCTCATTCTTCAAGTATGGCACATAACATTGTAAATTGACAAATTTGGTCATGAAATCCTCCATAGTAGATTGTACCAAGCGCAATTCATTGAACTCTTTGTATTTTTCATCATAATATCGATCTGACATGTATTTTTCTTAAATAATTTCTTAAAAATGTTCCAACTTAAGTCCTTGTTGCGTATGTTATTTACACTTTTCGCTTCTTACCACCATAGAGAAACCTTTATGCTTAATTGGAATATATCCAAACAAGATTTTAATATGTCATCATAATTATAGAATTGAAAATATCATTTTATATTTAATAAACATGCATCTACATCCTCTGCATATGTATTTTTACACCATGTTTGTAATGTTATTCGAGGTTCTTGGCATATTAGAACACTAGGCATTAGATTTGATGGTTCATATGATATAATGGTTCTTTGGCATAATGGTTAAAATATAATGTTTGGTCTACAATGATTATAGTTTAAATGATTATGTCATCGATTATTATTATTGTTGTCCTTATTTTACTTTGGCATTAAACTCGTGACCTGGCTGCGAGTTGAAAAAACAACCATTTCCTCTACGCTTGTACATGTCGATCCTTCCACCGTCCATTTGTTCAAATGGGATTGAGGCTTTTAGACCGTAGTTTAATGTGCTTGGAACTTTTCCAAGCCTCATTTTCCTTGTTGGTTTGGGTGGGTTAACATAGTCTAGCTTTGCTCAGCTCATGGTCGAAATGTATAGGTGGTTTTTTTATCTTTTAGTGCAATCAGAAAAAGCCAATGGACTCTACCCTGTTTAGTGTGCAATGAATGGTTTGTTTAGTCTTTCATGTGGCCAACGAGAGTCATCGAGCTCTGTTATGTTTACTGAGTTACAGTATTGGTTTTCTCAAGTGTTAACAGTATTCTGTTTTCTATCCTTCTCAAGGTGTTATTTGGGCTTCTTGACTTCCTTGGTAGACTATAGAGTAGATTCGGTGCCTCATCCTTTATTTTCATGACTTCTCCTTTAAAATTGTTTGTTACAGGTAAGGGTTTGTTTTATTTTTAAGTTAAACTTATGCATTTTTCTTGTAATTAATTAGCATTAGCAATGGCCAACTATTATTTCGTTTGTGTTGTAGGAATAGGACGGAGAAGGGTTCTCCAAAGGAGCCGACCCCTATCCCTCTTTGCAATACGTCGAGGTAAGGTTTTTATCCTGCTTTTTTTTTCCTCCATTGGTATTAATTTGCAATGTTTGTTGTTTTTTAGTAAAATAAAAAATGTATAGGTTAAGGTGCTAGAGAGGGAGGCGACAAGGTCACCTCCTCCGAGGCTCGGTCTTACGGAGAGAAATTCCTATGGCTTGGGGTACCACAACAGACAGCTAGACTCAAGAAATAAATCTTTCCCAATATTCAATAGAAATAAAAACATCTAACACTAAAGGATCGAACCTCGTACCTTATTCCGGACGGTTGAAGTAGATCCCATTGAGCTTTCCAATCTTCAGCTTGAATTGTTATAGCACGCCCTCAACAACAAGTAAACAATACAAGCATACTATATTTCATGGTGTTAGATCTATTCTAGCACATATAATCAATAATGTATAAGCATTTGACATATTCCAATGGATA
This sequence comes from Pseudotsuga menziesii, assembly GCA_001517045.1. NCBI lineage: Eukaryota > Viridiplantae > Streptophyta > Pinopsida > Pinales > Pinaceae > Pseudotsuga > Pseudotsuga menziesii. The sequence continues at coordinate 285,562 of LPNX010640109.1, read as the reverse complement.
CAATATTCATTCAAATACACATTACTGGACAGGAAAAGATATTTCTATTAATATGAATCAGAGATTACAAGTGACAACCTCTGACGCACGTCTGCGAACCGGAGAAACTGAATCCCCCACTTGGGCCTCCACCACCTCAATCCTCCATCACTTCGATAGCAAGCTTACAAGCAAAAGGCAAGCTTAGGAAGAACACAATAGTGCTCCAAGGGACAAAGGGATGCAGACTCAAGCATAAGTTCTGGCAACAATGGACTATAGTTTTGATACTCTCAATTCTCTCTTGTGCTTTCAATGTCTCAATGGGTTCCTTATCTGGATTTTCAAATGGATACTGAAAGGTCGAATCCGTGCGATCTCAAGGCATATGGAAGGCCAGGATTCATATGAGTCGGATCCAAGTCAAGGAACGCTCCAAAGGATTTTGGATTATGTACACATCTCGATGTATGCGACTATAGAAGGAATATCCGCATATGTACGCGGTTATCGGGGAAAAGGCCGCGTATATCATTTTTCTAATGTTTTTAGGGATGGTCAATAATACATCAAAAGATAAAAAGTGGTCCATAGGGGCGAATGAGTCTGCAGCGGGACAGGGGAAGGCCATACAATGTGTGATTCACCTAGTGTGGTGAAATCCGCTATAACAGATGCCCCCTAATGTATGAGATAAGAGGGGTTATACGATGGCCGAAATACATTATAAGTCCATCCTAGAAGTGAAGTGATGAAGGTACCCAAATGGAAGACCAGCCACCCAATCAGCATAATACCATAATACAACTCTGCATATAACTGCAAATACATATAGTAGTCCCGGATACATAAGAGTACAATGGTCATGAATAGGCATGAAACATGATAACACATATGTGGTCATCGCCACGTACAATATACATAGATCAGCATCTCCATGATGAAGATATACAAATACCATGATCTCCACAAAGGCTGGAGATATATAATAGATCAAGATCTCCATAGTGGCTGGAAATGTCTGACATATATTGGAACAAGTCACGAGAGCTGAAATCTCATGAACACTGGCACATTCAAGGAGGTAGCATATAGTGGATGCCACCAATCTGGAAGGTCTTCTACACAAACCGCTATGAGTACATGTCCTACTATGCGAATAGAGGTGTCGAGGTCGAACATAGTAGTCAATCTTCTGATTATCCGTCATTGATGTATAACGTTAATAGACGCGAGATCACCCACCAATAATGAAAATGGGAATCAAGGTACTAGAGTGCAAACTAACAAGTGTGAATAAATGTGTTAAGGTCAAACAATTGAGATAATTTATCGATCAGGGGACATTGATGTATTCCCAAAACTGTCGACGGCAAGAGAACCTGCCACTGATGACTGCAAGTCTCAAGGCACTCAAAATGACTCTAGACTCCAATCCTAGAATAAATGATCTGAAGTCGATCGGATGAAATCCGCTGGAAGGAGGGCATTATGGCATCCCCCATCATCCAACACGAGGTACTCAGCAAGGCTGTATAATATGGAAGAACTTGATCATAAGGTGCATGAACTAGTAACTGTACCGGGAATGGCCGACATCCAAAGTCAAGATAACTGAGGAATGGCCGACTCGGGTTTCAACTTCCTTTGAACAAGAGCATAACGGCGTATGGTGTCTAAATGAAGGCAGCATAGACTCGATATACAAACCTGGACATCTCTATGAAACAGGAGGCATCAATAGAGGCTCCATAGGGACTGGAAGCTTAACCAATCGGTGGAGATAAAACTCAGATAACGAGTACAGCTCGTAAAGTCAAACTATAACCCAACCAATGGATGTGATATACAGTGCTCTGTTCGAAGGTGACACGACTCGACGGCTTCCAAAGATAATATCTTTTCTTGTCCGGCTTTTTGGTTTTTTGGTTTTTTTGGTCTTTTTCAGTTATTTGAAAAGCTTGAAAAAAGAATAAACTAGCTTTATAGTTACAAACTAGGAGGAGACGAGTGTCATTTAGAGCAAACAAACTAGTTCCAAGTAGTGGAACATACCTATGCTCAATGCAAGGATACATGTGTAGGATATCGACACTCGGGGGAAAATCCCCTCCCGGTAAAAAGGGAATCAAGCTGCGAAGGATATAAATAAAGGCTCTGCATGGCTAGACATGAGACAAGCTCGGGCTATATGGCTGAAACACAATGTCAGGGGAGCGAGCATAAATCTCAATAAGATAGGAAAAGCTCATGATAATGCATCCACAACTTGATATAAGGGAGTTTGGGGGGTCACGGCCAACATAAGATCAAGAGGAGTATGAGGCTCTTGCTAAATGTCATGGAAATACTATACAACGGACTCCCACACCCTAAAGGGGGGAAACATCGACATGGGAACCAAATGAAATCAGGCTCTGCCAAGCATACATGCCCCCATACCCGACACAGAAACAAGAGAGAGAGAGCAATTCAAATACATTGAATGTCAAGAGATCAACCCCCAAAGGACAATTACTAGGAACTCCCCAGCGGAGTCGCCAATTCTGTTACGGAGAGAAATTCCTATGGCTTGGGGTACCACAACAGACAGCTAGACTCCAAAAATCAATCTTTCCCAATATGCAATAGAAATAAAAACATCTAACACTAAAGGATCGAACCTCATACCTTATTCTGGACAGTTGAAGTAGATCCCCATTGAGCTTTCCAATCTTCAGCTTGAATTGTTATAGCACGTCCTCAACAAGTAAACAATACAAGCATACTATATTTCATGGTGTTAGACATACTCTAGAATATATAATCAATAATTTATAAGCATTTGACATATTCCAATGGATACAATATTCATTCAAATACATATTACTGGACAGGAAAAGATATTTCTATTAATATGAATCAGAGATTACAAGTGACAACCTCTGACGGCACGTCTGCGAACCGGAGAAACTGAATACCCCACTTGGGCCTCCACCACCTCAATCCTCCATCACTTCGATAGCAAGCTTACAAGCAAAAGGCAAGCTTGGGAAGAACACAATAGTGCTCCAAGGGAGAAAGGGATGCAGACTCAAGCATAAGTTCTGGCAACAATGGACTATAGTTTTGATACGCTCAATTCTCTCTTATGCTTTCAATGTCTCAATGGGTTCCTTATTTAGCTTTTCAAATGGATACTTGAAAGGTCGAATCCATGTGATCTCAAGGCATATGGAAGGCCAGGAGTCATATGAGTCGGATCCAAGTCAAGGAAGGCTCCAAAGGATTTTGGATTATGTACACGTCCCGATGTATGCGACTATAGAGGGAATATCCGCATATGTACGCGGTTATCGGGGAAAAGGCCGCGTATATCATTTTTCTAATGTTTTTAGGGATGGTCAATGATACATCAAAAGATAAAAAGTGGTCCATAGGGGAGAATGAGTCTGCAGCGGGACAGGGGAAGGCCATACAATGTGTGATTCACCTAGTGTGGTGAAATCCGCTATAACAGATGCCCACTAATGTATGAGATAAGAGGGGTTATACGATGGCCGAAATACATTATAAGTCCAGCCTAGAAGTGAAGTGATGAAGGTACCCAAATGGAAGACCAGCCACCCAATCAGCATAATACCATAATACAACTCTGTATATAACTACAAATACATATAGCAGTCCCGGATACATAAGAGTACAATGGCCATGAATAGGCATGAAACATGGTAACACATATGTGGTCATCGCCACGTACAATATACATAGATCAGCATCTCCATGATGAAGATATACAAATACCATGATCTCCACAAAGGCTGAAGATATATAATAGATCAAGATCTCTATAGTGGCTGGAAATGTCTGACATATATTGGAACAAGTCACGAGAGCTGAAATCTCATGAACACTGGCACGTTCAAGGAGGTAGCATATAGTGGATGCCACCAATCTGGAAGGTCTTCTACACAAACCGCTACGAGTACATGTCCTACTATGCGAATAGAGGTGTCGAGGTCGAACATAGTAGTCCATCGTCTGATTATCGGTCATTGATGTATACCGTTAATAGACGCGAGATCACCCACCGATAATGAAAATGGGAATCAAGGTATTAGAGTGCAAACTAACAAGTGTGAATAAATGTGTTAAGGTCGAACAATTGAGATAATCCATCGATCAGGGGACATTGATGTATTCCCAAAACTGTCGACGGCGAGAGAACCTGCCACTGATGACTGCAAGTCTCAAGGCACTCAAAATGACTCTAGACTCCAATCCCAGAATAAATGATCTGAAGTCGATGGGATGAAATCCGCTGGAAGGAGGGCATTATGGCATCCCCCATCATCCAACACGAGGTACTCAGCAAGGCTATATAATATGGAAGAACTCGATCATAAGGTGCACGAACCAGTAACTGTACCGGGAATGGCCCACATGCAAAGTCAAGATAACCGAGGAATGGCCGACTCGAGTTTCAACTTCCTTTGAACAAGAGCATAACAGCGTATGGTGACTAAATGAAGGCAGCATAGACTCAATATACAAACTGGGACATCTCTATGATGCAGGAGGTATCAATAGAGGCTCCATAGGGACTGGAAGCTTAACCAGTCGGTGGAGATAAAACTCAGATAACAAGTACAGCTCCTAAAGTCAAACTATAACCCAACCAATGGATGTGATATACAGTGCTATGTTCAAAGGCGACACAACTCGACGGCTTCCAAATATAATATCTTTTCTTGTCCATATTTTTGGTTTTTTGATTTTTTTGGTCTTTTTCAGTTATTTGAAAAGCTTGAAAAAAGAATAAACTAGCTTTATAGTTCTAGGAGGAGACGAGTGTTATTTAGAGCAAACAAACTAGTTCCAAGTAGTGGAACATACCTATGCTCAATGCAAGGATACATGTGTAGGATATCGACACTCGGGGGAAAATTTCCTCCCGGTAAAAAGGGAATCAAGCTGCGAAGGATATAAATAAAGGCTCTGCATGGCTAGACATGAGACAAGCTCGGGCTATATGGCTGAAACGCAATGTCAGGCGAGCCAGCATAAATCTCAATAAGATAGGCAAAGCTCATGATAATGCATCCACAACTTGATATAAGGGAGTCCGGGGGGTGGCGACCAGCATAAGATCAAGAGCA
>LPNX010640109.1:222715-280268 GCA_001517045.1 Pseudotsuga menziesii | reverse complement strand
AGGGACAAAGGGATGCAGACTCAAGCATAAGTTCTGGCAACAATGGACTATAGTTTTGATACTCTCAATTCTCTCTTATGCTTTCAATGTCTCAATGGGTTCCTTATCTAGATTTTGAAATGGATACTGAATGGTCGAAATCATGCGATCTCAAGGCATATGGAAGGCCAGGAGTCATATGAGTCGGATCCAAGTCAAGGAACGCTCCAAAGGATTTTGGATTATGTACACATCCCGATGTATGCGACTATAGAGGGAATATCCGCATATGTACGCGGTTATTGGGGAAAAGGCCGCGTATATCATTTTTCTAATGTTTTTAGGGATGGTCAATGATACATCAAAAGATAAAAAGTGGTCCATAGGGGCGAATGAGTCTGCAGCGGGACAGGGGAAGGCCATAGAATGTGTGATTCACCTAGTGTGGTGAAATCCGCTATAACAGATGCCCCCTAATGTATGAGATCAGAGGGGTTATACGATGGCTGAAATACATTATAAGTCCATCCTAGAAGTGAAGTGATGAAGGTACCCAAATGGAAGACCAGCCACCCAATCAGCATAATACCATAATACAACTCTGCATATAACTGCAAATACATATAGCAGTCCCGGATACATAAGAGTACAATGGCCATGAATAGGCATGAAACATGATAACACATATGTGGTCATCGCCATGTACAATATACATAGATCAGCATCTCCATGATGAAGATATACAAATACCATGATCTCCACAAAGGCTGAAGATGTATAATAGATCAAGATCTCCATAGTGGCTGGAAATGTCTGACATATATTGGAACAAGTCACGAGAGCTGAAATCTCATGAACACTGGCACGTTCAAGGAGGTAGCATATAGTGGATGCCACCAATCTGGAAGGTCTTCTACACAAACCGCTACGAGTACATGTCCTACTATGAAAATAGAGGTGTCGAGGTCGAACATAGTAGTCCATCGTCTGATTATCGGTCATTGATGTATACCGTTAATAGACGCGAGATCACCCACCAATAATGAAAATGGGAATCAAGGTACTAGAGTGCAAACTAACAAGTGTGAATAAATGTGTTAAGGTCGAACAATTGAGATAATTTATCGATCAGGGGACATTGATGTATTCCCAAAACTGTCGATGGTGAGAGAACCTGCCACTGATGACTGCAAGTCTCAAGGCACTCAAAATGACTCTAGACTCCAATCCCAGAATAAATGATCTGAAGTCGATGGGATGAAATCCGCTGGAACGAGGGAATTATGGCATCCCCCATCATCCAACACGAGGTACTCAGCAAGGCTGTATAATATGGAAGAACTCGATCATAAGGTGCACGAACCAGTAACTGTACCGGGAATGGCCGACATGAAAAGTCAAGATAACTGAGTAATGGCCGACTCGGGTTTCAACTTCCTTTGAACAAGATCATAACGACGTATGGTGACTAAATGAAGGAAGCATAGACTCGATATACAAACCGGGACATCTCTATGATGCAGGAGGCATCAATAGAGGCTCCATAGGGACTGGAAGCTTAACCAGTCAGTGGAGATAAAACTCAGATAACGAGTACAGCTCCTAAAGTCAAACTATAACCCAACCAATGGATGTGATATACAGTGCTCTGTTCGAAGGCGACACGACTCGATGGCTTCCAAAGATAATATCTTTTCTTGTCCGGCTTTTTGGTTTTTGATTTTTTTGGTCTTTTTCAGTTATTTGAAAAGATTGAAAAAAGAATAAACTAGCTTTATAGTTACAAACTAGGAGGAGACGAGTGTCATTTAGAGCAAACAAACTAGTTCCAAGTAGTGGAACATACCTATGCTCAATGCAAGGATACATGTGTAGGATATCGACACTCGGGGGAAAATCCCCTCCCGGTAAAAAGGGAATCAAGCTGCGAAGGATATAAATAAAGGCTCTGCATGGCTAGACATGAGACAAGCTCGGGCTATAAGGCTGAAACGCAATGTCAAGGGAGCCAACATAAATCTCAATAAGACAGGAAAAGCTCATGATAATCCATCCACAACTTGATATAAGGGAGTCCGGGGGGTCACATCCAGCATAAGATCAAGAGGAGTATGAGACTCTTGCTAAATGTCATGGCAATACTATACAACGGACTCCCACACCCTAAACGGGGGAAACATCGACATGGGCACCAAATGAAATCAGGCTCTACCAAGCATACATGCCCCCATACCTGACACAGAAACAAGAGAGAGACAGCAATTCAAATACATTGAATGCCAAGAGATCAACCCCCAAAGGACAATTACTAGAAACTCCCCAGCGGAGTCGCCAATTCTGTTACGGAGAGAAATTCCTATGGCTTGGGGTAGCACAACAGACATCTAGACTCCAAAAATCAATCTTTCCCAATATGCAATAGAAATAAAAACATCTAACACTAAAGGATCGAACCTCATACCTTATTCCGGACAGTTGAAGTAGATCCCCGTTGAGCTTTCCAATCTTCAGCTTGAATTGTTATAGCACGTCCTCAACAACAAGTAAACAATACAAGCATACTATATTTCATGGTGTTAGACATATTCTAGCATATATAATCAATAATGTATAAGCATTTGACATATTCCAATGGATACAATATTCATTCAAATACACATTACTGGACAGGAAAAGATATTTCTATTAATATGAATCAGAGATTACAAGTGACAACCTCTGACGGCACGTCTGCGAACCGGAGAAACTGAATCCCCCACTTGGGCCTCCACCACCTCAATCCTCCATCACTTCGATAGCAAGCTTAAAAGCAAAAGGAAAGCATGGGAAGAACACAATAGTGCTCCAAGGGACAAAGGGACGCAGACTCAAGCATAAGTTCTGGCAACAATGGACTATAGTTTCGATACTCTCAATTCTCCCTTATGCTTTCAATGTCTCAATGGGTTCCTTAAATAGCTTTTCAAATGGATACTTGAAAGGTCGAATCCATGCGATCTCAAGGAATATGGAAGGCCAGGAGTCATATGAGTCGGATCCAAGTCAAGGAACGCTCCAAAGGATTTTGGATTATGTACACATCCCGATGTATGCGACTATAGAGGGAATATCCGCATATGTACGCGGTTATTGGGGAAAAGGCCGCGTATATCATTTTTCTAATGTTTTTAGGGATGGTCAATGATACATCAAAAGATAAAAAGTGGTCCATAGGGGAGAATGAGTCTGCAGCGGGATAGGGGAAAGCCATACAATGTGTGATTCACCTAGTGTGGTGAAATCCGCTATAACAGATGACCCCTAATGAATGAGATAAGAGGGGTTATACGATGGCCGAAATACATTATAAGTCCATCCTAGAAGTGAAGTGATGAAGGTACCCAAATGGAATACCAGCCACCCAATCAACATAATACCATAATACAACTCTGCATATAACTGCAAATACATATAGCAGTCCCGGATACATAAGAGTACAATGGCCATGAATAGGCATGAAACATGATAACCCATATGTGGTCATCGCCACGTAGAATATACATAGATCAGCATCTCCATGATGAAGATATACAAATACCATGATCTCCACAAAGGCTGAAGATATATAACAGATCAAGATCTCTATAGTGGCTGGAAATGTCTGACATATATTGGAACAAGTCACGAGAGCTGAAATCTCATGAACACTAGCACGTTCAAGGAGGTAGCATATAGTGGATGCCACCAATCTGGAAGGTCTTCTACACAAACCGCTACGAGTACATGTCCTACTATGTGAATAGAGTTGTCGAGGTCGAACATAGTACTCCATCGTCCGATTATCGGTCATTGATGTATACCGTTAATAGACGCGAGATCACCCACCAATAATGAAAATGGGAATCAAGGTACTAGAGTGCAAACTAACAAGTGTGAATAAATGTGTTAAGGTCGAACAATTGAGATAATCCATCGATCAGGGGACATTGATGTATTCCCAAAACTGTCGATGGCGAGAGAACCTGCCACTGATGACTGCAAGTCTCAAGGAACTCAAAATGACTCTAGACTCCAATCCCAGAATAAATGATCTGAAGTCGATGGGATGAAATCCGCTGGAAGGAGGGCATTATCGTATCCCCCATCATCCAACACGAGGTACTCAGCAAGGCTGTATAATATGGAAGAACTCGATCATAAGGTGCACGAACCAGTAACTGTACCAGGAATGGCCGACATGCAAAGTCAAGATAACTGAGGAATGGCCGACTCGAGTTTAAAATTCCTTTGAACAAGAGCATAACGGCGTATGGTGACTAAATTAAGGTAGCATAGACTCTATATACAAACTGGGACATATCTATGATGCAGGAGGCATCAATAGAGGCTCCATAGGGACTGGAAGCTTAACCAGTCGGTGGAGATAAATCTCAGATAACGAGTACAGCTCCTAAAGTCAAACTATAACCCAACCAATGGATGTGATATACAGTGCTCTGTTCAAAGGCGACACAACTCGACGGATTCGAAATATAATATCTTTTCTTGTCCGACTTTTTGGTTTTTTGATTTTTTTGGTCCTTTTCAGTTATTTGAAAAGCTTGAAAAAAGAATAAACTAGCTTTATAGTTACAAACTAGGAGGAGACAAGTGTTATTTAGAGCAAACAAACTAGTTCCAAGTAGTGGAACATACCTATGCTCAATGCAAGGGTACATGTGTAGGATATCGACACTCGGGGGAAAATCCCCTCCCGGTAAAAAGGGAATCAAGCTCCGAAGGATATAAATAAAGGCTCTGCATGGCTAGACATGAGACAATCTTGGGCTATATGGCTGAAACGCAATGTCAGGCGAGCCAGCATAAATCTCAATAAGACAGGCAAAGCTCATGATAATGCATCCACAACTTGATATAAGGGAGTCCGGGGGGTCACGGCCAGCATAAGATCAAGAGGAGTATGAGGATCTTGCTAAATGTCATGGCAATACTATACAACGGACTCCCACACCCTAAAGGGGGGAAACATCGACATGGGAACCAAATGAAATCAGGCTCTACCAAGCATACATGCCCCCATACCCGACACAAAAACAAGAGAGAGAGAGAGAGAAATTCAAATACATTGAATGCCAAGAGATCAACCCGCAAAGGACAATTACTAGGAACTCCCCAGCGGAGTCACCAATTCTGTTACGGAGAGAAATTCCTATGGCTTGGGGTACCACAACAAACAGCTAGACTCCAAAAATCAATCTTTCCCAATATGCAATAGAAATAAAAAAATCTAACACTAAAGGATCGAACCTCATACCTTATTCCGGATAGTTGAAGTAGATCCCCATTGAGCTTTCCAATCTTCAGCTTGAATTGTTATAGCACGTCCTCAACAACAAGTAAACAATACAAGCATACTATATTTCATGGTGTAAGACATATTCTAGCATATATAATCAATAATGTATAAGCATTTGACATATTCCAATGGATACAATATTCATTCAAATACACATTACTGGATAGGAAAAGATATTTCTATTAATATGAATCAGAGATTACAAGTGACAACCTCTGACGGCACATCTGCGAACCAGAGAAACTGAATCCCCCACTTGGGCCTCCACCACCTCAATCCTCCATCACTTCGATAGCAAGCTTACAAGCAAAAGGCAATCTTGGGAAGAACACAATAGTGCTCCAAGGGACAAAGGGATGCAGACTCAAGCATAAGTTCTGGCAACAATGGACTATAGTTTCGATACTCTCAATTCTCTCTTATGCTTTCAATGTCTCAATGGGTTCCTTATATAGCTTTTCAAATGGATACTGAAAGGTCGAATCCGTGCGATCTCAAGGCATATGGAAGGCCAGGAGTCATATGAGTTGAATCCAAGTGAAGGAATGTCGAAAGGATTTTGGATTATCTACACATCCCGATATATGTGACTATAGAGGGAATATCCGCATATGTACATGGTTATCGGGGAAAAGGCCGCGTATATCATTTTTCTAATGTTTTTAGGGATGGTCAATGATACATCAAAAGATAAAAAGTGGTCCATAGGGGCGAATGAGTCTGCAGCGGGACAGGGGAAGGCCATACAATGTGTGATTCACCTAGTGTGGTGAAATCCGCTATAACAGATGCCCCCTAATGTATGAGATCAGAGGGGTTATGCGATGGCCGAAATACATTATAAGTCCATCCTAGAAGTGAAGTGATGAAGGTACCCAAATGGAAGACCAGCCACCCAATCAGCATAATACCATAATACAACTCTGCATATAACTGCAAATACATATAGCAATCCCGGAAACATAAGAGTACAATGGCCATGAATAGGCATGAAACATGATAACACATATGTGGTCATCGCCACATACAATATACATAGATCAGCATCTCCATGATGAAGATATACAAATACCATGATCTCCACAAAGGCTGAAGATATATAATAGATCAAGATCTCCATAGTGGCTGGAAATGTCTGACATATATTGGAACAAGTCACGAGAGCTGAAATCTCATGAACACTGGCACGTTCAAGGAGGTAGCATATAGTGGATGCCACCAATCTGGAAGGTCTTCTACACAAACCGCTACGAGTACATGTCCTACTATGTGAATAGAGGTGTCGAGGTCGAACATAGTAGTCCATCGTCTGATTATCGGTCATTGATGTATACCGTTAATAGACGCGAGATCACCCACCAATAATGAAAATGGGAATCAAGGTACTAGAGTGCAAACTAACAAGTGTGAATAAATGTGTTAAGGTCGAACAATTGAGATAATTTATCGATCAGGGGACATTGATGTATTCCCAAAACTGTCGATGGCGAGAGAACCTACCACTGATGACTACAAGTCTCAAGGCACTGAAAATGACTCTAGACTCCAATCCCAGAATAAATGATTTGAAGTCGATGGGATGAAATCCGCTGGAAGGAGGGCATTATGGCATCCCCCATCATCCAACACGAGGTACTCAGCAAGGCTGTATAATATGGAAGAACTCGATCATAAGGTGCACGAACCAGTAATTGTACCAGGAATGGCCGACATGCAAAGTCAAGATAACTGAGGAATGGCCGACTCGGGTTTCAACTTCCTTTGAACAAGAGCATAACGGCATATGGTGACTAAATGAAGGCAGCATAGACTCGATATACAAACTGGGACATCTCTATGACGCAGGAGGCATCAATAGAGGCTCCATAGGGACTGGAAGCTTAACCAGTCGGTGGAGATAAAACTCAGATAACGAGTACAGCTCCTAAAGTCAAACTATAACCCAACCAATGGATGTGATATATAGTGCTCTGTTCGAAGGCAACACGACTCGACGGCTTCCAAAGATAATATCTTTTCTTGTCCGGCTTTTTGTTTTTTTTTATTTTTTTGGTCTTTTTCAGTTATTTGAAAATCTTGAAAAAAGAATAAACTAGCTTTATAGTTACAAACTAAGAGGAGACGAGTGTCATTTAGAGCAAACAAACTAGTTCCAAGTAGTGGAACATACCTATGCTCAATGCAAGGATACATGTGTAGTATATCGACACTCGGGGGGAAATCCCCTCCCAGTAAAAAGGGAATCAAGCTGCGAAGGATATAAATAAAGGCTCTGCATGGCTAGACATGAGACAAGCTCGGGCTATATGGCTGAAACGCAATGTCAGGGGAGCCAGTATAAATCTCAATAAGACAGGAAAAGCTCATGATAATGCATCCACAATTTGATATAAGGGAGTCCGGGGGGTCACTGCCAGCATAAGATCAAGAGGAGTATGAGGCTCTTGCTAAATGTCATGGCAATACTATACAACGGACTCCCACACCCTAAAGGGGGGAAACATCGACATGGGCACCAAATGAAATCAGGCTCTGCCAAGCATACATGCCCCCATACCTGACACAGAAACAAGAGAGAGAGAGCAATTCAAATACATTGAATGCCAAGAGATCAACCCCCAAAGGACAATTACTAGGAACTCCCCAGCTGAGTCACCAATTCTGTTACGGAGAGAAATTCCTATGGCTTGGGGTACCACAAGAGACAACTATACTCCAAAAATCAATCTTTCCCAATATGCAATAGAAATAAAAACATCTAACACTAAAGGATCGAACCTCGTACCTTATTCCGAACAGTTGAAGTAGATCCCCGTTGAGCTTTCCAATCTTCAGCTTGAATTGTTATAGCACGTCCTCAACAACAAGTAAACAATACAAGCATACTATATTTCATGGTGTTAGATATATTCTAGCATATATAATCAATAATGTATAAGCATTTGACATATTCCAATGGATACAATATTCATTCAAATACACATTACTCGACAGGAAAAGATATTTCTTTTAATATGAATCAGAGATTACAAGTGACAACCTCTGACGGCACGTCTGTGAACCAGAGAAACTGAATCCCCCACTTGGGCATCCACCACCTCAATCCTCCATCACTTCGATATCAAGCTTACAAGCAAAAGGAAAGCTTGGGAAGAACACAATAGTGCTCCAAGGGACAAAGGGATGCAGACTCAAGCATAAGTTCTGGCAACAATGGACTATAGTTTCGATACTCTCAATTCTCTCTTATGATTTCAATGTCTCAATGGGTTCCTTATATAGATTTTCAAATGGATATTGAAGGGAATCCCGAACCTAGAGATAATTTGGTTGAATACGAAGTGAGCGGCTGTCTCACCGTCGGATTTTACTGTAGGCATTGCCTCAGCCCATTTCATGAAGTAATTGACAGCAACTATGATATGATGGTGCCCCTCAGCCGAAGCTGGGTTGCAATCCATAAAATCTAGCCCCCATTTGGTGAAGGGACCAACGGTGATAACAGGGTGTAACGGGGCAGGCTTCGAGTGCATGTTACGTGTGAACACCTGGAAAGGGTGGCACCGCTTGACCGCTTCAATACAATCCTTGAAGATCGAAGGCCAGAAATATCCTGCTCTCAAAATCTTTTGAGCTGTAGAAAGCCCTGATAAATGACCATCACACGCCCCTCCGTGGAAATCATTAAGCACTACCTCAGCCGCATCATGAGTTAAACAACGTTGTAAAAGGGAATCTACTCCACGGTGGTACAAAGTATTGTCCACTATGAGGTAGTTCTTGGAAACGTGACATAATCGACGTCGCTCATCTCGCGAGAGGTGAGTAGGGGTCCTCTGCGTTTGCAAATATACTATGATATCACCGTACCATGGGTCAACCGTTGAGATCAAGAAAATGTGTTCATCAACGAACATATCTTCACATACCAACTCCTTAGCCTCACTCGAAAAATCCGATATGAGCTCTACAAAGATTAAAGATTTCTTCGATTTTGCTGAAACAAATTCAAGATCAAACTCTTGCAGAATGACAATCCATTTATTATATTTTCCCCCAATCATCCTACGTGTGAGGACGAACTGAAATGGATTGACATGGGAAACAACCAAGGTTTGGCGAAGGAGAATATAATGTCTCAAACACTGCACTGCATGTACAGTAGCTAAGGCAAGCTTCTCGACATGAGAATACCAAATCTCTGCGTCAATAAGGTTTCGGCTCAGATAATATATGACATGCTCTTGGAGCTCCTCATCCTCCTGAACCAAAACCATCCCAATCGTCTCTAAAGACGCGGCCACATATAATAGGAAATAATGGCTATAATCTAGAGGACTAATCACCGGGGCTGATGCTAGGGCTCGCTTAAGTGCATTGAAGGAATCCTGGGCTCGCTCATCCCATTCAAAGGGAGTATCCTTCTTCAGGAGACGCATGAAACCTCTAGTCAAATTGGCGAAATTGACAACAAATCTTTGTAGGAAGTTTTCCATGCCTTGCAAACACTGAAGATGATGAATATTTCGCGAGGGAGACAACTGAAGTATTGCCTCAACCTTCAAAGGGTCGACTCTTATACCCTCTTTCGAAACGATAAATCCTAACAAACGACCTGATTTCACGCAAAAGATGCACTTATAAGGGTTTAATCTAACAGCATAGTGACGACATATTTCGAACACCAATCTCAAGTGATAAGAATGACGCATCCTCATGCGAGAATGAGCAGCGAGGTCATCCAAAAATACTTCAATAATGGACTTGAGATCATGGAAAATCAAGGTCATCGCCCGCTGAAAAGTAGCTCCAGTGTTTTTAAGGCCGAAAGGCATTTTTTGATACGCAAATGTTCCCTAAGGACAAATAAATGTGGTCTTATGTTGGTTCTCAGGTTTAATTTGAATCTGATTATATCCAAAAAATCCGTCCATAAAGGAGAACACCTCGCTACCCGCACACTCATCCAAAATATGATCTATAAATGGTGTGGGGAAGTTGTCCTTAGGACAGGCACGATTTAAATCACGGAAATCAGTGCATATCCGGATCGCTCCTTGCTTCTTATCTACTGGAATGGGGTTTGAAACCCACTCTGTCGAGGGAATGGGATAGATGAAACCAGCTTTCAATATATTCTCTATCTTTGCCTTTATGGTGGGTGCTTTCCTAGGATTTACCGCGCGTAAACGCTGCCGAACAGGCTTAGCGTTGGGGTAAGTGTTAATTTTGTGTTCGACAATCTGAGGGTCAATCCCTGGCATCTCATCGTAAGACCAAGAAAAAACATCACGAAATTCCATGAACAACTCGGTATACTCGTGAATCTCATCTTGGGAACAATCCGCCCCAATGTAGACATTCTCAATTGTACCAGGGTTGCGAGAAATGTTGATAGGAATAGTTGACGATATGTTTTCCATGTTTCCATTAGCCATCTGACCAGGAGAGCTTAATGGAATCATGGGTCTACCAACTTTCTATCTAAGAATCTCCCTATAATCCTCATGCTCCAAAAGGTCAAGCTCTGGAAGGAAATATGATCTATGATGAAGTTCCTCCCATGGTGGCTCAACTCCCGACATAGCCTCGATGATCGCTTCATCTGAAGGGAAAACCCTATCAAGGCAGTCGTGGGCATGAGAAGACTATACTTCCCATGCCGGTAGCACACAGGGGTCTTCTTCCTCTATCCGTGAAGAAGAAGAACAAGGCTCTGCAGCAGACTGGAGATTAGCTTGGTAGGCTATCATGAATACAGGAAATGGAACACTCATCTTAATGGCCTCACTCGAAGGACTCGGTGAAGGAAGAATCCGAGGATCTCCCATATGACTTGTGCAAAAAGGCACCGATCTCGTAGACATGGAAGCACCATCAAAACTAGATCCTATCATAAGGACGGGTGCAGGACAACTAAAGGTTCCCATGAGGGAAGGATACATACCTATAACCACACTCCCAGTTGCCGGCTGGGAATGTTCAACTTTCGGAATCGAAGCTTCCGAAGATGCACTAACAGGAGGATTCTTGAATGCCATCTGATCAATCGTTACAACCTTCCCATTATGAGGAAAGCATACAACGCGAAACACAGAAGACACAATGGCTTGCATACTATACATCCAATTCCTTCCCAGTAAGAGATTGTAGTCAAAGGGCGCATCAACCACCTCAACCTCTATCGCAACGGTCTTCCCTCCCAAATGGACTTTAAGAGAAGGAAGGATATTGTGCGGCCTAAATGATCTCCCATCAAAAGCAGTTAACATGGTCATAGACTTTGACAACTCAGGAGAAGCGAGACCCTTCCAACACGACAAAGACATCACAGAAGCAGCAGCGCCCTCATCAATCACAGTACGCTTGACGATCATATTAAGACATTCTACAAGCACCAAAAGGGACACATAGTAGGGCAAGCAAGGCTGATGTCCTACGGTTTCAAATTTGATCACTGAGGAAGAATCATCACCATTCACACCAAGAGTGGAAAGCAAATCCTCCCTTTGTGATGGACAACTCTGAAGCACTTCCAATGCAGACATCGCACAAGGAGTATGACCCAAGTCCTCGACAACTGAATAGTTCTAGGCGGCTCAGGCATTTGGGTTATGACCTAAACGCTTAAGTACCCCCTTAGGAATGCGAGGTGCAGCCTCAGGTTTATCCATAGGTTTCTCAATACACAAAGGGGTTCCTGGTGGATCAGGCTCTTTGCCTGGGTTGGGTTATGACAAAGAATAATCTTTCGCACGCGTCACAACTTTCGCGGCACGGACCATATTAATGCACCCACGACCACTAGTTTCAAGTGGATCTTCATCACTAGATTGATCATGGGACTTCGAGTTCATATTATGGTTATGCGGTAAAGGGTTCGTTAACACAGCTGGGCCCTGTGCTATGAAATTCAAAGCTTCATCCATCCTAGGGCACAAGTAAGTGAGGAGATCGTCCTTACAAAGCTTGCAAGGAAACTTAACCTTACGCTTATTCTGCTTGTCCCCCCCAACATTTTTATTGTTCTTGTCATTATTATTGGCATTCTCATTTTTATTCCCACCCTTCTTATTATTATTATTATTTTTACCCTTTTTTCGATTCCATCCGGGTTGCTGGTTACCCTTCTAGTCGGACGATTGCACAGCAAGTACATTCGCCGCTTGGGCAGGATGAGGTGAAGCCGTAGCTTGTCTCGAGGAAGATTGGTTGATAGACAACTGAGCAACTTGTTTCACAACCGAACCTCCAGGTTTCTTACTTGCACTACCCACAATGCCATCGGCATGTGGTCCAGGTTTGACCTTCGGATCGAAACTAGAATGAGGAGCGTTAGGTATAATCTCATATAACAAACCAGACTAAGCATAGATCAAATCTAGTTCCTGCGCCCTAAAGATGGCTTGTTCCTCATTCTACACTCCGGATGTGGACACATCCTTCATGATATATGGCAATAAATATTTGAGGAACCACTCAAGGAGGAACTCCGGCGGTATAAAGGCTTTGATTAATCTCTTCCATCTACCCCACTCCTGAATATGATCAGAAATATGGGTGGCTTTATCTTGCCGAAATGTCGACAAGAGTTCAGTACCAACATCATAGCGCACTGGTAGCTGGAAGTGATTAAGGAAAGTCATCGCAAGATCGTCGAACAAAGTAAAGGCACCCCTAGGTAACTCTATATACCATTTTGCTGCAGGCCCTGTAAGGGTGCGTTGAAATAGTCTCAAACGGACTGAGTCCTGATGCAATGAATTGGAAGAGCACCATAGGTGGAATGTCATAACGTGTTCACTCGGATCTTCTCCTAGTTTGCCTTCGAACGTAGGTATGTCCGAAGGAAGCTTGGTAGGGACAGCTGGCCAAGCCGGGTCATGAGCCACAGGATCGTTTGTAAGTCTCGATAAGTCAAGTAAATTGAGTGTCGTGAGGAAAGGGAGCCTAGGATGATGAGGTCTAGGGAACGCTCCCTAGTTCATATAGGATTGATTACCACCATGACCTTGGCCATAGTGACCTCCTCCTGTATGACCCGTATAGGGTGGCGTGGAAGTAGCATAATGAGGTGGACCTTGACTAGTAGGAGCTACAAAGCCATAGTTAGGAGAGTAAGCAGGTTGTGAATACCTACCTCCATAAGGTGGAGAGACCTGTCCATACTGCGCCCCATAGTAGGGTCCATAGGTCATCACTTGTGATGCCCCATGAGACACCACATAGGTAGGAATATACGCTCCGAAAGTAGGAATATGCATACCGGAAGTAGGGATATATGTCGTGGAAGTAGCAATATGACCTCTAGAAACATGAACATAACCTCTCGAAGCCACGGGTGGTATGTAGGCTTGAGACACAACTGGTCTAGTAATCGCAGTACAGATCTGACTCATAGCTACGTGCCGACTCGAAGGACCACGAGAGTAAGGTGGAGGGTTTACATTTGAAGCACTCGAAAGCGGGGATGAAGGAATCTCTATAAGAAGAAATGTACTAGTGCCTATCGTCACTCGTCTAGAACCTGGAATCCCTATCAGATCACTAACTCTAGACCTAGAAGGTATATAAGATGGAGCTTCCACCGCTGGGATGGAAGGTGCAATGTGACTAGTACTCCCAAACCTCTCCACAAGGTAAGGCATGCGATTTCCCCCAGGCATAGTGCTAGGCTCAAAATCGGATTCAACATGAAATGTCAAATCGTGCACACGAAAACTAGTCATAACATAACTACCGTAGCTAGTGCTAGGAGGGTCAAAGTGAGTCTCGGCATCATCTGGTATTCCATACCGGTATCGGGTCAATGGGGAATCTGGCCTAGTGTGAGTAGGTCTATCATGCAAAGATCCTATCTAGGAAATAACAGGACCGATCTCAGCTAGGTCAGGTGAGGGATCGTATGTAGGAGTAAGTTCCCCATTGTCAATATGAATAGGAGGAGGTGGCTCAGGAATAGTCTCTGAATGATCCTCCATGGTGTGTGAATCAGTGTGTGACATATTCCGCCTGGACCATCTTGGCCCCTCTCCCAAAGGAGGAGGAGAAGTGGAAGGCGGAAGTCCTGCTAACTGACGAGAACGGCGCGGAACCGCACCTAACTCCACAATGACTCAACAAAAAAGCAAAGACTCTCTATTTACGTCAACCCTAGGCCAACTAGCGTGCACAAAGCAATCACTATAAAATCTAAAGCCAAAAGCAAGCAAACAAGGGCTGGATAAGTGAGCTCCCGAATGTGGCCGGTATGTCTCGCCTAGGAGAGGCTTGAGAGGCCCTTGTCACCACAAGTGAAGGTTTGAAACCATTTATTGTGGCCCTCAGCTTCAATGCGTAAAGTGACTGTGCTGTCCGACCCCAACCTGGCTGGGACACATGTAGAATAACCTCTACACGTACCCCCTCGATATCCTAGGTAAGGTCACTAAGGTCACCTCAATATAATCAACTCTCAGGCAGACAGTCGCAGGCAGGATTGACCGTATGGGCAGGGTAGCAAAGCCCGAAACTCCCGAAAGAGCCCCCAGATACGAATACAATCCTGGCTATATCGCCGGTGCTACACAGTTTTCGACCAGGGGTTATCCCAATCAACAACCGCTCACACTGCCTAGTGCTTGAATCCCTTTTGAGAGGAGCTTCCTAAGAATGCTGGTTATACCAAGGATTTCACACACTCCCTGGACAGACACCTAGTTGTTGTTGTTTAGTGATATTGGAGAATTAACTTTCAATGAACTATTCCAAGATCCTAAAACCTAAGCTTGTTGGTGCACCCTAGAAAAGAAAAGGGTGTAATTCATTTTATTTAGCATTGATTTTAGTTGGATTTATTACTCAAAAATAGGATATGGTCGTGCAACTAATGGTGTTATGACGCAACAAGAAGTAAAATGCACACCTAACAATCAATGCAAATGCATTGTGTCCATGAAAACAGGGTATGCATACTATGTGAATGCACAATTTCTTCTTCAAATGCTGAATGCAAATTTCCCTATATGAAGTCCTAACTATTACTCCAAAGCAAATCTAGATCTAATGCAAGTAAAATGCAAAATGCATAATGCAATGCATGATGATAAACAAATATTTTGTATTTTTTGAAAATAAAGAGATACAAAAAGCAAAAGAATGATTCTAACCACCCCAGACTCTGCAAGTACACATAAACAGCATTCCAGCAAAGCACTAAGGCAAAAGGACTCTAATGCACTAATCTCAAACAAAAAATCAAAGATGCCATGACAAGAACTTTCCTAAAAGAAAAAATTTAGGCTAAAAAAATGTTTTTGGTAAAAAACAGAGGTATTAACAGACTCAGGCAGTGCCAAAGGAGACTCAGCAACTAACAGAATTCACCCAACAATCTACTATCTTCCACAAAAAGGTAAAAACTAGGGTATACGTGACTGTGCGCAGTGAACCCGCATGTATACACGACAATCCCAAGGGAAACCGCATGTATACACGACTATAAGTGACAAACCCACGTACAGGAAGAAAAAGATGCACAAATTCAAGTTAAACAGACAAGCTGAGACTAAATTCACACCAATCAGGCTCTGCTAGGCATACATGCCCCCATACCCGACACAGAAACAAGAGAGAGATAGAAATTCAAATACATTGAATGCCAAGATATCAACCCCCAAAGGACAATTACTAGGAACTCCCCAGCGGAGTCACCAATTCTGTTAGGGAGAGAAATTCCTATGGCTTGGGGTACCACAACAGACATCTAGACTCCAGAAATCAATCTTTCCCAATATGCAATAGAAATAAAAACATCTAACACTAAAGGATCGAACCTCGTACCTTATTCCAGACGGTTGAAGTAGATCCCCGTTGAGCTTTCCAATCTTCAGCTTGAATTGTTATAGCACGTCCTCAACAACAAGTAAACAATACAAGCATACTATATTTCATGGTGTTATATCTATTCTAGCATATATAATCAATAATGTATAAGCATTTGACATATTCCAATGGATACAATAATCATTCAAATACACATTACTGGACAGGAAAATATATTTCTATTAATATGAATCAGAGATTACAAGTGACAACCTCTGACGGCACGTCTGCGAACCGAAGAAACTGAATCCCCCACTTGGGCCTCCACCACCTCAATCCTCCATCACTTCGATAGCAAGCTTACAAGAAAAATTCAAGCTTGGGAAGAACACAATAGTGCTCCAAGGGACAAAGGGATGCAGACTCAAGCATAAGTTCTGGAAACAATGGACTATAGTTTCGATACTCTCAATTCTCTTTTATGCTTTCAATGTCTCAATGGGTTCCTTATATAGCTTTTCAAATGGATACTGAAAGGTCGAATCCGTGCGATCTCAAGGCATATGGATGGCCAAGAGTCATATGAGTTGGATCCAAGTCAAGGAACGCTCCAAAGGATTTTGGATTATGTACACATCCCGATGTACGCGACTATAGAGGGAATATCCGCGTATGTACGCGGTTATCAGGGAAAAGGCCACGTATATCATTTTTCTAATGTTTTTAGGGATGGTCAATGATACATCAAAAGATAAAAATTGGTCTATAGGGGCTAATGAGTCTGTAGCGGGATAAGGGAAGGCCATAGAATGTGTGATTCACCTAGTGTGGTGAAATCCGCTATAACACTTGCATTTCCAAACACCCACATAAGCTTGCCTCATCCCTTAGTTAATCATTATGTTTTCATTGTTGAATATTTTGAGCAACGTGCTAATCGAGCCATACTGTGGTTGCAGGTCATACTCGGAAAGAGTCATGAGGGTTTTGAATAGTAGCCACCACCGTGTGTTAATATAAGTGTTTGTTTTAATTTGAAATGTGTTTTGTAAACCCTTCTAGGGTTTGTCTTGCATCGGGTAAGCAACCATTGCTATGACACTTTAATATAGAAGTTATGTATTTTTTTTGTTAAACAGAGTTATGGGTGCCATTCGGATAGTCTTACTCCCATCCTCTTATTGTTTAAATGATGATATTTAAAAATACCAAGGAAGCCATCACCGATGGCCTTCCATTAACTCTTTAATATATGTTTTGTTTATTAATAAAATGGTGTCGGCCTTCGTCTGTGTGAATCCAATACTCATTTTTGTTGTATATATTTATTGTATATTGTTCATTCTAAAACAATGAAGGATGCCATTGTAAGTCTCCAAAAATCAAAAATAAAATAAAAAATATTTATAGGCTACTAAAAACTACCTAGACGGAACATTATTCACTTGGTGAACTCTATCGTACACTTCATGTACCTCTATTTATTCATAAGTTGTTCTTACGTTCTGTCTTTTACTTTCAGTCATTATCTTTAATGTATATTACTTATGATGTTGTACTATTGTTTATTGCTTAGTATTATGTTTATCATTTTTTTGCTTATGTGGCGTTACTGGATTAATATGCTTCGTCTATTCTGCATTGTTGCACTTGTTAATTATAGAGTCCTAACTTAACTTTGTTTGTGGAAACAAAGTGGGAAGAGTGGCGAGACTCGTTCTCCCATAACGGTCTGAGAGGTAAAGTATTACTTGTTACGTAGGCTTACTTAGTTCAATCGAACTAAGGCACCTCTTTTATTTACTTTCAGGTTTACGTCGTGTCAAAAGGCTTAGTAGGGAGCTTGGATCATTTTGATCTTTATTTGTCCTTACTGTTCATCATTACGCTTCAATACTGCTTCATATTGATAGCAAGGTAATCTTATTTGTTAATTATCTATCCTATATAATTAACTATGTGATACCTAAACAATCTATACAAATATACTTTATGTCTATTTTATTACTATTATTAACGATTATCTTGTTTTAATGGCAAGTCATAAACTTGTTTACCGTTCAGATCTTGGTCTAAAAAAAAAGATAAAAATACTAGCATGGCATATGGAGTATGCCATGGTACTTAAGCATTGATGCTTTGACAAAAGGGAGATAAGGCCCTAATCTCTAGACATATCACTTGTATATTACCTATATACTTAAGCTTGGAACTTCAATTTGGACTAGCGCCTACCATGTATGAATGAGACCTTGCAATATATGATATATTGTAAAGGGTTTTGGTTGGCGCATTTACCATATGGTTGAATGATAGATTAGAGGGGTTTATGCATTGCATTGGAGGCCACGATAATACAACTAGACTAAACTATGGAGAGTGGGTTTTTCCAATGCAATAATGGTCACCAGATGGTGCCATTAATTCCCTTGGAAAATGTGATAGCCCCAAGCTTATAGCTTGGCACACGAGGGTTTTTTCATTTCCTTTGGTTGAGTGGGAGTTTGGTATTTCTATGCATAGGGGAGAATGGAGGAAACCTCCATTACAGTGAAGGTAAGAGCTCATTTTTCTTCTCAGCATTACTATGGTTTGCATTCTTGCATTTAAAGTTGGTCATACTTCTCACCAAAGCCGTATTCGATTTTTGTTGCAGGTGACAGGGTAGCGAAAGTGGGGTGGCTCCAAAAATTCACTGTCAGCTCCAAGGTTTTATGAAGTGGCCATGGGAAGACTGCAGTTGGATTTGTTGCTTGATTGGGGTTTTATGCTGTGGTTTTTTATTTCTCCTTTAGGCTTGTAAAGGACAGGCTGAGGTTTTTAATTTAATGTTTCAGTGGCTTTAGCCATGGAGTGAAATTGCATGTTTTTGGGCATTGTGTATAAACTTTAGGTTTTTAAATCATAGATGACTTTGGGATTTTGAGCCATGGGCTGCACCATTGCTTGCAATGGTTCCATAGCCCATTGGCATGCCTATGTGGACTTCGTTTTGACTTCTAAATGGACGGTGTTGAAACACTGTGATCTACCATACTGTGTGTATTGTATATATTTTGCGTTTTTTATAAATGGCCATTATTTTCAAGCTTACTATATGTGAAAAGTGTATGTTATGTTAATGGTTTAATGAGAGAGCTTTAGGAATAGGAATATGCCGTCGTTGAAGTTTATGTATTGAGTATTTTTAGTGTGTTGTATTGGCGAACAACGTGGGTTTGATGAGTCAAGCTGTAAGTGGCTTAAGCCTTCTCCTTGATGGATGTGATAGCTCTGATGTATCGCCGTTGTAGATAATTCTAATGAATAGTTTGAGGATGATCCGTTAATAGACTAGTTGGTTATTAAAATCATAGTGTGTAATTTTATTTTGGAATTGTCGTGGCTTGGGTGTATGTTGTGCGTAGCATTTGTTGGTTATTTAATGTTATGATTTCATGAGTTTTGTTTGTAGTGTGGATTTTGTAGAATCCAAGGTTATAAGCCCATGATGGCATGCATTGCTATGTTTAGAATATAAATGGACCGTGTGTATTTGGCCGAGGCCATGCTATAGCATAATCACGTTTCGTATTATCAACATGGTGGTGGTTTATAATTTGTTTCCCGCATACATGTTATGTATAGCGTGGCCATAATGTGGATGCAAACAAAACCCAATAGGGTTCGACTCTATTTGGATATTAATATGATGAGTTGTATTTTAATTGATAAAAAGAGGCTAAGCTTATATGCCCACAAGATTCGATTCCTATCCCTGTTTGTAATACATGGGTTTATAATATGATTTTTACATTGTTTAATTTGTTATGTGTAATGTGTGGATGAGTTATGTAATTTTGTTTAATGGTTATGTATAAATGAAATTTGGTTGTTTATGATGGAATAGATAGAAAATTGGTTACTTATATATATATAAGATTAGATATTTGATATAGGACCACATGGATGGTCACGATGCCTCCTCCGCTCATGTAGTTATGATGCTGTTATTTTAATGAAATTGATTTTCTATTTAGTTTATAGTTAATAAGGCGGACCTTGTATGATCTTAATGGTTTATTTAATCTTGATTAAATTTATATTCTAGTTCTATTACTAAATACTTATATTTAATATTTATCGTTTACTTACTGTGGTTAATAATTAGATGGATACTATACTAGTTCCTTTATTGGTACTTTAGGTGGAAGCTAGTAATTATGTAAAATATATGAATTCCTACTTCTGAACTAGTTGGAAATAAAATTACATAAGCCTGTGCTGACAAATGACATATGTTAGCAGAGTAGTAAGCCTAGAGGATGAATACTTAGTTACTGAAAATCAAACCCTAGTTTACACTAACGAAATTTGAATATTGAAGTGATACAGAAATAAACTTAAAGATGAAATCCTAGTAATATACAACCTATGATAACATTTACACCCCAAGGGTAATATTTAAGAAATAAAAACCCTAGCAGATTCTAACCAAAAAATTAAACACACAGAGTTAGGAGATGCATTGAAATCACCTACCTAATATTTCTATCAATTAATCTAGAAAATAGAATACAGTCTAGGGATTAGAATTTAAAAAATGTAACCCTAGGATATATGGACAAAACCATCATTTCTAGGGTTAGAAATATATATGGAACATTTACATAAAGAAGATATCATTTACCCTAGAAATGAACTTGACATACTAAGAACTCATACTTGTAATTTTCTGAAGCTCCTTTGATGGTTGAACTTGCACACTTTTTAGATAATGAGCATTAACTATTTAAGACAGATCTAAACTCTGGTTTTGATGAGAAAATCACTTGCGAACTACCATGTTCCTCCCAACCATGACCTAGAACTGTTCTTGGTTCTAATACGGATCCCCCTGAGCTAGACTCCAACATGCAAGTAGCTTAGAGCTCCTAAGGTAGGGTTTCCTAACTAGTATTTAGTTCTGAATCAATTCTCCTTTCCTGGAAGGAAAACGCTTCTCCAAGAAATCACTTGAGAGCAGAATATGAAAAAATAATAATTTCCCCAGATAAAATCAGAACCACAAGCCTTTCCTTTGCTTAAGTCTTTATAAACAGACTTTTCATTCAAAGGGACAGTTAAATCAAGAAACCTTGGTTTCTTGATTTAACCCTTTTCAATTACTTTGGGTAAATCATTAATAATTTAACGTATGAACTTTGTACTAGTTCTTAGGTTGAATTTTATAGTCATTATACTATTTAGTAATCTTTCATAATAAATATTGAATCGATGGAGCTCTTCTTCTTTCTTTCATTTATTTATATTATTAATATATTTAATTCTTTATACATAACATGTATAAAGTACATAATAATATAACACTTTATTAACATTTGTCTTTGGGCATCATATACCATGATCCCTAGACTTAATGACACTTCTTCATTAAGGTCAAGTAGGTAGATGGTTTAGGTCTACTAGGCTAGGAAACTCTAAAAATCCTTGCATGTTGGATTTCCCTCGTATAATGTAGTATCTTTTCAGTACTTTGATGAGAATATAGAAATTCAAAATTTCATTTAATCACTTATAAATAAGTATGATGAGAACAATATTTTCCTTTAGTTGTTCTCAACTGAAAGTTGTTAAATTATTTTCAATAACCCATAGGGCTTACCAAAGCCCATACTCAACACTTTTAACAGGGAGTTACAATTCAGTGCAATTCCAGAGCTCCTCGCTCAACACTAGTGCTAGTATGTACTTGTATGATACACCTAGGGATACAATGGTCAAGGATCCGATGCTCCAGATATTTTTCTCAACATCAATATGGAAGGATCTAGGGCTTATGCCAAACACATCCAATTATCTTTTCATGTGTTCCAGAGCTCCTCTCTCAACACAAAGGTAAGTACTCATGTTCCCCATAGCTTCTCACTCAACACAAATCATAAATCAATCAAGTGCTCTAGAGCTCCTCACTCAACACAAAACATCTCATAAATTATGTGCTCTAGGGTCCACGCGCAACACAAAGCAAGCATATACATATATCATCAATAATTGGCTTATGCCTAATATATAAAACAAATCATCATTTTCATATGCAGTGGGGTCTTCAACCCAATATAAAAATAAAACATCAAGATAATCATCATAATAAATATGCACATGCCTATAAGTGTTAGCTCCAAAATTTGGGATATTACATCCCTCCCCACTTAGAACAACACCGTCCCTAGTGTTCTAGGGACACAAAATGATATCATGAAACAAGGCGGGGTAAGCCTTTCTCACAATGGCCTCGTTCTCCCAAGTAGCCTCCTCATCCTCAAAGTGCTTCCATTGCACTTTCAATTGGACCACGGTGCGCTTCTGAAGCTCCACTTCTCTCTTGTCCAGTGTATGAGTAGGATCAGGGGAAAACTCCCCTTTACGTTCCACCTTTAATAGGGACCAATCAACAACATTTTTAGTATCATAAACATATTTCTTTAACAAATATGCATGGAAAACATTGTGGACTCTTACATGCACAGGAAATTCTAGTTCATAAGCTACTGGCCCTTTCTTGGCTAGTATTTCAAAAGGTCCGCAATATATAGGTGCTAACTTACCACACCTACCCAAGTTCAACAAGCTTCATTTGGATTTTACTTTGAAGTAAACATGATCACCTATTCCAAAGTCCTTATTCTTTCTTTTGTAATACGCGTAACTTTTCTAGCGGTATTGGGATTCTTTAAGGTTCACCTGGACCTTGGTAACCAACTGTTCCAAGTCCATCAACAAATCAGGTCCTAACATGAGCCGATCCATCGAGTTATCCCAAGTAACTGGTGTTCTACACTTCCGACCATAGAGTACCTCAAAGGGACTCATCTTGGTGGAAGTCTGATAACCATTGTTATATGAAAACTCTATGAGGTGCAGGTAATCCTCCCACTTCATGGGATTGTTCATGAAATACATTCAGATCATGTCCTCAACAATTTGGTTTACTCTCTCTATTTTCCCATCCATCTACGAGTGATATGCAGTGATAAAGTTCAACTGCATCTCTAATCTAGAGAATAAAGTTCTCTAGAAGTTTCATGTAAACTTAACATCTCGATTCAAGATAATTGCCTTGGGTATCCCATTCAATCTAAATATCTCTTTAAAGAATATATCAGCAATGTTTATGGCCTTGTAGGTCGACTTTACAGGGATGAAGTGTGCTTCCTTCGATGACTTGTTGATGACCACAAAAATAGAATCATTTTGCTTCTTAATTTTCAGTAAACTAGTGATGAAATCCATAGTAATGACCTCCTAGTTCCATTATGGAATGGGTAATGGCTGCAGCAATCCCGCAGGATGCTGATGCTCAGCTTTGACTAGCTGACATTCCTAACATTTTGCAATAAACATTGCAATGTCAGCCTTTAACTTAAGCCAGACAAAGTGTCTCTTGACAGCAGATATCATCTTTTGGTATCTTAGGTTCCCTGAGTAGGGTTATCGATTAAATTTAGTGAGGATGATAGACCGAAGGTCCCATCCTTCTAAAACATACAAGTGATCCTTGGACCATAGTAGTCCGGATTCATCTACCTTGTATTCTTTTTGTTTTTGAAACAACCTGTCCTCCTACACTTTCTTGAGGATTTTTTCATAGAAGGGGTCAACTCCATTGGCCACTCTAATCCTCTCATGTAAATATGCATCGGTTTGACTCAAGGTCACCTCATAAATCATATGATTTCGTAGGATTAAAGCATTGAAAACCTTATTCTCCTTTCCCTTAATGTGCTTAAGCTCGAAATGGTACTCACTGAGGAAAGCCAACCATCTGGCCTGCCTCACATTCATATTCGGTTGATGAAATAAATACTCTATACTCATATTGTCTGTCTTCAGAAGGAATTTCTTTCCCATGAGGTAGTGCTTCCACATCCTCAAAGCATGGATGATGGCATCTAACTAAAGATCATGTGTAGGGTAATTTTGCTCATGCCCTTTTAAATTCTGCAACTCATAGAAAATCGCGTGATCATTTTGCAAAAGGACTCCTCCAAGTCCTTCCTTGCTTGCATCTGTGCAAACAATGAAATCTCCATCAGGATCCACAATTTGTAACATTGGTGCAGTCATCAAAAGTTGTGTAAGCTTTTGAAAAATTTCTTCACACTTAGCGGTCCATAAGAACTTACTTACTTTCTTCTATAAAGAGGTCATGGGGAACATGATTCTCGAGAATTTTTAAATGAAATTTTGATAATATCTGGCTAATACCAAGAATGACCTAATGTCAGTGACACTAGTAGAGGTAGGCCAATCCTTTATGGATTTAATATTTTCTGGGTCCACAACTATTCCTGTCTCAGAGATAATGTGACCTAGATACTATATCTACGGTTTGTAAAAATCGCATTTACTATACTTAGCGTAAAGCTGGTGTTCTCTCAATACATGTAGTACTACATGAAGGTATTCTTCATGTTCTTCTTTATTATTTGAATAAACCAATATGTCATCTATGAAAACTAAGATGAACTTATCCAGATACCTATTGAATATGTTGTTCATCATACACGTAAAGCTCACAGGAGCATTAGTTAACTCGAACAACATCACTACAAACTCGTAGTTTGTGTACCTTGTACAAAAGGAGGTTTTATGAATATACTCCTCGTGAATCCATACCTGATGATATCTGGATCACATGTCAATATTTGAAAAGATTATGTCTCCTCTCACCTGATCGAACAATTCGTTGATCTTGGGGAGTGGGTAACGGTTCTTGATGGTCATTTTTTTCAACTAACGGTAATCGATGCACATCTGCATCGTATTTTATTTCCTCTTTATGAACAATATCGGTGCTCCCCAAGGGGAGACATTGGGTCGGATATACCCTTTCTCTACCAACTCCTGCAAATGCAGTTTGAGTTCCACCAACTCAAGTGCACTCATGTGGTAAGGGGATTTGGAGGCTGGAAGTGTTCCTGGGGTCAGTTCAATGGAAAATTCTAGGTCTCATTTCGGAGGTTATTTGGGTATTTCCTCAGGAAACACATTCTTGAATTCTTCAAGAATGGGGAAGTCTTCTATGCATTGTTCCCTATCAGGATCTATGTCTCGGATGTTTACTGCAAACAACTTGCACCCTTTATAAATGCATTTCTTTGCTTGTAAGGAAGATATTTGTCTTACAAAAACTTTCTTTGGAATGCGTTGAACCTTCACTTGGCTCCCTAGGCTATCAGTATACAAGATAGACTTGTACAAACAATCCAATATGACATGGTGTTGTTCCAACCATTCCAATGCCGATAAGTACATCATACGATCCTAAAGGTAGGATGTTCAGGTTCACTTTCGTAAGAAAACCATTCAGGT
This sequence comes from Pseudotsuga menziesii, assembly GCA_001517045.1. NCBI lineage: Eukaryota > Viridiplantae > Streptophyta > Pinopsida > Pinales > Pinaceae > Pseudotsuga > Pseudotsuga menziesii. The sequence goes on along the minus strand of LPNX010640109.1, from coordinate 254,797 downwards.
TTACCTCACATTCTTTAACAATTTCTGAAACCTTTCATTTCGTACCTATGGCTAACTGAAGCAGCTAAGGTTTTTCATGTTTTACTTTTCCTAGTTTGCATTCATCAACAATTTTAGGCAAAACATAGTTCCGTCAAGCACGATGATCAATAAGTATTGAAATAGAAGCGTTCAAGATCTTACCTTCTATTTTAACCATCGTAGTTTGATGATCTGCATGTCATCCATCCAATGCTGCATATATCCGGGGTGTTCCAGTTATGTCCTCGATAGTTGGTTCTTCTTGTAAGTTTTGAAATACCCCACCAATATTGTTATTACAATCTCGGGCATAATGAGGCCCATTGTATTTCCAACACTTGATCTGTAGCAGGATATCATTGGCTCCACTTACTACTGGATTGCTAACATTAGCATCTAGTACATAAGGCCTTTTACCAGACCTATTAAAGTTCTTGTTTGCTTGAAAGATGTTATTTTTCTTTTTGTATGGCTATGGGTTGGACCTAGGTTTGCAGTTATCAGAGAAGTTCTTAGACTTGTCTCGGTTTTGGTTCAGGTTCTCTTGCCCAATGTGCCCATGCTCTTAATAGAGCCTAGATTTGTGCAATGTGGTATCCAAAGTCTTAATCATGTCGAATTCAATCTTGTCCCTATAACTGGGAGGAAGACATCCTAGGACCTATTGGATCTTTACCTGTTCCTCTTTGATGTATGGTACATCATGAAACAAATCTAAAAATCTATTAATAAACACATCCATAGTCATGGATCCCATGCATTGTTCGTGAAACTCTTTCACTTTTTGGTCAAAGAACCTTTCTAACATATATTTTAATTGGAAAAGTTTTATAAAAGTATCCCAACGTATTTCCCATAGCTCATCTTTCTTGGTGTGTTTTAAATCCCTCCACCATCTTGCTGCCTTACCATTTAAGTTATAGATGGCAAGCCGAGCCTTCATCTCACTTGAATACTTATGAACTTGAAAATACTTACTCATTCCCAGCAAACACTCTTTATTATTTTCCCCAGTTTTTACTTCACCTTCATAGGTCGCAACTCTTTTTTTTTGAAACTCCCCGTGAAGACTGTCATCACTCCTTTGCTTATTTCTCAGTGGAGAAACTGAGGCACCATTAGAAGGACTGTGATGGTCTCATTTTGATGCTTTAGGGGTGCGTTCTTATTTTTCCTCTCTTATTGGGATGTTGCCTTGTTTTGGGTAAGGTTCTCTTTTGGAACTGTTTTTGGACTGAGTAGGTTTACCTTACACGCTTCCTCCCGTCATATTTCTCAGCAAGGATTCATTTATAGCTTGTTGCTCCTTCCTTTCATTCAGGTTGTCTTCTCTAAAACTTTTAAATTCAGCTTGAAGAATGTATAAAGTTTTCAAAACATTAGAGTTTAGCTCTACCACCAGCTCTGCCTCTAGAGTGGGGGTGGTCATATTTCCTTGCCGACTGTTTTCTTCCTCAGTATTCATAAACTTAACAGTGTTGTAAATATTTGTGTAACTACAATTCTTTATAATAACAAAAAGAAATTTTGTTAGAAACCAAAAATTTAATATTATACTTTATTCCCTCTGTCTAATAGCTTGGTGCAACCATAGGTCTCTTAGTATTGAAACTGGGCTTTAATACCACTTGTAATGTCCCCAAAAATCTAAAAAAAAAAACTATAGGATAGTAAACACTACCTAGACAAAACATTATTCACTTGCAAAACTCTATCGTACACTTCATGTACCTCTATTTGTTCTTAAGTTGTTCTTATGTTGTGTCTTTTACTTTTAGTCATTATATTTAATGTATTTTACTTATGATGTTGTACTACTATTTACTGGTTAATATTATGTTTATACTTTTTTCACTTATGTCTCGTTACTGGATTTATATGCTTCGTCTGTTCTACATTGTCGCACTTGTTAATTATAGTTCTAACTTAACTTTATTTGTGGAAACAAAGTGGGCAGAGTGGCGAGACTTGTTCTCCTATGATGGTCTGAGAGTTAAAGTATTAGTTGTTACGCAGGATTACTTAGTTCAATCGAACTAAGGAACCTCTTTTATTTACTTTCAGGTTTAACTCATGTGGAAAGGATTAGTAGGGATCTTGGATCATTTCGATCTTTATTTGTCCTTACTGTTCATCATTATGCTTCAATACTGCTTCAGATTGATAGCAAGGTAATCTTATTTGTTAATTATCTAGCCTAGATAATTAACTATATGATACCTAAATAATCTATACAAATATACTTTATGTCTATTTTATTACTGTTATTAACAACTATCTTGTTTTAATGGTAGGTCATAAACTTATTTACCATTCAAAGCTTGGTTTAAAAAAATAGACAAAAATACTGCCATGGCATACTATGTATGCCATGGTCCTTAAGCATTGATGCTTTAACAAAAGGGAGATAAGGCCCTAAGCTCTAGACATATGTCTTGTATATTACCTATATAATTAATCTTGGAACTTGACTTTGGGATAACGCCTACCATGTATGAATGAGACCTTGTAATAAATGATACATTATAAAGGGTTTTGGGTGGTGCATTTACCATATGGTTGAACCATATATTAGAGGGTTTTATGCATTGCATTGGAGGCCACGATAATACAATGAAACTGAACTATGGAGAGTGGGTTTTGGCAATGCGATAATGGTCACCCTCTGGTGCCATTAATTCCCTTGGAAAATGTGATAGCCCAAAGCTTAGGGCTTGGCACACGAGGTCTTTGTTATTTAATTTGGTTGAGTTGGGGTTTGTTCTTGCTCTATGTAGGGGAGAATCGAGGTGACCTCCAGTGCAAGGAAGGTAAGAGCTTGTTTGGATTCTCATCATTACTATGGTATGCATTGTTGCATTTAAACGTGGTCATACTTCTCACCCAAGTTGTATTCGATTTTGGTTGCAGGTGATAGGGTAGCGAAAGTGGGGTGGCTCCAAAAATTTGCTGTCAGCTCCAAGGTGTTGCAAAGTGGCCACAGGAAGCATGTATGCAAGTCTATACTTGCTACCTCTTGGCCATTTTGGGTAGACTGCACTTGGATTTGTTTCTTGATTTGGGTTTTATGCTGTGGGTTTTTTATTTCACCTTCGGACTTGTAAAGGACAAACTGGGGTTTTTAATTTAATGTTTCAGTGGCTTTGGCCATGGAGTGAAATCACATTTCTTTTGGCACTGTGTATAAACTTCATCTTTTTAAATCATTGTTGGCTTCAGGATTTTGGGCCATGGGCTGCACCATTGCTTGCAATGGTTTCGTAGCCCATTGGAATGCCTATGTGGACTTCATTTTGAATTCTAAATGGATGATGTGGAAACACTGTAATTTACCATAATGTGTATAATGTATATATTCTACGTTTTTAATAAATGGCCATCGTTTTCAAGCTTACTATGTGTGGAAAGTGTATGCTATGTTAATGGTTTGATGACAGAGATTTAGGAATAGGCATACGCCATTGTTGAAGTTTATATATTGAGTATTTTTAATGTGTTGTATTGGTGAATAGTGTGGGTTTGATGAGTCAATTTGTAAGTGGCTTAAGCCTTCTCCTTGATGGCTATGATAGCTCTGATGTATTGTTACTGTAGATAATTCTAACGAGAAGTTTAAGGATGATTCGTTAACAGACTAGTTGGTTATTAAAATCATACTGTGTAATTTTATTTTGGCATTGTCGTGGCTTGGGTGTATGCTATGCAAAACACTCTTGTTTAAACAGTCACAACAAGTTTGCACCATTTAATGGACCTACAAATATTAAAGATATGTTGCATTAGTTCAACATGAACTAAGTAAACCCTATAACATCAATTAAAACCAGTTACCTCTCCAAGTGGTCCTATAAGAGATACAAGTCTTGCCACTCCACCCCTTGACATTTACAAGTTAAGTTAGGATTCATCCATAAACAAGGAACAATTATTATAACCTTGAAGTAACCTTTAATTGAACAAACACACCCACATGCACAATACAAAACAATAAATGAATAGTGTAATCATATAATCAGATCAATTAACATAAAAAAATTATAAAATTACATTACTACCCATATCGGGAAAACATCTAGAAATGGTAAGAACAAAGATCGACACATTCCGTGGAAGATAAGTTAATGTCCAATTCATATAGTAGGTAACTAGCCTAATAATTTTTTATTTGTTTTCAAATTTTGGGGACATTAAAAGTTGTATCAGAGCCCAATTTCAACAGTAAGAGACCTAATGGGTGTGCCAGACATTCATTAAAGAAAATAAGGTATGTTTTGAGATTTAACAGAAATTTTTCCTATTATTAAAAAAATGTAATTGTAGTATTAAAGGAATAGTTTAGATCATGAACATAGAAGAAGACAACAGCCAGAAATGAAATTTCAATACCCCCACACAGGAAGCAAAACTGGTGGTTGAGCTAAATTTTGATATACTGAAAACTATACAAAGTGTTCAGGTAGACTTACAGGGTTTCAAGGATGATAATATGAATGAAAGAAAGAAAAAACATACAATTAATGAAGCCTTGCTACAGAACATGATGGGAGGAAGACCGCAGAGAAAACCCACTCATTCAACAAACAAATTTGAGAAATAATTCTATCATAAGTGGGCCAACATCTCGAGAGAAGAAGGGAAAGAAGAACATACCCATGAACCTCTAGAAAGAGATTGTCAGAGTCCTTCTAGTGATGCTTCTCTTTCCCCTTTCAATAAGAAATGATGAAATGACGACAATCCTTAGGGAGAGTTCAGGAAGATAAAATCCTCAACCTATGAAGGAGAGATGAACACAAGAGAGAAAGGTTAAGAATGGATTCTAGGTATGAGAAAATATTTCTGAGTACATAACTACTCTAGAGAAATGAAAGATTGTCTATCCATCTATAATTTAAATGGAAAAGTAACTAGATGGTGGATAGACCTAAAGCATACCAAGAAAGATGAGGTAAGATAAATAAAATCAAGAATTTCCACAAAAAAATGAGGAGAAATACATTTCAGAAAGGTTCTTAGACAGCAAGGTGAAATAATTTCATGAATTAAGGATGGGTTCCCTAACTATGGATGCTTTCATTAACACATTTTTGGATCTGTTACATTGCGTGCCTTACATAAAAGATGAGAAAGTGAAAATACAACAGTTTTTAGGATGTATTCCTCCCAACTTTCGGGGGATTGAATTTGACATGCTGAAAACATTCGACACCACCCTATACAAAGCTATGATTTTCCATGCGCATGGATAGCGAAGGAAATAAAATATTAACAGAAGAAGAGACAGGTATAGGACCTTCTCGAGAAACCACAAATCGGGTTTCAACCCAGCATCTTACATAAAAGAGAAGAACAGTTTCCCATCCAATAAGAACTTCAACATAACAAGTACAAAGACATATGTACCAGCACCAAATGCTAACAAGCCAACAACAAATGGGGGAGTCAATGTTTCCCCGCTACAAATTAAATGCTGGAAATTCCAAGGGCCCCGTTATTCCTAAGAATGTAAGAACAATACCAATGGAGTCTTGCACAACCTACATGAAGAACCAACAATAGAGGACATAGTTGGGACACCACTAATTTATGTAGCCTTGGATGGCCGACAAGAATACCATCAGGCTACCATGGTTGACATAGAATGTAACGTTTCCAACACTTCTATTTGAATATTGTTTGACCTTGGTGCTTGCTAGAGGTATGTATCTACTAAACCTGTTGATGTATGTAAACTGGAGAAGGTTAAACATGATAAACCCTGGCTGGTGCAATTATCCACAGGTATGAAACAAAAGGTTTCTGAAATAGTTAAATAATTTGAGGTAAACCTGAATGGCTTTCGTACTATGATAAACCTAAACATCCTAACCTTAGGATTGTATCATGTACTTATTGACATGGACTAGTTGGAACAACACCATGTCATTCTCGATTGCTTACAGAAGTAAATATTGTGTACACATAGCCAAGGGAACCCGATAAATATTCAAGCATACCTAAGAAAGTTTCTGTAAGGAAGATATCTGCTTTACAAGCAAAGAAGTGCATTAGGAAATGCTGCAATTGTTTGCAGTGAACATCCAATACATAGAAGTAGAAATACAACAACACATTGAGGAATTTCCATTTCTTGTAGAATTCAAGGACATATTTCCTGAGGAAATCCCAAGATTACCTCTTAAACAAGACTTAGATTTTTCCATTGAACTAACAAGAGGGTCAGTTCTGACTTCAAAATCCCCTTATCGCATGAGTGCAACAGAGTTGGTGGAACTGAAACTACAGTTGTAGGAGTTGATTGAGAAGGGATATATCCCATTGAGTGTGTCCACTTGTGGAGAACCAATACTTTTTTTAAAGAATAAGGATGGTATGATGCATATGTGCATTGATTACGGTAAACTTAACAACATGACCATCGAGAACCGATACCCACTCCCTAGGATCGATGAATTTTTTGATCAAGTAGGAGGAGCCAATATATTTTTAGAAGATGTACTTACGATCCGGGTACCACCAGGTACGTATTCGCGAGGAGGATATTTACAAAACCACCTTTCGTATGAGGTATGACCACTACAAATTTGTAGTGATGCCATTCGGGTTGATTAATGCACCCACAAAATTTATGTGTATGATGAACAATATCTTCAGTAAATACTTGGATGAATTTCTTTTGGTATTTATAGATGACATCCTCATTTACTCTAATAGTAAAGAGGAACATGAGGATCACCTCCGCATTGTGCTACAGGTGCTAGGAAACACCATCTATACGCCAAGTTTAGTAAATATGATTTTTACAAACCACAGATAAAGTACTTGGGTCACATAATCTCCAAGAAGGGGATAGATGTGGACCCAGGAAAGATTAAATCCATAGAATATTGGCCTACCCCTACTAATGCAACTGACATCATATCCTTTTTGGGATTAGGCGGATACTACGGGAATTTCATTGATAACTTCTTGAGGATAGCTTCTCCCATGACCTCTTTTGAAAAGAAGGAAAACAAGTTCTTATGGATGAACAAGTGCAAGGAAAGTTTTCAAAATCTTAAACATCTTTTGATGAATACACGAATACTACAAATTGCGGATCCGGATGGGGATTTCATTGTTTGTACGAATGCAAGAAAGGAAGGGATCGAAGGATTCCCCTTACATAACGATTACGCAATCTGTTATGAATCGTGGAAGTTAAAAGAACACAAACAAAACTACCCCACTTCATGATGTTGAGTTAGCATCCATTATCCACGCCTTGAAAATGTGGAGGAACTACCTCATAGGAAATAAATTCCTTTTGAAAACAAACAATATGAGTCTGAAGTATTTATTTGAGCAACTGGATCTGAATGCCTAGCAAGCCAGATGGTTGGATTTCCTCAGCGAGTACCATTTCGAGATAAACCATATAAAGGGAAAAGAAAACAAAATCGTTGATGCTTTGATCCGATGAGCTCATATGATATATGAGGTGACTTTAAGTCAAACCAATTTGGATTTACACAAGAGGATTAGAATGGCCAACAGAATTGACCCTTTCTATGTTGAAATCCTCAAGAAGGTCGAAGAGGACAGTTTGTTTAAACAACAAAAAGAGTATAAGGTAGACAAATCAAGATTGATATGGTCCAAAGAATATTTTACGTTCTAGAAGGAGAGGACATCCGGTCCAACATCCTCAAAGAATTTCATCGAAAACCCTACTCACGACATCTAGGATATCAAAAGATGATATCCGCTATAAAAGAACACTTTTTCTCCCCTAAGTTAAAGGCCGACATAGAGTTGTTTATCGCAAAATGTCAAGAATGCAAGTTGGTCAAAGATGAGAACTAACATCCCTCGGGGTTGTTGCAGCCATTACACATCCTATAATGGAAGTGGAAGGCCATTAGTATGCATTTTATCATGGGTCTACCTAAGAGTAAGAAGAAAAATGATTCTATCTTTGTAGTAGTTGAAAAATTGTCAAAAACAACATACTTTATTTCGGTGAAGTGAGCCTATAGGGCAGTAAACATTGCCGACATCTTCTTAAAGGAGATATTTAGATTGCACAAAATACCCAAGGTAATCATATAGGATAGATATACTAATTTTACTAGGAGATTTTGGAGATCATATTTCTTCGTATTAGAGATGTGATTGAACTTTAGTACTGCTTACCACCTACATTCAAACAAGAATACAAATGGGTAAACCATATTGTAGAGGACATGCTTAGGATGTATGTCATGAACAACCCCACCAAGTGGGAAGATTATCTGCATCTTGCAGAGTTTGCATTTAACAACTGTAATATCCCAAAATTTGACCTAACGCTTATGGGCATAAACCCTATTGATTATGATGTTATGTTGATGTGTTATTTGATATATTAAGTCTAATACCCCACTTCATATGAACATGGTGATTTGTTTGATATATTATGCGTAATCCAATTTCATATGTTTTATATACATATTTTCATGTGTTTGGCGTGGACCCTGAAGCACATGATTGATGAGATGTTCTGTGTTGAGCAAGGAGCTCTGGAGCACATGGGTAATTGATGTTTTGTGTTGAGAAATAAGCTCTAGAGAACATGAGTATTTATATTTTTGTTGAGTGACAAGCTCTACAACACATGGGTTTTGAGACATTTGTGTTGAGCATGAATCTTTGGAGCACATGAAAAGATAAATTGGAAGTGTTTGGCATAATCCCTAGAGCCTTCCAAGTTGATGTTGAGCGTAAGCTTTGGAACATTGGATCCTTAGCAATTGTATCCCTAGGTGTATCCTACAAATACATCCGAGCATTAGTGTTGAGAGAGGAGCTCTAGAATTGCAGTAATTTTGTAACTCCCTGTTTTTATCGTTGAGCATGGGCTCTGGATAAGATCTAGGAGTTACTGAAAATAATTAATTATTTCGAGTGAAAACGACTCGAATAAAACATTGATCTCATTTGACTTATTTATAAGTGATTAAATTAAATTTTGAATTTTTGTATCTCATCAAGTACTAAATAACTACCATGTTATACGAGGGAATCCAACATGCAAGGAGGTTTATAGTTTCCTAGCNATATATATATATATTATACATGATATATATAAAGAGTAAACATATTAATAATCTTAATAGCTATAAGAATTAAAAAAAGGCTCCATCTATTATTATCATTACTAAAAGGGAAGTAAATATTAATATACCTACAAGAGTCCAAATAAGAACTAGTTAAAAGTTCCTAAGTTAAATATTAAAAGTGCCTTGTTACGAAGAGAAATTCCTATGGCTTGGGGTACCACAACAAACAGCTTGACTCTAGAAATCAATCCTTTCCTATATGCAAGAGAAACCAAATATCTAACACTAAAGGATCTCGATTTGTACCTTATTCTAGACGGTTGATGTAGATCCCTGTTGAGCTTTCCAACTCCAGCTTGTATTGATAAACTACTATTTCAACACTCAGCAAACAAGACAAGCATTGTATATATAATTGTGTTAGACCTGCTCTAGCATATATAATTAATAACATATAAGCATTTAAAATCATCCATGGATCAAATACTCATTTAAATACACATTATTGGACAGGAAAATATATTTCTATTGATATAAAATAGAGATTACAATAGAGACAACCTATGTCGGCACGTATGTGAATCGGAGAAACTGAGTCCCACACTTGGGCCTCCACTAGTTCAATCCTCCATCTCTCGATAGCAAGTTCATAAGCAAAAGGCAAGCTTGGGAAGAACACAAAAGTGCTCCAAGGGATAAAGGGATGCAAACTCAAGTATAATCTCTAGCAACAATGGACTATAATTTTCTTGCTCTTCAATTCCTCTCCCTTCAATGTATCCAAATGGTTCCTTATATAGCTCTTCAATGGGGTAATGGAAGGTCGAATCTGAGTGATCTCAAGGCATATGGAAGGCAAAGAAACTAGTGATACGGATCCACATCAACGAAAACTCCAAAAGAATTTGTCCTTTTGTACACATCCCGATGTACGCGGTTTTAGGGGTCAAACCTGTGTATATACGTGAGAAAGGGATTAAAAGTCACATATGACAATTATTGCATGTTTTTAGGGATGATGTTGGAAACATCAAAGGTAAAAAAATGGTCCATGGGGTCTAAGGAGTCTGCAAAGGGACATGGAAGGCCATAAAAGTGTGATTCACCATGTGTGGTAAAATAAGCTATAACAGATGCCCCCTAATGTGTGAGGTTAGAGGCGTCATATGATGGCCAAAATACATTATAAGTCCATCCCAAAAGTGAAGTGATGAAAAACCCAGTGGAAGAACCAACCATCCAATCAATACAATATAATGATCAAACTATACACATAATTGCAAGTAGATATAGCAGTCCCGGATACATAAGAGTACAATGGCCATGAATAGGCATGATACAAAATATGACATGTGTGGTCATTTCCACATACAATATAAATAGCTCAGAATATCCATGATGAAGATATACAAAGGATCATGATATCCATGAAGGCTAAAGATATATAGTGGATCAAGATCTCCAAAATGGCTGGAAATATCTGACATATACTGGAATCAAGTCACGAGAGCTGAAATCTCATGAACACTGGAACGATCAAGGAGGTAGCATATATGATATGCCACTAATCTAGAAGGTCTTCTACACAAACTGCTATGAGTACATGTACTACTATCTGAATAGAGGTGTCGAGGTTGAACATAGTATTCCATCATCTGATTACTGGTCATTGATGTATAGCGTTAATAGACGCGAGATCACCCACCGATAATGAAAATGGGAATCAAGGTACTAGAGTGAAAACTAACAAGTGTGAATAAATGTGTTGAGTTTGAACACTTGACAGAATCCATAGATCAGGGGACATTGATGTATTCCCAAAAATTACCGATGGTGAGAGAACCTACCACTGATGACTGCAAGTATCAAGGCCCTAAAAAATGACTCTAGATTCTTATCCCAGAATAAATGATCTGAATTCGATGGGATGAAATCCACTAGAAGGAGGGCATTAAGGCATCCCCCATCATCCAACACGAGGTACTCAACAAAGCTGTATAATGTGGAAGGAATCAAACATAATGTGCACGAACCAGTAACTGTACCGAGAATGGCCGACATGCAAAGTCAATATAACTGAGGAATGGTTGACTCAGGTTTCAACTTCCTTTGAACAAGAGCATGAAGGAAAATGGTGACTGAATGTAGGAAGCATAGACTCGATATAAAAAATTGGGACATCTCTGCGACACAGGAGGCATCGACAAAGTCTCCATAGGGACTATAAGCTTAACCAATCGGTGGAGATAAACTCAGAGAAATGAGTACAGCTCCTAAATTCAAAATATTAACCAACCAAAGGATGTGATATATAGTGCTCTGTTAAAAGGTGACATGAATTGACTGCTGCCAAAGATAACATCTTTTCTTATCTGGATTTTTCATTTTTTGATTTTTTTTGGACCTTTTTAAATATTTGGAAAGCTTGAAAAAGAATAAAATTGCTTTATAGTTATAGACTAGGAGGATACGAGTGTCAAGGGACAAACAAACTAGTTCCCGGTAGCGGAACATACCTATGCTCAATGCAAGGATGCATGTGTAGGATAGCGACACTTGGGGGAAAGTCCCCTCATGGTAAAAATTGGGAATCAAGTTGCAAAGGATATATAAAATGGCTCTGTGTGGCTAGACATGAGACAAGCTCGGGCTATATGGCTGATACTCAAAGTCAAGGAATCCAGCATAAGGCTCAATGAGGCAAGAAAAGCTCATGATAATGCAATTACAACTTGACATAAGGGAGTCCTGGGGAAATAGGCCAGCAAAAGATCAAGAGGATTATGAGGCTCTTGCAAAATGTCATGGAGATACTATACAACGGACTCCCATACCCTAAAGGACAAAGCTTCAACATAGGCACCAAATTCAAACAAGGAGCCAACTAGGGCACCCATGTAAAGTCAAACTCTACCATTCACATCATGTCACTTCTAAAATAGCAAGAAGGTTCCATGACGGGATAGAATGGGTTCATACCTAAGGTTATAATGAAACGGTCATAAGGTCATGCAAAATGAAAATGGAGATGAAACCTAACCTATATGCTAGTTTAAACATCATACCTGAAATCAGAACGAACAGGAAAAAAGAATGGTCGAAACGGTGCTCAAAGCTGTCTCCTACATCATCATATTAGTAAAAAATGGTCCGAAAGGGTTAGAAACGGTCCAAAACTACAGTAAGGGGGTAAAAATTTTCAAAAATTTGAAAAATTTCTATAAATAGTAAAAAATTCAAAACATTATATAACATTTGAAATTTCTACCCAATTGAGCTTAGAACTTCAAACGTGAATTCTAGGAGTTTCAGCCGGCAGAATCCGACACCGTTTTTTCCAGGTAACTTCCCATGCCCTGCTCTTTCATTTGCATGTAAATTTTTCAAATTTCCATGGTAAAAATTTATTTCTAGGCCACTCTAAGATATGTGCCTCAGCCCACACAGAAATCGAGGATTTTTCTACGTATAGGGCTGGCTATACGTGGAAAAATGGCTCAAAGTCGCGTACATACGTGGTTGTTTGGAAAATAGTCACGTATGCGGCCACGTTTAAGTTTTTCTAAGACATGTAATGACTAAAACTTAAATTAAATGTGCAATATGGTTCTAGAATGGAGGGAACGAGAGCAAGGGGATGTAGAAGAAGCAGTACAGGGCAATCTAATGGCTCAACAAGCTCTTTGTGCATGTGGGCTCTACACGTTTTGGTGTCTTGGTGGCTTAAGGGCCAAACCAAGACTACTACAGATGCTAGTAGAATACTGGGATCTTGACTTAGAGTCATTCCATATCAACAGGATGTCGCTCACTATAGAGGTGGAGGACATATACTTCATCACAGGATTTTCCCAACGGGGAAAAGTGGTGAACCTACGTTCTCGTGGGCCCGGAGGTAGCCTCACCACAGATGAGTATATTGTTGTATACTATTATTCAAACATAGAGAAGGTCAGGAGTTAGATCCCCACTAACTCCATATAGGTACTAGGCCTAAAGTTCATTCTATTGACACTTGGCATGATAGCAGGGCTAGACTCACTCCATTAGGCCTCATGGCCCTTGATGTTCTATGCAGTGGAGTGAATGAGACCCACAGTCTATGATTGGAGTACTGTGTTGTTGAGTAAAATGAAGCAATAGCTCAGAAACTACAAGATGGGAAGGGTATGAAACTTCAGTTTCAGCAGTATACTGAGCACGTTCTTCTTTGAGCATGTTTCAGGACTTAGTCCTAGAGTTGACGTTCCTCTTAACGGGGTTCGAGATCTGGACCAATGATATTGGGCAGATGCGATGTGCAGACTAGGTGGAGGTAGGGTGTCCAACCCCTACCCAGTTAATTTGTTCCCATGGTGGTAGCGGCAGATAGTTTCCATCGATGATTACCCCTATGCGGTTATAGATTTTCGGGGAGATCCCGACATGCCTCTACCACCAGGGTCAGCATACGGTGACATTGGTAATGAATTCTAACCCTCTTTTTGATTTTTTTGAATTATTTAATTTTTTGTGTTATTTGATATATAGAACCAAAAGACATGTTTTTGCGTGACAACACATAGTGACATCCTATCATACGTATGCATATGTAGGACCACGACGGCCTGACAGTTTCCCTCGTCATAGACGAAGTGGACAAGGAGATGACATCATGGATTTGGATGTGGAGCAAATGCTCCAAAGCATCCACAAAAACTTTGTGTGGATGACACATAGGGTACCCATGGTGCAGATCGAGGACCTGCATGAGGCCATACAGCTTCAGGTGGTGGGTGTACCACAAGCATGGGTGTGGTTGTTTCAATGGATAGCTAGAGCCGTGGTGACTTTCCACGATCAGAACCCCCCTCCTCCTCCCCAGGCTTAGATACATGGGAGTGATACATTTTTTTACTACTGTGTATTATATTTTGGTGGCTCGGAAGCCCCTTTTTTGTATTATGACACTTATGTATTATCACATTTTGGATGTTTAATGAAAATTTTTTATGATGATCAATTTTATTTATTTACATGTGTAAAAATGTATGTTTTTGATGAGCTTATGGTCTATGAAACAAATTCCAATCTAACATATAGTTAGCATATGAGTCAGCAACTTGATTATAAATCCTTGGAACATGTATGTATGTTATGTTTTCAAATTGTCGTTCTAACAATCTCACACGTAACAATATTCATAATAATGTTGTATCCATAATATGATACAAGCCATTAAGCTGTGACACTACTAATTGCGAATCAAGACGTACCTCAAGAGACAGAACACCATGTGAAATGGCATCTCGTAAAAGCTAGATAACGACGCTATATTCAACAACATTGTTTGAAGAGGGATGTAAATATACGCCTCCTGAAGACAATACCTAACCTGTAGGAGTATAAATCACCCAAGCAGTAGAGGTTGAGTGTTGAGTGTGGCAGCTAGCACCATAAGGGAATCCTATGTAAACAGAAGACTCCATCGACATCTTCCATAAGAAACAAAAGCTAATCAACAAACCTAATCACCATAAGAAAGACCTAACTATAAAAAATACTGTACAATAATATACAATAATCAGCCCTGGCTGAAAATCATGCATAGTAATTTTTAAGATAGAGTCCATTTCCAGGCTCCTCCAAGGCTATCCCTTCATAATATACTAGCTCATACACGCCCTTCTCTAACACATGTTTCACCACGTAAGGACCATGCCACATGGGGTTAAACTTTCCTGCCCCCAAGGGTTCTTTAGCTTGATCCCACAAAAGGACCGAATATCCTTCACTAAACCTCCTCAGATGGACAAATTTATCATACTAGACCTTAATGTGATTCTTATTTACTTCTAGAGCCACTAAAGCATCTCGGCACTACTCATCAAGCTGCTCTAAATGGACCAAACATTTCTCCAATGGGGAATTATCTGGTAAGAGCTCTATGGCTAGCTTTAATGAAGGAATTTCGCATTCAACCGACAATATATAATCCACTCCATGTACAAGCTGATATGGAGAAAAATCGGCGGCAGTCTTAACCGTGGTTCTATAAGCCCACAAAGTAGGATATAACATGATATGCCAATTGGTCTTGCTTTGTGCAATGGTTTGTTGGAGAATGGACTTAAGTGATTTGTTCACTGCTTCAACCTGTCCATTTGCTTGAGGGTAATAAGAAGACGAATGCTCCTATTTATACCTTAACTTCAAGGACAACTCTTCCATCATCTAATTCTGAAAGTTCCTACCATGGTCAGTGACAAGCTCCTTCGGAATACCGAACCGATTAATGATCTAGTTGAATACGAAATGCGCGGTCGTCTCACCATTGGATTTAACTGTTGGCATAGCCTCAGCCCATTTCATGAAATAGTCAACAACCACTATAATATGATGATGCCGCCTAGCTAAAGTTGGGTTGCAATCCATGAAGTCAAGCCCCCACTTAGTGAAGAGAATGGCGGTGATAATCGGATGTAACGGGGAAGGATGTGAGCGCATATTACATGCAAATACCTGGCAAGGGTGGCACTTCTTGACGGCATTTAACACAATCTTTAAAGATCAACGACCAGAAATAACCCTCTCTCAATATTTTTTGGGCTGTAGAAAGCCCAGATAAATGACCACCACACGCCCCTCCATGGCAATCATTCAGCACAAGCTCAGCCTCCTCATGTGTTAAACAATGAAATAAAATGGAATCTACCCCATGGCAGTACAATGTGTTATCCACTATGAGGTAATTCTTGGATACGTGACATAACCGTCGTTGTTCATCCCATGAGAGGTGAGCAGGGACCTTCAATGTTTGTAAATATATGATGATATCCCCATACCATGGATCCAAAGTTGAGATTAGAAAAATGTGCTCATCAACAAACATATCTTCACAAACTTCTTCCACCTCCTCGCTTGGGAAATCAGATATAAGCTCCACAAAAATCAATGATTTTTTATAATTTTGTCGAAACAAACTTGAGATCGAACTCTTGCAAGATGACAATCCACTTATTGTACTTTCCCTCGAACATCCTTCTATTGAGGACGAACTGAAATGGATTGACATGGGCTACCACTAAGGTTTGGAAAAGGAGAATATAGTGTCTCAATCTTTGAACCGCATGAACAGTAGCTAAGGAAAGTTTCTCCACATGGGAATAATGGATCTCCGCATCTATAAGGTTTCGGCTCAAATAATATATGACATGCTCCTGGAGCTACTCATCCTCCTGAACCAAAACCATACCAATCATCTCCATGGACACGACCACATAAAGTAAAAATTCACGGTGATAGTCGGGTGGACTAATCACCGGGGCCGATTCTAAGCCTCACTTAAGCGCATCAAAGGACTCTTGGACTCACTCATCCGAGTAAAAGGTAGTGTCCTTCTTCAAATGAAGCATAAATCCTCTAGTCAAATTGGCAAAGTTAATGATGAATCTCCGCAAGAAATTTTCCATGCCTTGCAAACATTGAATATGTTTAATGTTTCTCGGGGGAGACAATTGAAGTATTTCCTCAACCTTAAAGGGTCGACTCTTATACCCTCCTTGGAGAAAATGCTCCCTAACAAGCAACCAGACTTCATGCAAAAGATGCACTTATGAGGATTTAACCTAACCAAGTAATGGAAGCATCTTTCAAACACTAATCTCAAATGTTAGGAATGACGCACTCTCAAACGAGAATGAGCAGTAAGGTCACCCAAAAAGACTTCAATTATTGATTTGAGATCATGAAAGATCAAGGTCATAGCCTGCTGAAATGTGGCTCCGGAATTTTTAAGACTGAAAGGCATCTTGCGATATGCAAAGGTACCCCAAGGACAAATAAAGGTAGTTTTATGTTGGTCCTTGGGTTTGATCTGTATCTGATTGTATCTGGAAAAGTCGTCCATAAAGGAAAATACCTCGCTTCCCACACACTCATCCAAAATTTGATTAATAAATGGTGTGGGAAAATTATCCTTAGGATAGGCATGATTCAAGTCATGGAAGTTAGTGCATATATGGATTGCTCCCTATTTCTTATCAACTGGAATGAGGTTTGAAACCCACTCCGTCAAGGGAGTGGCATAAATAAAACCGACATGTAACAACTTTTCTATCTCAGCCTTAATCACGAGTGCTTTTCTAGGATTCACCGCACACAAGCATTGTCGAATAGGATTAGCATTGGGATAAGATTTAATTTCATGTTTAACAATGCGAGGGTCGATACCTCGCATTTCCTTGTATGACCAAGAAAAGACATCACGAAACTCTTTGAACAACTTGGTATACTCTTGAATCTCAGCATGGGAGCATTCTTCCCCAATATAGGCATTCTCAATCTTACCAAGATTGTGAGAGATATTGATAGGGATAGTAGGAGATATATTCGCCATGTTTCCATCAGCCATCGGACCAGGAGAGCTTAATGGAACCATGGGACTACCAATTCTCTCACTAAGAATCTCCTAAAGTCTTCACACTCCAAATGGCCAAGCTCGGGAAGAAAATAAGATATATTATGTAACTCTTCCCAAGGTGGCTCAACCCTAGACATGGCCTCAATAATAGCTTCATGTGATGGAAAAACACTATCAAGGAAATCATGTGTGTGAGAAGACTAAACTGCCCCTGTAGGCCACACATACGGGTCCTCCTCCTCCATCTGAAAAGAGGAAGGACTAGGCTCTACAACACATTCAAGATTCGCTTGATATGCTATCATTGCTGCAGGAAATAGCACGTCCATTCCGATAGGATTACATGAAGGACTTGGTGTAGGAAGAATCCAAGGATCTTCCATATGGGTAGTGCGAAAAGACACCGATCTCAATGAACACGAAGCCCCGTCGGAGCTAGACCTGATCATAAGAACAAGTGTAGGACAACTAAAGGTTCCCATAAGGGATGGATACATGCCAACACCCACACTCCCAGTTGCCAGCTGAGAATGATTGATAATCAGGACAGAAGATCCTGATGATGCAGTAACACTCAGATTCTTGAATGACGTTTGATCAATCGTAACAATGTTACCATTGAATGGAAAGCATACAAATTGAAATAGAGAAGAAGCTATGGCTTGCATACTATACATCCAATTCCTACCCAGTAACAGATTGTAGTCAAGGGGCACATCAACCACCTCGACCTTGATCTCAACGGTCTTCCCTCCCAAACAGACCTTAAGAGAAGGAAGAATCTCGTGCAGCCGAAACAATCTACCATCAAAATCAATAAACATGGTAGTAGATTTAGACAACTCAGGGGAACCCAAACCCTTCCAAAATGATAAAGAAATCATGGAAGCAACAGTGCCTTTGTCAATCACAGTGCGTTTAATGGTCATGTTAAGACATTCTACATGAATCAAGAGAGACACGTAGTAAGGCAAGCGATGATATAGTCCCGCGGTTTCAAATTTGATGAAGAAGGAAGAGCAATCATAATTAACACCAAGAGAAAAAATAAAATCCTTCCTTTGTGACGAACAACTCTAAAGAACTTCAAGCACAGACATCACACAAGGAGTGTGGCCCAAATCCTTGACAACAGAATAGTTCTAGGCAGCTCAAGCATTAGGATTGTGTCCTGAACACTTTAAAACTCCCTTAGGAATGTGAAGTACACTCTCAGGTTTATCTATAGTATTTTCAGTACGCAAAGGACTCTCGGTAGGAGGAGGTTCTTTCCCAAGGTCTGGTTATGACGAACCATAGTCCTTCGCACGGGCCACAACCTTATCAGCATGCACCATGTTGATGCAACCATGACCACTACAAGATTTCGATGGATCTTGATCTCCACCAGATTGATCATGGATCCCCGATTTCCTATTTTGATTATGGGGTAAAAGGTTGGTCAGCACATCTAGGCCCTGTGCTATGAACTTCGAGGCTTCTTCTATACAAGGGCACAAGTGAGTGAGGTGGTCATCCTTACACAACTTGCAAGGAAACTTAACCTGACGTTTAGACTACTTGTCACCCCCAGCATTGTGGGAATTCTTGTCATTAGAATTGGCATTTTCATTCCTATTCCCACCCTTAAGATTGTTTTTACCCTTCTTCTTATTCCTTCCGAGTTGCTGGTTACCCTTCTGATCCGATTATTGTACCAAATGCACACTCTCCGTTTGGGTGGGTTGAGACAAAGCCGTGGCTTGTCTTGAGGCAGATTGGTTGATAGACAATTGAATCACCTATTTCACAACCGAATCCATAGGTTTGGTACTCGTACAACCAACAATGCCATCGGCATGTTTTCCAGCTTTGACCTTAGGGTCGAAACTAGAACACGGAGCGTTAGGAATGATCTCATATAACAAACCAGATTGAGCATAAATCAAATCCAATTCCTGCGCCCTAAAATTGGCTTGTTCCTCGTTCTAAACTTCAGACGTAGAAACATCCTTCGCTATATAAGGTAGTAATGATTTAAGGAACCATTCAAGGAGAAACTTAGGCGGTATGAAGGCTTTAATCAATCTCTTCCATCTACGCCACTCTTGGATATGGTCCAAGATATGCGTGGCTTTGTCTTGATGAAATGTCGACAAGAGTTCTGTACCAATGTCGTAATGCACTGGTAGCTGGAAGTGATTGAGAAAATTCATAGCTAGGTCATCGAACAAAACGAATGCCCCCCTAGGTAACTCTATGTACCATTTCGCTGCAGGCCTGGTGAGGGTGTGTTGAAATAACCTTAAACAGATCGAATCTTCATGTAAGGAATTAGAAGAGAACCAAAGGTGAAATGTAGTAACATGTTCACTAGGATCTTCTCCTATTCTGCCCTCAAATTTGGGAATTTCTGAGGGAAGCTTATTAGGGATAGCTGGCCAAGCCGAGTCATGAGAGACTGGATTGTTCGTTAGTCTCGACAAGTCAGGTAAATTAACGTTGTGAGGAAAGGGAGCCTAGGTTGAGTAGGTTGATGCCATGCTCCTTGATAATTTTGGTTCACATAAGACTAATTAACATAACCACCATAGGCATGGCCATAGTTTCCTCCTCTCGTTTAACCTGTGTAGGGTGACATGGAAGGACCATAATCTGGTGTACCTTGACTATGTGGAGCTACAAAGCCATAATTCAGGGAGTAAGTGGGTTGTTGATACCCGTACCCATAGGGTGAATAAATCTATCCATACTATGATCCATAATGTTGTGCATGAGAGGTTCCATAATATGTCCCATGAGAAAATCCAAAGTAGGAATATGACCTCCCGAAACAATAAGAGGTACTTGAATTTGAGACACGACTACGTGAGTAGTAGCAGTGTGAACATGACTAGTAGCAACATTCTGGCCTAAAGGACCACATGAATGAGGGGGAGGAATAGCGTTTGAATAACTAGGAATAGAGGACGAAGGGACATGTGAAACTATGTAAGTGGTATTCCCTATAGTCACTCATCTTGGTTTTGGTATCCGAATAGGACTAATAGCACCAGGTCTAGGATGAACGTATGATGTATCCTTCACCGCCAGGATGGAGGGTACAATGTGACCCATGCTCCCAAATATCTCTGCATGGAAAGGAATGGGAATCCCCCATGCATAGTGCTAGGTTCAAATTCTGACTCGGTGTGGTGTGCTGGATCATGTGCAGGGATACCAGACATGCCATAACTAACATAACTAGTGGTCACAGGTTCATGATGAGTCTCCTCGCTCGACATCCAATACCAGCGACCTATGAATGAGGGATCATACCTTGAGTGCGTAGGTTTATCATGTGAAGGATCATATACAGGAATATGATCTTCTTCCCCGACCTCATGAGGTGGAGAATACAACTCAGGAATTTCATCTTCATGATCTCCCATCGTGTGTGAATAAATGTGAGAAGTAGTCCACCTAGACTATCTATTTCTTTCTCCCAAAGGAGGAGGAGATGTAGAAGGCGGAATTCTTGCTAAACAATGAGAACGATGAAGTGCCGCACCCAAATCCACAATGACTAAAAAAATGAAAAAGACTCTTCTAATTAGGAAAACCCTAAGCAAGCTAGCATGCACAGAGCATACACCAATATAATCTAAATCCAATCACACCCAAATAAGGGTAGGATATGTGAGCTCCTGAATGAAGCATGTATGTCTCATCTAGGAGAGGATTGAGACTCCCATACACAACAAGTGGAGGTTCATAACCAATTATTGTGGCCCTTAGCTTCAACGTATATAGCGACTGTGTTGTTTGACCATGACTTGGTCGGGACACTTGCATAATAACCCCTGCAAATTACCCCCTCAATAACATAGGTAAGGCCACTAATGTCACCTCAATATAATCAATGCTTAGGAAAACAGTCGTAGGCAGGATTGACCATATGGACAGGGTAGAAAATCCCAAAACTCTCGAAAGATCCCCTAGATATGAATACAATCCTCGAAATATCTCTGGTGCTACTCAGTTAGGACTAGGGGTCATCCCAATCAATAATCGCTCACATTGCCTCATGCTTAACTCCCTTGTAAGAGGAGGACCCTGAGAAACACTAATTATACCAAGGAATTTCACACTCTAACCTAGACAGACACATACATGTTGTTGTTTAGTGGTCTTGGAGAATTTACTCACAATGAACTATTCCAAGAACCTAAAACCTAGTCTTGTTGGTGTACCCTATCAAAGAAAATAGTGTAATCCATTTTAATTAAGCGTTGATTTTATGTGGCTTATTACTCAAAAAGGTAGATGATCGTGCAACCAATGGTGTTATGAAGCAAACATGAAGTAAAATGGACACCTAACAATCAATGCAAATGCATTGTGTCGAATGAAAAATAGGGCATGTTGTAGCAGGTATTTCTCCTTGCTACAGTGGTAGGAATGGCTCCCTTCTGTCTATAGGACAGAAGGGTAGGTTCCTACGTGGATAAATGCAGAAAATAAAAAAAGAAAACAGAATGTAAATAACAATAAAATAAACTAAGAATAGAAAGAAGATAAGCAATGGTGAACCCATCTGCAAAAACAAGTTAGGGTTCCGCGTCCAAAGACCTGCAAACAAATATTAAGCTACAATAACCTGAAATACTTGCAAAACAATGTTAAACCTAAACCTGCAAATGAAACAAGGGTTATAAAGAAAAGAAAACTAAGAACCAAAGAAATTAAACATGAAACATGGTTATACCTTCTCTTTGGGTCGAAATGGGCCACCATGCCCTAGCTTGTGGAAGCACCTCTCTTGGATGGGGGAGCTATGGCTCAATGGAAATGGAGGAGAGGGATTGTGGGTGGCTTGAGAGGCAAAGGTGTCTCAAGGCATCCATGGGTAGCATAACAATATGCAAGGGATAAGTGTTTTGAGAATGACCCCCCACCCTCCTTTTATAGCTTTTTCAAGGGTTTTAGGGTTTTAAGCCCTTGGTCAGGGCTTTAGCCCCTTACGCCCTAACTTTAGCTCCTTTTAGGGTTTTAGCCTCTTTTTGGGGGCTTTAGATCCTAGGAGAGTATTTTGGGCTCCTTTTTGGGGTTTTTAAGCCCTTTTCTTCATCCTTAGGCTATTTTGAGGGTGTGGGGGTGTAATGGAGTGATATGAGGGTCGTGAGATGGTGTTCTTGGGTGGTGTATGTCATTGAGAGCTGAGTGGGGGAATTTTGGGTTAACAGATTGCCCCCTGATGTGTGAGGGAAGGATCTCAACGTATGGCCGATGGACATCATAGGATTTGCTGCGTAGAGGTGGTGCTTCCAAGGCTGGGGCATGGTGGATTTTGGTTTTTGTATTAATATGGTTCCCATCAATGGGTGAGATACAAATAATGCGTGACATGTATATGGATGAGGTGGGCATCCCCATGCTTGTGACAATGTCAAAAGAATAATTTGATCTATGCTCTAAAATACAAGAGACGATCATATACAACTGATGTTACAATAATGGTTGCCTCCATGTGAGGCTGAATACAATGTTGATCTAGTACATTGGACCCATGGCATTCTCATGGAATTTATATCTTCATGACTGAAGGTCTGCTGGATCTGGAACAGTACATAGCTATATGGACTCACTGATTGAGAGTCAGAGTCTCTATGGTACAATTTTGCTGCATCAATCATAAAGGTATATTGAAGCACTATTGAGGCTTCTGATCACTGTCTCCAATGCAACCCAGAAATCACAAGGGACATAACCTATTTAGGTCCCTCGAGTAGACTCATAAATGTGCTAGAGTTAGGTGGCATCCAGGGTCTTCGACCAAGTACTGTGCAAACCAACCCTGTACGAATCTCAATGGTGCGATGATGGAGTTGAAGTCGAGCATGTGAGAAACAACCATCTCAAGAGGCACTAAGGACTCCTCTCAAGTGGTCCAAGGAACTCATCAATGATGTTAATGAAACCAAGGTACAAGGACCTCTGGGTCTATCCTTTGGAATATGTGTGTTGGCGTTAATAGAGGGAGAACTACCCCTAGTCAAGGCAATGGTGTTTCCTTGACTAGGAGCACGAGGGAGATAATCGAAAGGTGTGAAGCAATCTACAGACTGACTCACTGAATTGAGGGGGGGTGAGGGAAGGGAAAGAACTGAATAGGGGTAGGGGGAGTGTGGGAGACTCAAACCTCCTTTGTTCAGAGTATGATGGAATGGTAGACCAAGCAGCAAATGAAACTGACTCATGGGAATGGGATCATAGCTATAATACCGGGGATGTCACTGCAGATGGGAAATACTTGGAGGAGGTGGACACTTTTGATGTTGATGGGATCCAAGGAAGACACATTGTAGAGTACTCTAAACAAAGGTGACCCAATGTGGGAATTATACCAAACTGTTTTCTGTGGGGTGGTGTCTAGGGACACTATTATGGTATGATCTTGTGAATTTTTGGTGAGCCCGAGAAGGTAAACGCTCGATGGTGCTTTCAATTTTAGAGAGTCTGACAGCATGAAGAAGACTCTAGTGGGGAATATTTTTTGTTAGTAGTCTCATGTGCCCAAAAAAGGATGAAAGTATACATAGGAGAGCTCACCCATCCTGTAGGGGATGAGAGACTTATTTACTGTTGGTAGTCCAATCAGGATGGAAAAGGTTAAACCTGTACTGATTGGATGGTCATTCACATCATTTTACGAGCATGAATGAGACCAAGTTTGCTCAGAGATATTTTCTTATTGAGATGGCTGGAAAAGAGCTTAAAGACAACCGATAGTGAGCTTTTTCGTAAGGTGCAGCCCCTCTACCCGAGAAATCATAAAAGTATGCAGAGGGGAACGGTCTTGGCTTGAGTGTGCCAAGGAGGTCCTTTTCATGAGATGGTCTACATTGTCTACAAAAGGTGATAAATGAGACGATGTAGATTCCCTTTCCTATACTTTAGCAAGTGAGAAAGGAAGCAGCTACGCTCGGTAATCTTTTCATTGTTTTAAGGAGTCAGAAAAGATCTTAAACGAAACTCCAATATGGTCAACCAATTGTGGTGGAACAGGCAGTGCCCCATGTCAAGACTGTGGACAGAGATCCAAAGTTCATCTGCACAGTATGGATGGAGCAGATGGCTCTCAAACATACCAATACATGCACAAGATAGATTGCGGCAGAGGCTCATGAGTCGGTGCAGTAGAGGAATGCAAATCGAGGTGGCTCTCGGACAGAGTTTAGGAGAGTGTGTGTGTGTGTGTTGCGATGGACAAACTTGACTACATGCGATGTGAGTGCAAGTCCAGGGGCACTTATATGCCAAATACATGCAAGAAAAAGAAATCATTTTGTGGACAGTGGTCCAAAGGTCCACGTAAGGTGCGGTGAATAGAAAAGACAACTATGTGTTAAAAGACAAAATAAAAGTAAAAATTACATTCCTTAATAGGCGATGGCCTGAAAAATCACATGAATACTGGTCGGGAGGTGTGATACAAGTACAGGTCTGTAGACACTTGCATCATCATGCCATGGCTCATAAATCGAGGTGACTGGTGGGAAATCGTCCTAAAATTGATTTATTAAACATGAGACAATGGTCTCATAAAGAGATATAAATTTGAGCCTGGAGGTGTGAGAGGTGTCTCGGACAGGTTTCAGATGAATTTGGATTAGCAGCTGATGGTGCTGCCCCTGACTTGTGCTAAAAATGTTGAAAAGAAAGAAAAGAAAGCGACTCATTGGTGATGTTAAGCGTAAAACTTCTTGAGGTAGATCCCGTTGCGGGGGTTCTCCAAGACTTGTCCATTAGAGTCAACAAAGAGGTATTCCCCCTTGCCAAGATGAAGGTCATTGGCAAGGCGGGGTGATAGAATCTGGTATTTTATGGGAAGAAATGATTCCACACTATGGTTTAAAGGGAATGGGGTAAAACTAGAGGTGGTCTTACAGGTCTCTCCATCATCACGTAATTGGTGCCGAGATAGATCAGGTGGATCTTCCACAACTGACAAGACAGAAGGGCGACTAGTGCTAGAGACCATGTAAATGGTATTGGTTGTGGTTTTTGTGGCCTTGCCCCCAGTCTTTGTTGGAGGAAGAGGGGCAGGCCTGCAGATAGGAGGAGTCTTTAATGGACTTGGAGGTACGTGCAACATCATCTCAATTGGATAAAGTACATGATTCAACACATCTTGGGGCTCCATAGGTATGGTAGGTGGTTCAAGGTACCACGCAGGATCTCCTAGTGTGAAATCTTTTAGATTACGGGTTTCCAAGATAGACTTACTCATGACCTTGGATGGTGGGAAAAGGAAAAGGAAAAGGATCATGTTGAGCGGGAATGAACCCCAATGTTTCCATGGTAACTGATGTTGAGGTTGCAACTGAGGTTGTGGCTATGGTTGGGGTTTCAGCTACAGATGGAGATACAACTACAGATGGTGCATGTCATCCCATGGGTATTCTGTAGCAGTTAGAGCTTCAAGTATCTCCTCATCATTGCGGAAGCAATGAAGAGATAGGTCTGATGGACCATTGTTGGAGGTGGAGATGAGCAGGTTGGTGGAGTTGGACATCATGTAAATGGACATGGTTTCTGAAGAAGGCGGTGGTGGGTGAACTTCTTCGATCAAGATGATCTCAGACTCAAGGAAATATTAACGGAGGTCAACGAAAGCCATTCAAAATTTGGGCAGGTCTTGGCAATGGTGGGAGTAATGTCCATACAAGCCACAAATGGCGCAAGCATGGTTTGTCCTCAATGCCTTGTTCCTGACTACTGGGGCGGTTGGGATTTCAACCATGGGGATGTTTTCATTTGTATCAATGGCATCTAAATGCGCACAGATCATCAGGATTTCAAGGCAGTTCTGAGTTTGATGGCCCTATTTTTTGCAGACAGCACAAGGTGGGACTTGTCATGGCTTTGCGATGGCTTTGGTATTCTTTCCCCTAGCTCTTTTAGGTTGGGGCAGTGCAGGTGTGGGTGAGGTGGTTGGCTTATGCAGACTGGGTGGAGGGTGAGAATTGACCGGAATAGGTTTTACTAGGGTTAAAAAAACCTGGGGCATTGCTGGTTAAGCTGGTGGATCAAGATACCAGATCAGAATTCCGAATGTAAAGTTGGGTAGGCTTAATGAGGCCATTACCGGTTTGCTCATGACACCAAGTTGGTGAAAGAGGAAGGGAATCGTATGGACTGGAGATGAGCCCACATAACTCCCTGTTGGTTGCATGTGGGGATGTGGTTGTGGTTGCGGCTGTGCGTAGTGTTGCAGCTGCGGATGATGTTGCGGCTGTGAACGATGTTGTGGCTGTGGTTGGGGCTACGGCTGCGGTTACTGTTTGGCTACAGCAGTGCTGGATGAGACCATGCACAAGTCCACATTTTCATTTTGTGACGGTGGTGGTGACACTAATGGGAAGGGATCCGTCATGGTGGGATCGGTAAAAAACCCAAGGCACACATTCAACGGTAGGGAGGCTGGTGTGTTTTCAACCATGGTGTTGATTACAGGGATGACATTGGTGTGTGTAGTTACCCCTTGTGGCTCAATGGTGGTGATGGTAGGGATAATGTTGGAAAGTGCTATTAACCCTTGCAGATCATGATAAGTGAGCTGATCAACCGACACGATCTTCCCTTTGTGGGGGGACATCATGAGATGAAAGACAGTTGGCACGACCGCTCACATGGCGTACATGTAACTCCTTTCGAGGAGGAGGTTGTAGTCTAGTTGAGCGTTAACGACTTCTATGTCAATCGACACTCTCTTCCTAGCTAATGTGATGGGGAAATGGGGGAGGATTCCTTGCGCTTTAGTGGGATGTCCATCGTAAGCCCACAAAGTTGTGGAGGACGGTTGTAGAATTGGTGATCCAAGCTTCTGCCAAACCAAGGTAGACATAATGCACATGGATGCGCCCTCATCCACTATGCACCAATGTACAACCAAATTCTGGATGGACACCGGGATTTGGAAGGCGATCATTGAGGGCATGTGTGGTTCCCCATTCTCCATGTCAAAGGTGATCAACTTGGAGTCGGAGGGGTCTACTACCCCAAGGGCGGCTAGTAAGTCTTTTCACTACGTTGGGAACATTTGAAGTACCTCAAGAGAAGACATGGTGGTTGGCGTTTGGGCTAAATCATCCACAATGCTATAACTAACTATAGCTCTAGCCGTGACGTTATTGGCGATCCTGCATATGGGGGGGCATGGGAATGGAGGTAACTAAAGAGGTAGGTTGATTATTTTGGACATTGATGCCACTGATGTGTCAGTGGTTTTGATGGTGGTACCGTACTGATTCCGTCTAGTTTGTAAGTTGAACTCTTCAGTTGTCATGGGTAGCAGGTGATGAACACCTATCTCGGCCATAGGAGGTGCCCCAGGAGCATTGGGATTGGCTTGGGGAGGGGGTGCGGTTTCCACCAACCCTTGGACTGGTAGCGGGTTTTTAAGCACCATGGGGGGAGGTCCTTGTGGTGCCAGGTTGGGTTGGGCTTGATTGGTAGCATTGGCGGCCTATTGGGCCTCATTTTGAATGGCCTACTTAGCTCAACCCATAAGGGGACACTCAATTGTGTAGTGCCCATAAACATCACAGAGTGTGCACAGTTAGTTTATATGCAACAGGGCATTGCGTCTTGCTGCATTTTGTTGTGGGGGGTATTAGGCTGGTTGGTTTGCCATGGCATTGTTGGGAGGGTTCAGTTGTTGACTGCCTCCCTATGGTTGGTTATTTCCTTGGTTGTGGGGCTAGTTATTTTGATCTTTCCCTTGTTGAGTGTTGGGGGCAAGCTGGTTGGGACAGTTTTGTTATGTGAACACTTGTCCCAACGGAGTGGGTGGAGCTGGGGAAGGGGCTTGAACCGGTTACACTGGTGCTATATAGTAGATTTGTGGGGGAAGTAGTGCCCCAAATGTGGGAATTTTCCCCACATATTGCTATGTTGGCCAAGCCATGGCCTGAGCCTACTACGGTGGTGTAGGTTGTGTGTAGGAAGTCATTGCTCCGGAATGGGATATCATTCTTTTGTAGTCTGGAGCTTGGTTTTGGTAAGAAACATTAGCAGTGTTTCTTGGTTGTGATGGAACTGTAGGTGGTGTCGGTCGAGGCTGTGGCTGTTGGGAGACCAATCCTATGATGTCGTCCGTAGCATGGGATGCCCCTGGTGCATCACGGTAAGAGGTAATTGGACAGGGAGCATCTGGAATGACGGTGTATAGGTAGCCAGACTGAGCGTAGATTAGGTCAAACTATTGATATTTCAATATGGCCTCTTCTTCGGATTGGGAATGTTCGGATGCAACGTCCTTTGCTATGGGCAGGAGCAAGGTCTTAAGGAACCAATCCAAGAAGATCTATCATCGAGTTGGATTTTTCATAGACTATGACGTCTCCGCCACTCATGGATATGGTCTATTATATGAGTGGTAGTGCTTTGGTGATAAGATAGCAGGATCTCCACTCCTTCTCCATATCTGACGGGGAGTTGGAAATACTATAGGAACATGAAGGCTAGGGAGTTGAAGTCCAGGTATTTGGCCTGTGGTAGCTCAATGTACCATTTGGCCACAGCACCTGTAAGGGTGCATTGGAATAGCCTTAGTCTGATGGAATCATCTACGATGTTGTTGGATGAGCACCATAGATGGAATGCCATTATGTGGTTTTGGGGACATTCCCCTGCTTTTCCTTCAAACTTGGGGATGTCTGACGGAAACTTAGTTGGCATTGGAGGCCAAAAAGATTAATGGCAAATGGCGTCATTTGTTAATCTAGCCAAGTCAGGCAAGTTAAGACAAGCCATGAATGGCATATTTGACCCCAGGTTGATGTGGGATGGGGCTGCGATGGTGGTGGGGTTTGCAGGTGCATAATACATCTGCACAGCTGTGGGTGCTTGCGGTGGCACCATTGCAGATGGCCCAATAACCCCAAGTGTTGTGGGTGGGACAATATGAGTGGCAGGGACATTTCCCCCATGTATGATAGTAGGGGCAATGTAAGTGGATGGTCCACTGCTCCCCTTTGTGGAAGGAGTGGTAGTGTTTGTGGAAGGGCCATCGCCCCCGTGTGCTGCCAGTGGGCCAGCTTGGCTGGTCACTATAGGTGGTGGTAGTTGAATGATGGCAGTCTACATAATTGTGCTTGGGCCACTTGCCAGGTTGTGGGTGATAGGTTGTGATGTGGACATGGGTCCACTTGCTATGATTATGCCAGAAAATGGATCTGGATTTGCACTAGCGGTGGGGCTTGATGGTGCAGTATGGAGGTCTGGTTCAGATTGATATGGGTCTGAATCAGAATCAGAGGCTGTGTCACCTTCTGATGTTGTGAGAGATCACTGAGAGGGGCTTTGACGGTGTCGATTGAGTGTTCCAAATGGTGGTGGTTCACCTCTTAGGCATGAGGAAGAGTGTGGAGGATCAATTGTGTTATACTTTATGTCTAAAATTGGTGGGAATGATGTTTGGACCCTGGTTTCAATGGCTTCCTATTGGCTACAGGTGGTCACTCGGCCACCAAGACTGCCAGAAGACAACACTTGGATTTTTCCTCACAGGTGGTTCTACTCAATCAGAAGGGGTCATTGCCCATTTCGCTTGGCAATCCCTCTTAGCGGCCAGCTACTTTGGGGTTCTTGTGGTACTCCTCACAATGAGTTTCTGGGCAGGGCCCAAGTACTTCCCACAGTTGTGTTTAATTTTCATATGCTTAACTAAGACATAATTATATCATTTCATTTTTCATAATAAAATCATATAAAGCAGGATCACTGAAAGAAACAGTATCACAAGAACAACACAGATTTATCCTGGGAAAACCCTAAAGGGAAAAACCCAGCAAAAAGCTTCCTCAATATAAATGCCCCAAAAGGGAAAAAGGTAAAACCAACAAGGAGATCAAAAACCTGATTCTCCTCCTTCTCCAGCAACTCCTCTCCTCCACAAGTGCGCTATTCCAAGTGAGTGTGTGTCTCAAATGAGGAGCACTACACCTCTATTTATATTCATCCGTTTACTTAAAGTTTACTCAATCAACATGTCGGCTTAAGTTAACTCATGTAGGCTCGAGTTACACATGTAGGCTCAAGTAACCACACTGGGGTGCTGATGACCCACCTTTACAATTAGAGGGGACTACCTCATGACTCTTATTAGTTCTTTCGATTAGGAGCATCGGGGTACAATGGAATACAAGTGGTTCTCCCGATTGGACCATCGGGGACCACAAAAGATACATAAAGAATATTCTTCGAAGTTACAATATTTCAACACTCCCCCTTAATGAGAAGGGTATTCTACATCAACAACAAGAGTAGAGATAGCGGACATCATCAACATCAGCAGGGTAACACATCTATAAATCATTGGAAGCTTTTCAACATCATGTAGTCTTCATCTTCAATCTTCAGTCTTCATCATCAACAACATCTTCATTATTTTTTATCTTTCAATTTGCAGCGACATATTCAGCACTTGGACCTTTTGATCAGCAACATCTTCAGCACTTTGACTGGTTCAATCAGCAACAACATCTTCAGCATTTTTTATCTTTCAATTAGCAACGACATCTTCAGCACTTGGACCTTTCGATCAGCAACATCTTCAGCACTTTGACTGTTCGATTAGTAAAGACATCTTCAGCATTTTGAACTTTCGATCAGCAACATCTTCAGTACTTTGATTTTTTGATCAGCAACAACATCTTCAGCATTTTGTCCTTTTGATCGGCAACATCTTCAGCATTTTCACTTTTCGATCAATAACAACATCTTCAGCACCTTGACCTTTTGATCAGCAGCAACATCATCATCATATTCTGATCTATCAAACATAATCATCATCACACTCTGATCTTTTGATCAGAAACATCATCATCATACTCTGATCTTTCGATCAGAAACATCATCAACATAGTCTGATCTTTCGATCAGAAACATCATCATCATACTCTGATATTTCAATCAGAAACATCATAATCATAGTGCGTCATTGTCATACTTTGATATTTTTGGATCAGTATGTCATCATCATCATATTTTGATCTTTTGATCAGTGTGGCATCATTAGCAACAACCCGCAATCCACAACTCAAAGACAAAAATTCTTTGGATCACTTTTGGACTTAAAGTCCAGGGATGATACAATCCCACCACATTCTTGACAACCGAAGTTACTGGATTGATTATGGGAGAATCAGTTTCTATCACTTTAGGACTAAGTCCAAGGATGATGCAATCCTACCACATTCTCGACGACCGAAGTCACCGGATACAATTACGGGATAATCACTCCCTATCACTTTAGGACTTGAGTCCAAGGATGATGTAATCCTACCACATTCTCGATGACCGACGTCACTGGATACAATTACGGGATAATCACTCCCCATCACTTTAGGACTTGAGTCCAAGGATGATGCAATCCTACCACATTCTCGACGACCGAAGTCACCGGATACAATTACGGGATAATAACTCCCTATCACTTTAGGACTTGATTCCAAGGATGATGCAATCCTACCACATTCTCAACAACCGAAGTCACCGGATACAATTACGAGATAATCACTCCCTATCACTTTAGGACTATGTCCAAGGATGACG
>LPNX010640109.1:181631-214601 GCA_001517045.1 Pseudotsuga menziesii | reverse complement strand
ATATATATATAAGTATATATTTTATACATGATATATTTAAAGAGTAAACATATTAATAATCTTAATATATATAAGAAGTAAGGAAAGCCTCCCTCTATTATTATTATTACTAAAAGGGAAGTAAATATTAATATACCTACAATAGTCCAAATAAGAACTAGTTAAAAGTTCCTAAGCTAAATATTAAAAGTGCCTTACTACGGAGAGAAATTCCTATGGCTTGGGATACCACAACAGGAAACTTGACTCTAGAAATCAATCCTTTCCTATATGCAAGAGAAACCAAATATGTAACGCTAAAGGATCTCGATTTGTACCTTATTTTGGACAGCTGATGTAGATCCCCGTTGAGCTTTCCAACTCCAGCTTGTATTGATAAATTGCTATTTCAACACTCAGCAAACAAGACAAGAATGCTATATATAATTGTGTTAGACCTACTCTATCATATATAATCAATAACATACAAGCATTTAAAAGCATACATGGATCAAATACTAATTTAAATACACATTATTGGACAGGAAAAGATATTTCTATTCATATAAAACAAAGATTACAATAGAGAGAACCTCTATCAAAACATATGCGAATAGAAGAAACTGAGTCCCCCACTTGGGCCTCCATTACTTCAATCCTCGATCTCTCAATAGCAAGCTCATAAGAAAAATGAAATCTTGGGAAGAACACAAAAGTGCTCCAAGGGACAAAGGGATGCAGGCTCAAGTATAAGCTCTGGCAACAATGGACTATAATTTTCTTGCTCTTCAATTCCTCTCCCTTCAATGTATCCAAAGGGTTCCTTATATAGCTCTTCAATGGGGTAATGGAAGGTCGAATATGAGCAATCTCAAGGCATATAGAAGGCCAAGAGAAAAGTGAGTCAGATCCACATCAAGGAAAACTCCAAAAGAATTTGGCCTTTTGCACACATCCTGATGTACACGGTTTTAGGGGTCAAACCAGCGTATATACGCGAGAAAGGGATTAAAAGTCGCACATGGCAATTATTGCATGTTTTTAGCGATAACCTTGGAAACATCAAAGGTACAAAAATGGTCCATGGGGTCTAAGGAGTCTGCAGACGGACGGGGAAGGCCATAAAAGTGTGATTCACCATGTGTGGTAAAATCAGCTATAACATGCCTAAATTAAATAAAATGGTTAAATCAAGTAATCAAATGATTCTTGATTTAACTGCCCCTTTGACTAAAAATTCTTCCTATAAGGACCCAAGCCAAGGAGAGGATTGGGGATCTTCCATCATTTTGGTAATTCCATATTCTTCCTGATTCTTCTCAACAAAGTTCTTGGAGAACATTTTTCCTAAGAGGACAAAGGAGAATTGATTCAGAAACTAATATCCCAGTTAGGGAAGCCTTACCTTAGGAGCTCCAAGCTACTTGCATGTTGGAACCAGCCTTAGAGGGATCCATATTCAAACCAGAAGCAATTTCGGTTCATGGTTGGGTGTAACGTGGTAGTTCCCAATTGATTCATTTATCTATATAGAGGTAATACATGTATTTGAAGTTGTTAATGATGGGTATTTGAGTGTGTAGGTTTTCAACCATTGAAATAGCTTCTTCTTGCAGGTATGAGGCTCTTGATTTTTTTCCTATGATCTACACCAGTTTTACTATTTGAAATAGATTAAATTATTAATGATTATGTAGTAGGTGTCTGCTATAAACTAGGTTATCATTTTTGTAGTTCTTATCCTATCTATGAATGTAAAGGTTTTGTTTTATAGTTCATTTCTGCAATTCATCTTCTGTATAATAATTTAAGGGCTTTTTTTTTCTGGTCTGCCAATACAGTGGTAGTGCGGAGCATAATGTAGTTTCTCAATTTTAGCTTTAATAGTTGTAGCCTTCCGAGGATGGACTTGCCTTAGTTTTTGCCTGACATATTTCACCATGGGATAAGTTTTAATCTCATGGACCATAATGTATGGGTCAATCCCCAGCATCTCTTCATAGGAACAGGAAAAAATATCACAGAATTCTTTTAAAAGTGCCTTATAGGCTTCAGATTCATCTGTCGAGCAGTTCTGCCCAACATGAACATGCTCGATAGTATCAGGCTTGGCTGATATGTCAATCGGGTTCGTCTGAGTAATGTTGCAAATGTTTCCTTTAGAATCTGTATCTTGTAACAATATGGGACTTTGGGGAACGTTGACAATATTAGTAGGAAACAAGGATGCAAAATCATGGCTAACCAAACTGGTGTTGGGGAGGAACATGGATCTATGATGGTGATCCTCCCAAATGGACTCATCTGTATCCATAATCTCCATAATGAACTCATCGAAAGGAAAATTTGCAGATATATAATCTAGAGTAGGAAGAGAAGGATCTAACCAGTACGGTAAATGGTAGGGATCCGAAGCCACTAGATGAATGTCATCAATGTGATCATCGAAAAATGTTTGAATGGTGTCATACATTGCTTCATGTGAACTCAACAAGGTGGAATCAACAACTTGTTGACCTTTAGGCTCATATTCAAATGAGGTGATCATGTGAATTGACATGGCATCTGTGCTAGGAGGAGTTGATGGAAAAACCCCCATAAGGGATGAATCCTCAAACATGCCTACCCAATCGACTAGTAAGGAGGAGGGGACTGACCTAACATGGGGATGTTATTAGCCATGTAGGTAGTAACATCCTATGTACATAAATCAAGCTGGTCAATAGTGACAATTGTCCCTAGATACTGAAATTGGACTGTTCAAAATACTGTTGAGGCGATAGTAGTCATGGCATAGAACCAATTTCTTCCTAAAAGGAAATTGTAATCTATGGGGGCGTATACCACTTCTACTTGAATGGAAATGGTTTTTCCCCCTAACTCGACTGTTAGGGATGATATGAGACCATGGGGTTGGAAACCTCATCCGTCAAAGGCCTTAAGGGTCGTAGGTGATGTTACAAGCTCGGGAGAGCCGAGAGCCTTCCATCAAGATAGAGACAAAACCAAGGTTGAAGCTCTTTCATCTAGTATCATTCGAAAAACTTTCTTTCCAACTACTTTCGTAATGACCTGAAAAGCAAGTTTATGTGGTAACCTAGACTTATAGTTCTCAACATTGAAATGAATCAAGTTAGTATTGTCCAGGTCTAAAGCTCCTAATGTTGTTAACAAGTTTTTGTGCTGTGTAGGGAAAATTTGGAGCACTTCTAAGGTAGACATTGCACAAGGTGCCTGAGCGAGATATTCAACTACATCATAAAATTGATCAGCTTGGGCATTAGGGTTAAATACTACCTTCCTAAGAGTACTCTTAGGTGGACGCAAAATCATGTCGATAGTAGGCCTCTCGATATATAAGGGGACAATAGACAAGGATTCAGGAAAACTAGTAGAGGGAGCGTTCCCTAAAGAAGAATGATCTTCTTTTTTATCCATGGGTTTGTCATAATTCTAACTTCGAGTTTGCAAATTGATGGTATCTGAGGACATCATACAAATTTCCTCTGATGAACTAGAGTTACCCTAATTACACATGTGGTCTATCAGTTGTTCTTAAGAGGGAAAAGGATCCGTAAGTACTGCGGGTGTGGGATTGGACTTCAGAAACTAGGAGATTTCATCCCAACGAGGACACTCCTTTGAGAAATGGTCACCTCCGCATAGTAGATAGGGATATTTTGCTTTTCTTTTCCTGTTATCGTTATCACTGTTGGTTGGTCTTAGAGTCTCCTAGTGGTTTCTAGGTTTTTTATTTCTATTTTGACCTTTCTTTTTATTATTACCCTAGGTTTGAGTACCTTGAATGGAATTGACCTTGACAGAAACCTTAGGAGTCAAAGGATTAGGGGTGGCAGTTTGGGGTTGCTTGGCAGGTTTCGCTGCTAACAGGGACTGGATTGAACCAACAATTCCATCAACAGGTACTTCTGTTGGTGGCTTGGCGGAATCGGTGCTTAGGCGAGGAGCATGAGGAATCAAGTCATAAAGAATTCTAGACTGGGAATAGGCAAAGTCTAGATACTGGGCTCGACTAATAGCCTTCTAACGTCCTTGAACCTCAAACCGACGAAGAGGATGCTGCTATCACAAAACATACAGGAAAAATATCCCCATGAACATGAGCAAGCATATAATGCTGAAATAAAAATCTTAAAACATAAAACATACTAAGATGCATAATCCTTCATATACATAGTGGAAGAAAACATACATTCATTCAATCATACCACATGTTCATCATATTCATTAATCAGTAAATATGAATGCAAAGATGAAATAGTCAAGAATACTCATATGATAAGAACTCATCCCGCAACCAGCTACGTCGTTGTAACATTCCACCCAACCACAGGCCAGTGTGCTCATCAATCTCTTAGCAACACTGACACTCCTAAGCTGGGCATGCATTAAAGGAATTTTGGGGTCTAAAATGGGCCTCCTAAGGAAAATAATAAAATAATAGTTAAAATAATAAAATAATAGTTAAAATAATAAAATAATATTGATTAATTTTGGAGGAAGAAAGAAAAAAACTACTTTTTGTGTTCGTATTTTCGACATATATCCCTGTGTTTTTACTCAAATTTCGATCGGGAGAGCTCGTTGGATGCAGAATTTGATTCCGCATCCAACGAGTACCCACACTGCATACTTTTGATGGACCCTGCTACCCCAAAAACAAGAAATACCTGAAAAAATGTGATGATGACATCATCATCATGTTTTTCAGGTATTTCTTGTTTTTGGGGTAGCGAGTTCCATTAAAAGTATGCAGTGTGGGTACTTGTTGGATGCAGAAGCAAATTCCGCATCCAATGAGCTCTCCCGATCGAAATTTGAGTAAAAACACAATGAGATATGTCAAAAATACGAACAAAAATGGTAGTTTTTTTTAATGACAAATATGTCAATTCAACCATTATGGTTGACTTATTTTATTGAAATTCTATTGGTTCTTGAATTCCAACTCACAAAAACTTATTTTGGCACGTTTTCTTATAAGGCCCATTTTATACCCCAAATTTCCTCTAATGATTCCTCAAGGAATGAGGGTCAAAGTAGGATTACACATAGCCAAGGTACACAAATCAGCCAAGCCCACACAGTAGGGTTTATCAAGCCATCAAGGATCTAGGAAAGGCTAAATGCTAAGTTGGTTGCCTCAATGGAGAGCTAAGGATTCCTACACCAGATTTAACCTGAATTTTAAGACATCCACACACCTGACACTAGGAATCAGTCCTTTGTCTAATTCACAGTCCCCCAGGCCCTGACTTCCCTTTCCAATACTCTTCAGGGGTTGTGGAGAAGAAAGCTAGCAGTATAAATCTATCTGAGTGGCTCCAAACATTAGTTTTCTCAAGCATACCCAGCCTCTAATCCTACTCTCAACAGTCCAAATACCACCCACTGCATGCCGCAGTAAAACAAATAGTTCACATCTCTGTGAAGAAGATGAAGACAACAGGGTGACAACCCCAAATGAGAAGGTAAACTCAGCTCAAGTCAACAAGATGACTCATATTTTTTCTTGGCCCTAGCATGGCCAAACAACTCAGGAGCATCCCAAAAGGTACTTGCATGCACAACAACCCAAAACCAGGGGAATACAATAGCCCCAAACTCATAATGAAACGATGGCAACATTACACAGTCTACAAATGGGAAAAGAAGACAAACTCCCAGCATGGATAGGGGAAGACATAGATGCATACCATAATCGGCAACATACACAGCCACAATCGGCAAGGAGACATACAACTACCACCAAAATTGGTATGGAACACACAGGGACATAGCCCTGAGCGTGAATGGCTCCTGCACCTGAAAATCCTGAGTGACAGCCACGATTCCTGTAGCTCCCTACATGAGGAAAAACAATTCCAAATTCCTATGCATGAGAATGTGAGGAGAGAAGACTCTTGCTGGTGTGATATGGTCCAGAAAAAATAAAACCACGATGGGGAACTTAACAGTGCAAGAGGAAATAGGAATCTCCCTCTATGTGAGGATAACCATAATGAATCATGTTGGGAGGAGAGTAACCGATATCCCTGCGTGAGACTGAGAAAAACCCCCAGAAACATGGGTGGAAGAGTGGTGACCATTCCCTTGCCCCCACATGAGGAAGAGTAAGCTCGCCGGTGGAGTGTACATGGGGCAAAGACTAGCAATCCTGCCACCCACCACTCCCCAACCATAAATGCTCCCAACTAATCAAACAACAGAAGTTTAGTGGGTGGTCGACACATGGAAAATTCCCAATGACCCCCATGTGTTAGAAAACCCCCCCTTAACCTTAGGAATCATGCCCTTTTGATTTAACATTGCACCATCGTAGCTAGTTGTAGGTTTATTTTAATTGATGTGCATTGATGCCAAACTATAATGTGTCGGATAGCATGATATACCATTAGCAATGATCCCAATTTCCGAAACATACATAACCAAATTGATGGTGGGGCTTTGGCCTTGTGCTCCACACCATGATTAATTACAAAATTACATCATGTACCTTTTAATGCAAATGAGGTCAAAACTGGGGTATTACAAGCCTGCTCTTCAGTAACGACACCGCCCATAGCCACAACTCAGGCATTAGGAGGGAACAAGGATTTGGTAAACCAATCAGCTAATAACTGATCTGGAATAGGGGCTTTGTAAGCCTTCTCTTCCTTCTCCACTCGTGGATATGATCAGATATGTGGGTGGAGTTGTTCTATCATAGAGAAGTTAAAATATCAGTACCCATTTCATAACAGATAGGGAGCTGAAAGTGTGTAAGAAACACGGTTACCAATGGGCCAAAATCCACAAATGAATGTTGTGGGAATTCAATGTACCACTTCGCAGCTGTACCGGTCAAAGTTCGATGAAAGAGTCATAACTAAACAGAGTCATCCATGAGGGAGTTTGAAGAGCACCACAAATGGAATGTCATAACATGGTTCTTCGGATCATCTCTTTGCTTCCCATCGAACTTTGGGATATCCGATGGTGGCTTTACCGGAATGGCAGGCCACGAGGGATTGTGTCGAATGGGGTCATTAATCAACTTGGACAAATTTGGTAATTCCAAAGTTGCTAGGGAAGGTAACTAATGTTTGGGTTTCACATACTAGTAATATTGATATGGCATATAATTACGAGTAGGAC
Organism: Pseudotsuga menziesii; assembly: GCA_001517045.1. Lineage (NCBI taxonomy): Eukaryota > Viridiplantae > Streptophyta > Pinopsida > Pinales > Pinaceae > Pseudotsuga > Pseudotsuga menziesii. The sequence continues at coordinate 207,464 of LPNX010640109.1, read as the reverse complement.
CATAAGTGTACTAAAAGACAGGTTGCTGTGACGAAGAACTACCAAAAAATCTGCCTGCAGGAGGTTGATTTCTTAGATCAGGACTGCTAGGACCACTAGGGCCTCTAGGAGGAGGACCCCCAGGGCCACCGAGACCATCGGGACTACCAGAACCACCAGGACCACCAAGAGGCATACCACCAATCCCACCAGGGCTACCAGGAGGCAAACCTCCAGAGCCTCCGGAGCCACTAGGTAGAGGGCCACCGGACCCTCCAAGTCCATAAGGAGGAAAGCCACCAGGCCCCAAAGGACCACTAGGACCATAAGGAGGAAAGTTTCCAGATCCTCCAAGACCATTAGGCCCCCCAGGGGGAGGAATTCCATAGGGCGGTCCTCCGGCACCTCCCGCAGTATTTATAGGTATCACCCCCATAGCTGGCATGTAAGACCAATTACGTTGCCCCCATGGCGTAAAAGCATTACTAGGGTATGGAATTATAGCATAAGGCATTCCTATAGGATTGGATGGATGATTAATGTTACTAATAGGAATTTGATAACCATAACCTCCAGAAGATTGAGTGGCTACAGGTTCTGCCCCAGAGGGCTGACTTGAACTAAATGGGGGATTAACCACATTAGTATGGGTAGGAGGGACATAAACTGTAGATGGTTCTATATTAGAGGTCTGTTATTGACTAGGTACAATTCCAACATCAGATAACGTAGGTCATGCTAGGGGTTTCCCCCTGGCATTAGAAGTTAACGAAAAAATAGGAATTGAGGGTTGAGACCTAGGTGCAGAAGAACTGGGAGGATTGGAAACAGACATAACATGGGAGGTGGTGGGGTTTGTATTTTTCCTGGGTTGTGGGGTGTTATTGGACGATCTATAATCGGTTCAATGGGTCTCATAGAATCAAGAAGTGAATGATATCCCACAAGAACAGATGTGGAATGTGATACTGTTCGGCCTAAAAGGTCATCTATTTGCTTATCAATCTCCTGTGCACGGATAATGGCAGCATGGTATTGCCTACATTCTTATTCATATTCAAAAGAGTTTAAACGGGTGCCAAATGAGGCAATGGCTTGTCCTACAGGGGTATCCCAGAATGGAGCATTGGGACCAAAATTCGGACGGGTAGTATCATCAACATGACAATCCATGGGAGAATGGAACAAGGAATTTCCCCAAGAAGGCGATTGGACCAAGGGAGGCGAGTGTGAAGAATATGGTCTTCCACTTTCTGCAACCACATTATCTCCCACTTGGGAGGTGGTAGCAGCTCCTTGGTCGATAGCTTCCATTGGATTTTCTCCTGAACAAGGAATAAAATTGGGTGGCAAGCCCCGTACTCTTCTAGACTGTCTTAAATTAGCCAGTTTATACAGTTCCTATCTAACCTAGGGTCTGAAGATCTAGAAAACACACCAAAAAATTTCCCTACACAAGCTATAGGTCGAAACAAGCAAACTTAAAATGATAGGAAGAGTTCACATAGTTAGGTCTCTCACTAGGATTGCCAAGAAGGTGCCACTCACGATATACCTCAAGGGTATGTGCATAGTAATCTCTCTGAATGTTTTTTTGGTGTATGGCTCCAAGCAAGACGACTAAAGGTATTTTCTCAGATGGATAGGGTATCCTAGTGGGGTCTCCCGATATACTCAAGGTACATGGGAGCTCGAATAGGTAGTAGTGTTGTCTAATGCATAACTGTACACAAGGGACCTTTTGATATACAATCGAGTACATGAAGTACCTTTCTATATACCTCAAGGGTATGTGAAAGGCCATTTGATATACCGACGGTACGTGGAAGAACCGCACGAGTCCCGAAATGTAATGCAGACAAATAACAACATCTCCTACTCTTAACGATGCCCGGACACGTCTCTAACCTATTACTCAAATTACTACATAAATTTTATCCTATAACTACCGTTAATTTTAAAGTGGATGGTTAGGTGAATGCATGATGTTTTGATATAAAAGTAAAACCATGCAGTATGTGTGTGCAAATATTTTACTTTACCGTTCAGTATGCCTACTTACGGGAAGGAATGAGATTATTTTCTTTTGTTTAAAAACCAAAAATACTTCCAAACAATAGACTTGAACACAAAATCAAAGACAAGCAACACTTTCCAAACTGATTTCTCTTTTCTGAAAGCAAAAAAAAAGGGGGAGAATCTCTTTTCCTAAAAGAAAAACAAGAAGCAAACTATATGAAAATGCACTGTATTTTTTCAATTTTCTCTTAAAACATAGGTAAATCTAACTTAAAACTACCATATTTTTTATTTTGATTGAGATAGTTCTAAATGCATAAGAGACGAAAGAACATGAAGATCCTGAAATCTTGTAAATCTAATCAGAGATCCAATGTCCAATGCTCAATGATAATAACCTAGTCTCAGTCAAAAAATTTATTTTTTAAAGTAAGGAAAAAGAAGTTCTCTATGTAAACAAGAAATGAAACTAAGATGCTAATAAAATGTTCTTCTTTTAGTCTATATAATAGAAATGAAAAGAGATCTTACTAACACCCTAATATTTTCAAAAAATAAGAAATCCTTTCACAAACACAACCAACAAACATAGAAGTGAATGAACAATCAAAAAGACTAATCTAGCTTTTGAATTTCTCAATCAAACCAATCTTAAACCATAAAATTCAAAACTAGAAGCATCAGATTCTGTCACATAAGCCTGATGGTACAGGACTGAAAGCAAAACAACTCAAATTTTTACAAAAAAATGAGAAAAAGAGGTCTTGGAATGATGCCTACCTGGCACCGCGCTTCTCTGGTGTTGACAAAGCGGTTCTATCCCAGCACTGCTTCTCGCCAATGGGATACAAGCGGTGGCACTGTGTGCTTCCCACTCTATTCAGGTGGTGGCACTACTTCTCATACACTGCATAGGTGGGGTTCCCTATAAAAATCCAAAACACAAAGAGAATGATAGATCAAGTCAGAAAAATACCATATCAGGGTAAAGACTGATAGATCGAGTTCAAAAATAGAGCATAGAAGGTCGAAATGATTCAGATCTGGACAGATCTAGAAGTTTCAAAACCAAATTCACTAAGTTAGATAGCAGATCTGACTGAAGAGAGTTGGAGAAGGAGCCTGGATTCGGACAAGAGTTGAAGAACTGAGGAAGATCAGAACAACTAATACATATATCTATTTTTTGGAGTAGGGTCCCGTAGCTACAGAAGAAGCTTCTATTTTGACGGATAGATAGTTTTGGCGGAGATATACGAGGTAGAGCTACGACATTGTAGCAGGTTTCTAGCTACAGATCAGAGCCGAAAACCGTGACTGTAGGGACATAGAAGTCAAGGAAGACAACGGTACCTGAGCGGCCAAGAAGAGAGAGCTCATCCACTGCATTGAAGGCAGCGGTGGAAGACATGAGGGCTCAGCTACCTCATAAAGGAAAAGGAGCAATGAGGCCGAGGCATTGAAGATAAAGGACAGCAAGGGAAGCAGCGCCTGTACCCATGGTCAGCGCTGGGAAGCATGGAAGACTGCAGGAAGCTGTGGTAAAGGGAAGCGGTGCATAGTACCCATGATTAGCGTCAGGAAGCATGGAAGATCGCAGAGAGCTGTGGTGTGACGGATAGCGGCTACCTCAAGTACAGATACGCCGACTGTCACTAGTTAGAGTTTTGGGTTACTGTTGGGACAGGCCCACAGTGTTGTAATGGCGAGACCTTCGGGCTGCCTATAAAGGGATATATTTTGTATTGTAAAAGGGTTGGTTGGTTGGATCGTTGGTCAGATAATAAAGATATTGTAGATAGTAGAGACAGTAAGTTATTAGATTGTATAGGCTGTGTAGAATCCAAGCTCTGGTTCTGTTATTAGTTATAGTATCTTACTGTAACCAGTAGCTGGTTCATAGAGCATGCATGTAACGATCTGTAGGGATTGACAGAGAGGGAAGAGTATATTGTAAGAGGTGCAATATAGAGGTAGAGAAGAGATCTAAGAGAGAAGGGCTCCAGGATGTGTGCGGAGTTACCCAGAAGATCTCAAGCTGCATATGCGGTGTAGCAGAACTGTGTTTACCTTCCCTTGAGCTATAATAGAAACACAGTTCTATGGATGTAACTTCCATCCTGGAAGTGAACCACGTAAAACGTGCGTGTTATGTAATGAATGCATGTGATTGTATTTATTTACTGTTATTTGTACTTTGCACCTTGACTTTGTTACTATAAATGTATGTATGTGTTATTTAGTTCGCAGCAATATAGAAGGATAGACATAAGTTGAAGTTTTTGGCATGTTGTATGTGGGTTCATTTATGCTTTGCTTGAAACAGTCACTAGTCGCAGTGTTAAACAGCCCTGTATGTTGAGTCTTGCGAGTTGACACGAACAATGCTAAGTGTGTTGAGCCGTGGGATTCGGATATCGCAGGGAGGCGATACTGCACCGGCAGAGGAGCTGCGGTGTGCGATACGATAGGTTGAGGGCTTAGTGTTAGAGAGGAGGTTACGTGTTGCCTGGTGCGTGGCGATGCAATAAGGCTGGAGTCATCGCGAGTTAGTGGAAGTTGCGTGACGTGGGAAGGGACTGCGCGATAGAGAGAAGAGATATCTCGCGGCTAGAAGAGCTGCAAGTTGAGGAGATCATGCGACGTGAGCAGAAGGGTCGCATGACATGTAGAGAAAGAGGCCTCACGGCTAGCAGGGCTGTGAGTCGCAAATAGGACACCACAGAACTTGTTCCAAGACACTTGAGTCCTTGGCCAACCCATTAGAATCACTTCGAGTGAGACTTTAGGCCACTTCGCGGTCTGTCGCCAAAAGGGCCAATGAGCTAGAGGTGTCGTTGGTTAAATACAGTAAACCCGGGTATGCCCATGATATCCAACAAATGGTTCCATTGCCGGTTTTGAACAAACAGAGCGCTGATGTTCTGGTGGCATCCTACGAGAGACGAACTCAATGAATGGGTTTGGTCTAACCAGAAAGAGTTTGCTGAACGAGAGAACAAGAGTCCTAAGCTGAGTACAGAGGCTTGGTTATGAAAACACATCATTACAGACTTGCATGCGATATTTTTTTGTGACCTTTGGGAATGAGCTTTACGACTGGCTATGAAAGTTGACTGATACAAGCATATTCAAAAAGAAAAGAGACATTGTCTGGACACTGGAGATGATTCATACCGTGAAGAACCTTGATAATCCTATCATGAGGGCAGTATACTTCTGGCTTGCGAGTGTGCTAGAAGGCTTCGTCACAGAGTTTGCAGTTGACCAGAGGAAAAGCTTCAGCAAGGCTGAACGCTATTTCTTCAAAGGATATCGTGGTAAGTACCTAAGATCTTTAAACTTGTCCATTAAGATGCTATTACATGAAAAAGGAATAATGGATCTAGTTTCAGATGAATAAGTAGAAATAGTAAAGTCATAAGAGTTTGAAAGTGATTTTGATGACATTGGACGAATACGTAGTGGAAAGAAGTATAAAGTAGATTTTAGATATCCAATATTTGAAGATAGCTCAGATAGTACTAGACAGCAGAGTCATAGTACCACAGAAGGAACAGAGGGGGGTATCCCTTACAACCCTTACACCCCACAGAAATATACCGGGACTCAGAACAATCCCGTAGGAACTCCATCCAGTAGCTCACAGACAGTACCTACCACCGCTACATCACCTCCACCTACACCGTCGAGTGGTAGTAACACAGTAAATCAACATCCACCATGTAGAAATAGAATGGGAGATGATATGAAGCTACCTATATTTAAGGGAACAGGGGCAGAAGACCCAGAGCAGCATTGGTTTCTATGTGAATCCATGTGGACCATTAAAGCAATCAACAACAATAACCTTAAACTTGTACAGTTGGTCACCACACTAAGAGATCGAGCCTTAACATGGTATATAAAGTATACCACAGTACCCAGGACACTTTTTCAGGTCAAGACCGCCATGATTAAAGAGTTTAAGAAACCTAAGTCTGAGTCACAGTGCATTACAGAACTCAAAGACATCAAGCAATTACCTACAGAGTCGGTGTGGGACTTTGATCAGAAATTCAAAGCCCTTATCGACCAAGTCAGTTTTGAGTTCGCACCGGAGCAGCATAAGCAATGGTTTATTGCAGTGCTGCTCCCTCACATTAGACTGCCATTAATGCAGCAGAAACTCCAGATGCAGGATGACGCGTTGGAGATGGCGATGAAACTAGAGGCTTCACCTCTTGCTGAGAGTAGTACAGGCATGGCAACTTTACAAAATCAGTTTGCTAATCTCACGCTACAGTTGCATGAACTTAAGAAAGGGAAAGAGGTTGCGCAAGAAATATGGTGCATAAAATGTAAAGCACAAGGCCATACCAAAGACGACTGTCCGGTTTTTGTAGAATATATAGAAACAAGGGCTCCTAACCCCTTAAAATACACCCACGGACCGTGGTGTGAAACATGCAAAACACGAGGACATCTACCTCACCACTACCCTCTACTTCAAAAGTATATGGAGACACCTAATAACTTATACTGCGTCTTCTACAAGTCTGTAGGCCATGATGAACATGATTGCAGAGCCTATGATCTCATGGTCAGGAGCAAGCAAGACTTGTACAGGGTCCAGTCAGAGACACAGGGCCCAGCAGTAGGACCACAACATGATCCGACTTATGGAGGCCGTGGAGGAGGATTTGCACGAGGAGAAGGCTTTAGCAGAGGAGAAGGTTTTGGCCGTGGTCGCGGACCAGTTACTTGTTACAACTGCGGAGTTGCAGGACATTATGCTAGAGACTGTGAGAGTCCCACTACCACATGTAACTACTGCAAATCTTATGATCATACTATAGAGGAGTGTCCTACCTTGATAGCTAAGATCAGAGAACCTAAGCCAGTAGTACACCAGAACATCCAGCTTATTGCTGCTGAGCAGGAAGAGCCAGAACCAAGAGTCAATATTGTGACTCGGAGCGGTGTTTCTACCAGTGGGACATCACAGGAGACAGAAAAGAACACAGGTCAGTAGTGGGTACGCAGAGCTCCTAATAAAGCAGCACCACTCGACCTGCAGAAGAACAAATAGACATTTTAGGAATCTAAGGCTTTCTTTGATGACCCTACGCAATTAGGATCGTAGGTACCACCATCTAGGGGCATACCGTAGCAAGCACCTTGTGGCGATAGCCTTGTACAGACATCGCAGGCTACTACATCGGGAAGATGTGATGAGGATGAGATGAAAGGAAGTGTACATTCCTTCCTACGGAGTTGTCTAAAACTTGTAAGAAATGAGCAAGTTATCACGGAAATTCAGCGCATTATAGATCAGTCTCAGCCATCTTCTTCCGTGAGCAGTACACAGCGTGTTGTTCATAATATTACAGGACATACAAGAATGGGAAGAGAGATGCGACTCACAGCACAGGTTGGAGAATTTGAAATGGATGAGGTGATCCTAGATCTCGGATCAGATTTAAATGTTCTGACTAAGAAGACATGGGAACATATGGGTAGCCCTAAGTTAATCAGATCGCCTATCCATTTGAGATTAGCTAATCAGCAGCGTGTGTCACCTCTCGGTCGGTTACCACAGGTGCCAGTTGACATTGATGGAGTTCGCAGCTTTGCGGACTTTGAAGTTATAGAAATCATTGGTGATAGTAGACCATATCCAACACTACTAGGCATTGATTTGGTGATCGGTAACATGGCCATTATCAACCTAAAGAGAATACAAATGACCTTTGAGGACGCGTAGATCCGGGTCATTGCACCGTTGGATCCTTTTCAGGGTCCTAGATATATTGAACCTATCCGAGCAGAGGAGGAGGCACGTAACATGGAGAGCCTCTATTAGATGACCACAAACCAGAGTGACTACATCAATCCGACTGAAGAAGGGAACATTAGTTGGCGATGCGACAACTCATGCGCATCGGATTTAGATGTTGGTCTAGAGAAATGGTAGAACAGACTTCACGAAGTCTCAGCGTGCAGATGCGCATACTTGACTAAGTAACTGTGATGGATTGGTGTAGAGATCAATGAGATTCCATCCTTTCATGGTCTAACAGATATCCAGGACTTTCTCGAGCAGTTTGAACAATAGAATCCTCACGAGCAGAGGATTGCAGCTATGGACCTTGCAGTACGAGCCACACCTGCGAGATGGTGGTATGCACATAAAGAGAGTATCGCATCATGGGACGATATTAAAATATTGATGGTGATCATATTTTTTGTTGACAGAGAGTATGTCCAGTAGAAGTACACAGGAGAGAGTGACCCCAGATCACACATTCAGACATGTGAATAGAATTGGTCGGAAATTCGCAAGGATGAATGGGTTCACCAATTCATTCATACTTTGGATACAGTTCCAAGGAACTGATATACAGAGACTGAACTGCACAAGGGAACAACTACATGGCCAATTATGATAGACAGCTTCCTACTCACCTTCACTTTTGAATCTGAGTATCCAATTGTTGATCAGGCCCTACAAGTAATAAAGAGTCAGATATTTGAGGATTGTACCATATTAGTGTCAACTCAACCTGAGTGGACTATCCAGCTAAAAGAGGCATTAGAGTGTTATAATTTTGCATCTGAACCAGAGGAGGAGGATGAGAATCTTCGTGACACCAACATTCTGGAGTCAAAAGGGACTCGCAATGTTGAGGGACCACAGTTAGAAATTCCAGCAATCACAGAGCCCATCAAGATTAAAAAGATCAATATTGGCACAGATATAGTACCTAAGTTTGCCTCTATTGGAGACTATTGGAACGATGAAACAGTCAGACTGATTGCAGACTTGTTACATGACTATCAGGACCTATTTCCCACCAAGTTCATAGAGATGAAGGGAATAGTCGGAGACCTGGGAGTAATGAGGATACCATTGAAGGAGGATGCTAGACCAGTGAAACAACGCCCATATAGATTAAATCCGCGATATAAAGAAAAATTAAAGGATGAGATTGATAAGATGCTAGCAGCAGGAATCATTGAGCCTATAGAAGAAAGCGAATGGGTTAGCCCCATGGTCGTACAAGAGAAGAAAACCAAAGGAGACATCAGGATCTGTGTCGATCTGCGCAATCTCAACGATGCATCGCTTCACGATCCATTTTCGACATCGTTCACTGATAGGTATTAGACAACGTGGGAGGACAGGAGGTCTACTCCTTCACTGATGGCTTTTCAGGCTATCATCAGATCAGAATCCATCCAGAAGATCGATCCAAGACCACCTTTGCAACAGAATGGGGCTCGTTTCAGTATACGGTAATGCCCTTTGGTCTTAAGAATGCACCAGCTATATTTTCTAGAGTAGTAGTTGCTGTATTTAAAGAGTACATCCATCAAATTCCTAGAATTTTATTTTGATGATTTGACTGTATTTGGATTAATTGACAAGCACATAGGAGATCTAAGACTGATGTTAGAAAAATGTATGCAGTACCATATTTTTCTGAACTTGAAGAAATGTGTATTTTGTGCGCCATTTGGTATTTTGTTGGGTCATATTGTGTGTAGACAAGGTCTGATGGTAGATCCCGCAAAGATTGCCATCATTGTAAATATTCCAGCACCCAACTCAGTCAAGCAACTGAGGACAGTACTTGGTCATACCGGGTATTACAGAAAGTTCATCAAGGGCTACGCAAAGATTACAACATCAATGGACAAATTGCTAAAGAAAGATGTAAAATTCCTATGGAATGAGGAATGTCAGCAGAGTCTAGACACACTTAAAGAAAATATGGTTACAACGCCCATCCTAGTATTTCTAGACTGGACTAAGCCATTTCATGTACATGTGGATGCATTCGGCATCGCACTAGGGGTTGTCTTAACGCAACCAGGAGAAGGGGATATTGATCATCCTATCGCATACTCTAGTAGAAAGCTATCGACAGCAGAAAAGAATTGCACCACAACAGAAAGAGAAGGCTTAGCTATGGTGTATGCGCTGCAGAAGTTCAGGCACTACCTATTGGGTGCCTCGTTCAAGATGTTTACTGACCATTTCGCATTGAAGTATCTGGTCAATAAGCCAGTGTTAGGGGGGAGAATCTGCAGATGGTTACTCCTCTTTCAGGAGTATGATTTTGAAATCATTGTTAAACCAAGAAGATTGAATTTCGGACTTGATCATCTATCGCGGATAGACTCAGGAGAAGAGCCAAGTAACCCAGAGGACAATTTTCCAGATGCACAGTTGTTTTCTATCCAGATCGCAGACGACTACTATGCTGATATTATTCACTTTCTCACTACAGGATTAGCGCTTGATGAGTTTACTAAGCAGCAAAAGAAGCAGTTGGTTGTTAAAGCAGTAGACTTCACCCTGATCGCAGGACACCTATACAAGTTAGGACTGGATGAAGTTTTGCGCAAATGTGTGATGCCGCATGAAAAAGATGCTATTATCAGAGAGGCAAATTCAGGAACCGCAGGAGGTCATTTCGCAGGAAATCCGACTGCGCAGAAAATCCTAGATGCGGGAATATGGTGGCCTACATTGCATAGGGACACCAAGGACTTTTGCAGATGCTGCGATATTTTCCAGAGGGTAGGAAAACCCTCGTGATGCGATGAAATGCCGCTGTGACCGCAGGTTATGCTACGCACATTTGACAAGTGGGCTATAGACTTTGTGGGTCCTATCAACCCACCAGGAAAGCACACTAGCGCGAGATATATTATCACTGTAACAGAGTACCTCACCAAATGGGAAAAGGCCAAAGCAGTAAGAAATTGTGATGCTGTTACAGCCGCATAGTTCCTTTTTGAGAACATCATCAGTATATTTGCCTGCCCCGTAATTTTGATGAGCGATCAAGGAACACATTTCTTGAACCACACCATTGAGGCCTTGACAGAAGAATTCCAGATTCAGCACCATAAGAGCACTCCCTACCACCCACAAGCTAATGGTACGGTGGAGTCCTTTAATAAGATTTTATAAAACGCTCTTACTAAGATCTGCAACAGCCAAAGGAATGATTGGGACCTTAGAGTTAACGCTATATTATGGGCATATAGGACCACATGCAAGAAAATTACAGGACACACATCTTTCATCTTGGTGTATGGACAGGAGGCTATTATGCCTATGGAGTATATTCTTCCTAGTTTAAGAATCGCTCAGATTACTGGGATGATTGATACAGACACAGTGGAGGAAAGGATAGCACAGCTGCTTGCCTTAGAGGAAGACAGATTCATCGTCGGATTCCATCACAAAGTGTAGAAGGCACGAGAAAAAGCTTGGCATGACAGACATATTAAGAGTAAGACTTTCCAGATCGGAGACCTAGTACTCCTCTATGACAGTAAATTCATTAAGTTTCCAGGGAAGTTCAAGATGCATTGGCTAGGGCCATATCAGATACAACAAGTTACAGAGGGAGGTGCCATTCATCTCAGCCAGTTGAATGGGGAGCTTCTTCCCACATTGATTAATGGCAGTAGGCTTAAGCTCTATAGTGATAGCCACCCCACCTCTCAGCCCTAGCTCAGCCAGTTTATGGTGGTGCAGATGTCTAGTGTAGTTGGAAGGGGGCATCGCACCGGGAACTAGTCTACACTAGCAGGTACTATAAGTATGAGGAATCACATAAGGTCGGTTCATTTTGCGCAAGTCATCAGTGGCTTGCGGGTGAAAAAAAAAAACGCTTGTTTGTTTGCGCAGGTGATGCGGTGTTACAGCGCAGCAATGCGATGTTTCCCCGTGCCACGTATCTAGTTTTGTAACCAACAGAGGGCCAGTAAAGTCACCTTCTGACAGGAAGTTAATGAGGAAATGACCGGTATACCTTACCGTAGATTTGGCAGCAGCATAATTAATTTTCCAGATTTGGAAAATCTTCGACGATACTGGCACCTGTACACACGCTTCGAGGGAAATGTGATCATATTTCAGTATTTATTGAGGATCGGATGACGGGTGTGGTCTTTCCCATGTAATATTTACGACTGACAGGTTCAGTCAAGATGACTATTGCGTCCGGGATTTTTGCCTTCGGCATAAAAGCAGAAATTGTTCATTCAAGAGGGTTACACTTGAAAAAACCCAAGAGCTATAGAGTAAGCTGTTAAGAGTTCCCTGTGCAGAGTTCACCCCGTTACAGAGTGCTGTGATTCCAAGAGTTCGAAGCCATTGCATGCCCAGGAGATTCCACCAAGTGGGTTCTGTCTGAGGATGAACCTATAGAAGACATTTTGAGAAGGTTTGAGCGTGACGGCTTTAGAGGTATTATGACGAATTCGCCTAAGGGTGCCCATCCAAGTTCATCACAGGCCAGACATCCACCATAGATGAGGAGCCACTCTCAGATAGTAGAATAATCCAGTTCGGAGTTGGAGGAAGAAGTTCATACTGCAGCAGACTACATTATGCCATGAGCTGAAGATGCACCAGAAGTAAAAATTCCCAAGAGTGGTAAGTTTCCTGTTCCCATACCACAGATCGATTCTCGAGTAAAGGAAGATGGAGACCTATTAGGATATCCAGCTATTGCTAAATTCATAGATTATAACCTGGCCGACACTAAGACATATCCCCAGTTCCTACCAGATCAGTACCTTACAATTTAGAAGAACCCAAGGACAGGTGCAGACGAATACATTCCCATGGACCATGTTCAGATTCTTGAGTGCTCAGGCCTGCTCAATCTATTGAGACTACCACATTTCGGACGCGGCACAGAGGTTAATGCCGTGGTGCGCATCCTAATTTCTTGTTTACACGGAGGTTACCTTTGGCTTGGTAACAAGGTCAACCTGAACATCGATCTCATACATCACATCACCGGACTGTCCAAGACTGGTCAACACCCGACGATAGATACAACAGGAAAGACCAAGGAACCCAAGCTATCACCCACCCTAGTTGCCAAGTACCAACTACAGAGAGGAGGTCGGGCTTACGACATTGCAAGCATATCAGACAAAACACTCAGCTTTACAGCTAGTTTGCTTGCAGGCAGACTGTTAACTAAGGTTCGGCCCAAGGAAGTTACAGGGTCCGTAATTAAACTTGCTATACAGGTTGCAGAGGGGGAACTGTTCAACTGGTCTTTATTTTTGTTAAATATGTTTCAGGCAGATTGTTTGGCGGCACAGGATGAGGCCAGCCACCATCTTAACTTTTCATGGTTGATTATACTCTGTGCATTTGTAGGGTGGAAGGAGCCACCCCATACCCAATTTAGGTAGCTAGCAAGCAGTGAGCCCAGAGGGGTGTGCTATACAAACCTGTGGGAGACTAGCAACCCAGAAAAGAAAAATCTCAATGCGATAGTATTCTATGAATACTATATGTTGCTAAAGAAATTCATCCTAGAAGTACCACGGATCAGCAAGGAGGTTGTAGACACATATGATAATTAGCTTAATTTTATGGTGGACCACCATAGAATCCACCTGAGACCAAAGAGGACTAAAAGGGATGATTGGGCCCCTGGCTGGTTTAGGATGACAGCGCAGGATATCGAAGGCATTATCAAAGACTTTGATGACCAATGGAAGCAAGAGTGTGAAGATACCACACCTCTACAATCAGGTACTGCACAGATAGACCCAGTAGACAAGGGAAAAGAAAGAGTAGAAACCCAGACACAGGATGCAGAGGATACACCAGAGGAGGATCCCATGAAGAAAAAACAAAAGGTTACAAATCCAAGTGGGGAGATTAAATTAACAGTTGATGACTATGAGCAAATCATAGTAAGAATAAGGGACAGAATGAGCGACACATTTCAGGCGATGTAGGCATCTCAGGGCAAGCTGCAGGGGGCCATAGACCAGTATCTAGGCGAGTTGAAAACATTGACTGAGAAAACTACCATAATCCACACTCAGTTGATCAAGGCGCCAACAAGAGAAAGTTCGAAACAGTCGATCTCCCATGAGGAGATCCTAGCGAAGGGTCGTCTCAACATAGTTTTGATTCCACTAGGGAGCATCAGATTCCCTACGTCGATGATGGATCCACCAATATAGTTTAGGCAACATGTTGAGGTTAACCTCATAGATTTTCACATTGATCAGTTGCAGATGATCCAGCAGCATCTAAGCCCAGAGCTCAGAGGTAGAGAGCTTGCGACTTATGAAGAAAATACGCAGCTGATGCAGAAGAATGCAACACTCGCCACCAGCTTTCAGAAAAAGGCAAATGAATTACGAACATATGAAGAAAGAGAACGAGATCTTTCTCAAGTTCTACAAAGCATCACATTGGAGTTACCCCAATGTCACATTGAGTTTGCCTTGCCTCTTCCACAGAAGGTAAGAAGAGTTGCAGATAGAGCAAAGGCTCTGGAGGAAACGGTAGCCAGGATGGAAGAAGCAACGACCAAGATGGAGGAAGACCACAAAGCGCAGATCGATGAGCTTGAGGCTCGTGCATGAGACAATTCCCAGGCAGAAAAGCAAGCGAGAGTAGATTCCTTTCGACTCGCTTCTGCACAGATGCAGTCTCGCATCGACGATGCACTGTCAGTACTAAATGATGCAACAAGCACATGGTCGGACTTGGATCAGCCACCTAAGAAAGTAGAAATCCAGCAAAATATTCATCAGATAGAGAATACCATGGCGGAAATGAAAGAAGAAATTAAGAGCTTAGTAGCTCTTCAGAAGATGAGAAGACAAAGGAGATGAACTACTTGTAGCAGGAAGCACAGCGATTAAGAACAAAGGAGATACACATCAATGACCTACTTCAACCCTGCCAGGAGCAAATCACTGAGTTAGTTAATACGGTTGAGCAGAAAGTGAGGGAGTTCACTACCACCAGAGAGGAAACTGACGCAACAGAAGATGCCAGTATTAGTCAAGCTTTGCTTGACTCGGCACGAGAGCGTGTCGAAGTGATGCACAAGGAATTCGTAGGACTTCGCGACAAGTTGCAACGGACTTCGCAGGAAGCCAAGGAGAAGCTACAGCAGGAGAAGCCCACTAGTAGTGGCTCGGGGGCGAGCCACAAGTAAGTGTTAGGGGACTGTTGGAGTAGGGTCCCGCAGCTACAAAACAAGCTTCTATTTTGATGGATAGACAGTTTTGGTGGAGATATACGAGGTAGAGATATGACACTGTAGCAGGTTTCTGGCTACAGATCAGAGTTGAAAACCGTGACTGTAGGGATAGAGAAGTCAAGGAAGACGACGGTACCTGAGCAGGAGAGAAGAGAGAGCTCACCCACTACATTGAAGGCAGTGGTGGAATACAGGAGGGCTTAGCTACCCTCATAAAGGAAAAGGATCAATGAGGCCGAGGCATTGAATACAAAGGATAGCAAGGGAAGCAGTGCCGGTACCCATGGTCAGCGCTGGGAAGCATGGAAGACTGCAGGAAGCTGTGGTGAAGGGAAGTGGTGCATAGTACCCATGATCAGCATTGGGAAGCATGGAAGACCGCAGAGAGCTGTGGTGTGACAGATAGCAGCTACCTCAAGTACAGATATGCTGACTGTCACTAGTTAGGGTTTTGGGTTACTGTTGGGACAGGCCCACAGTGTTGTAATGGTGAGACCTTTGGGCCGCCTATAAAGGGATATATTTTGTATTGTAAACGGGTTGGTTGGTTGGATCGTTGGTCAGATAATAAAGATATTGTAGACAATAGAGACAGTAATTTATTAGATTGTATAGGCTGTGTAGAAGCCAATCTTTGGTTCTGTTATTAGTTGTAGTATCTTACTGTAACCAGTAGCTGGCTCATAGAGCATGCATGTAATGATCCACAAGGATCGACAGAGAGGGAAGAGTATATTGTAAGAGGTGCAATCTAGAGGTAGAGAAGATATCTAAGAGAGAAGGGCTCCAGGTTGTGTGTGGAGTTACCCAGAAGATCTCAAGCTGTATATGCAGTGCAACAGAACTGTGTTTACCTTCCCTTGAGCTATAATAGAAACAAAGTTCTGTGGACGTAACTTCCATCCTAGAAGTGAACCACGTAAAACCTGCATGTTATGTAATGAATGCATGTGATTGTATTTATTTACTGTTATTTGTACTTTGCACCTTGACTTTGTTACTGTAAATGTATGTATGTGTTATTCAGTTTGCAGCAATATAGAAGGATAGACATAAGTTGAAGTCTTTGGCATGTTGTATGCGGGTTCATTTATGCTTTGCTTGAAACAGTCACTAGTCGCAGTGTTAAACAGCCCTGTATGTTGAGTCTTGCGAGTCGACACAAACAACACTAAGTGTGCTGAGCCATGGGAGTCAGATATCGCAAGGAGGCGATACCGCACCGGCAGAGGAGCTGCGGTGCACGATACCATAGGTTGAGGGCTTAGCGTTGGAGAGGAGGTTATGTGTCACCTGGTGCACGATGATGCGATAAGGCCGGAGTCATCGTGAGTCAGTGGAAGTTGCGTGACATGGGAAGGGACCGCGTGACAGAGATAAGAGAGATCTCGTGGCTAGAAGAGCTGCGAGTTGAGGAGATCGTGTGACATGAGCAGAAGGGTCATGCGACGCGCAGAGAAAGAGGCCTCATGGCTAGCAGAGCTGTGAGTCGCAAATAGGATGCCACGGAACCTGGTTCAAGACACTTGAGTCCTTGGCCAACCCATTAGAATCACTTTGGGTGAGACTTCAGGCCGCTTCGCGGTCTGTCGCCGAAAGGGCCAATGAGATAGGGGTGTTGTTGGTTAAATACAGTAAAGTTGGGTCTGCCCATGATAGCCAACACTATTTCCTAGCGGAGTCTCCATATTTGTTAGCAGGAGTATTTCACCTTTTGTGGACAACAAGGTGTTCCTCTGGTCTGAATGGTTCAGATCCAGAACAAATGATTGACAAAGGATGAAGACCCTCCCTGGATTCCATAGATACCTTGGAATGTAATGCTTCGATAGTAAACCTATGTACCTATAGTCATATTAAACACACAAACACATCAAAGCTACCAGAACATAATTTAGTAATCCATGTTAGTGACTAAGGAATCCAACAACATTTACATGTGAAATCAAACAACAACAATAAAGTGGGACGAAAATGAGCTTTTCATTAAGATAGAATGGAGAAGTTTACAACCAATCAAGCCTTAGTTTTGAAATGCATCTCCATGAAACCAAAGAATTTCATCCCCATAAGCTCCAACTTGCTCTCTATGCTCTCTAATGGCTTAGGCCAAGTGATCACTCCAATAGCATAATAATACCTTAAGAGTTCTACCCCTCAACCATGGATATGAGCTTGTATTTATAAGGCTCAATGGATAGGGATGGTTGAGAGATTTGTGGATGAGGTGGCCTCTAAGATCCTAGGATGAGGGATCTTGATCTCAACTGACCCACAATGATAGGGATAAGGGAGGACACGGGGCTCATGATCTAGAAGCCTCGAGAATCTTCTCCTTTTCCCATTTTACCCAGGGTATTGCATTTCTCCTTCTATGACAGAGAGATTCAGGTAAGAAATGCTTATGGACTAAAGGCCATAAGCAGTGGCACTGCTTGTGGATAACAAGGGATAGGCGGTGCAAGCAAGGTACTGCTCATGGACAAAGGGGAAAGCACGGTGCTGAGCATTTTTGTGAAATATTGACAATGGTATGAGTTTCCACTCCAAGTGCTGGGATTAAGGGCACGTAAGTATGTCAAAGGTCTTATCACATGATGGTGATAGGATTTTGGTATAACACTATGCACTCCCCAAGGTACTTCATCTCTTCATGAAATTTTTTAAAACATAGCTTATTTACCTGAGGTTTCCATTCACAATTAAACTCAGATTTCTCTAACAAGTTCTCCAGCAATAACTTCTCCCTGTCAGCCTCTCCAAGAATAGTATCTTCATGCTTGACATCTTCCTCATATTTATGCCTTTCCTGGAAACCTTCAGTTTTATTAAGTTCTAGGACTAATCCTTCTTTATTGTGAGAGATAGTTTCCTCACTTTCATCTTGAGTGCTATTTCCTTCTCTGTCAGAAGCCCAATCTCTCTATGAAACCGCTTCTTCATCTTCTATCAGAATAAAATTCTGATCCTTCGTCACTACGACATCCCTAGATCTCTGTTCGACCATATTTTCTTAACCATGCAGACAAGTCAAATCCTCTTTATCTTCGTTAATATCATGGTTCATCATAAGAAGCATAATTGCTTCATCTTCATTAGTGTTACCTTCATCACTAGACAAGGAATTTTCAATTTTCTCTTGCTGTAACACTGAATCTGTGTCTTTTTCTGCAAGACACTCTTCCTGACATGTTTCTTTCAAACCTCCAACTTCACTCAAGACAACTTCAAAAGATATATTGTATTCTCCATAACCTGGAAGAACATTTACATTGTCATTTTTAAAATCACAAGACTTGATGGGATTATTTGATGATTATGTCACCAATTCTTCTCGTTGTTCCAAGTATTCCACATGACTCAGAAAATATTCATTGTCCTTCCTCTCAGCTTCTTCAAGTATAAAAAATGAATAATTTATGTCCTTCTCTATTTCCTTAAGGTCTTGGGCATCATCATGTTCCAAGTCTTATTTGTTCTCAGCTTTCACAACAAGATGGAACTCATTAGTACTTTCACTCAGCTGTGTATGTGCATGTACATGAGACTCAGCTATCTCATCTTCTCCCACAATAGAATTCAGAGTTTCTCCTCTCCCTTCATATTCTATGACAATATTATCAAATTGTCCTTCTTGATTCTTTGTAGCTGTAGACACACAAAATATTAGTTTCAAAACATTGAGACCTCTTGGCCTCTCTTGAAGCTTCATCCTTCAAGACTTTTTTTCAGACACTCTCTCACCTTGAGTATCTCTTCTTCACACTGAGCATTCATCAATTTCTCTTCTCTCCTTTGTAGCTTATGCCACTTCACCTTTCTCTTTAGAAGAAAACCACATCTATGGTATTCCTTTCTCTTCTATAATAGCTCCATCATTTCTTTTAGATGACTTTTATCTCAGCCTTCTCTCTGTCATACTCTTCATCATTTAACTTCCTCCACATGCCATTTTCCTTGGAATTTTATTTCTTCCCTTTATGGATTCCTCTTGAACCTCTTCTATGAATCTCAATAGTCATCTTCTCTAGTTTCTTCCACTTTTCTCTGAGCTACACTTAGCCCTTGCAGTAACAGTCTTTCCTACTACACCTCACCTCAACAAACCTCCTTTGTGCTTTGTCTTTTGGAAAGTATTGGTCCTCTTTCTAGAATCTTTCTGAGAAAATCCCTATGCTCCTTATAGGATTTCTCTAAAAAATCATCTACATGAGAACATAATTGTCCTCTTTTCCTTCAATATTCACTTGAAATACTATGTTATGGCCACACTTCTGTTTTCTCTCATAAATATTCATTAGTTTCTTTCATCACCATCATCAATGACTGTGATATTCTTTGCTGATATGCTTCACTTTTACTGCTATCCCTTTCCATGTATTTTATAGCTCAAAATGACACATCTCTTCCTGTGACCACTTTCCCATGATTTCGTCACATGTCGGCACTTCATGAAAGTCATTGAAAGTCACCGAAAAAACACCTATATTGGAGGACCCATATCTTGAGTTATTTAACTCCGTTTGGCCTTATTTATACACCGTTGGAAATTTATTTCTGTTAGCTAAAACTTTCCAGAAGACATCAAAGTCTGAAAATGCCCAGAAATACCCTAAAAATGCGTTCTTTGTCCATTCACGATTTTCCTTAAGGAAAACCCACGAATGTGCCTCTTAGCATTTAAAAATTAAAACATGAGTTAATTGGAGATTAGTTATTTCATTTAACTTAATTTCCTTAACTGCTGTAACTTCTCCAACCTTCAAAACTACCTTATTTCACCCATATAAATAGAGGTAGGGAGGTCCATGCCAGGAGACTTGAATTTCTGCATTGTTATGCTGGAGGAATCGAGACTCTCTTTGCCTACACCTTTGCCCTGGAGGTCTTCCCTTAGTGTTGCAGAGCTTGGAGGCTGAGTTCTTTGGAGAAGAGAAACAGCAGAACCATATCAAGGTTTCGTGAGGTGCCAACTTGAAGAGAAGGTATATTTGTACTTGTTTTCAAGATTAATAAAGATGTGATGTCCTTCTTCTTCCCAAATCATTGTTCAATGTGTGATTGAATTTCTGTTTATGATCATGTGATGATGTTATTCAGATCATTTGTTTATGTTTATTTGATTATCATTGTCTTATATGTGGTCATAATGGTTTGAGGAAGGTATAACTTGTTTTGCAAGTCTCTTGGAGCGGGAGGAGCGAGAAGAGGATTGAAGAGAAAGCTTGGACCAGCCTTCAGTTAATCAGGTGTGAATCTTTCTCATCTCTGAAACTTGCTGTTATATACTTGCTGAACATTGTGCATCTCTCTTTCAACCCCGGTACATTGATGGCCTCTTAAACCCTAGCCATAGGATACTTTCCTTTACAACAGAACTGGCGACTCCGCTGGGGACAGCCTTGTCTGTTTGGGGTTTTTCTCTTGATTTCTTTCATCTTTTGCATTGTTTTAGGTCCTTCTTGCCACTTAGGAACATTTTTAATTTTGATTACACACTTCCCCTACCTTGTTTGGGTGGTTTCTGACCTCTTTTTGGGATTTTGCTACCTATGCGCGGGTTGCTGTTCTAAACAGTCACGCATACAGTCTTATATGCGTGGGCTGCTGCACTAGACAGTCGCGCATGATTCACTGGTTTCCCTTATAGACAGTCGTGAATGCTCCTGTAAAAAATGTTTTTCCTCTTTTTGGGATTTTTCTTCTGTTTCTAGGATGTTGGGTAGGTCTTTTAGGGTCCTCTGCAGGTGCATGACTCTAGGGAGTTAGTGTCATCCTTTTGGTTGTTTTCTATCTATGTGGTAATCCTTTTATAGCTTTAGGTTTTGTTCTTTGCTCTTTCTCCCATCTCCTTTGCTTGGTTTGGTATTTTTGGCTTATGTTTCTGATCAGCCTCTGTTAGTAGCCTTTGTTTGATTTCAAAAGCTTGTGGATGTTGTTTTCCTCCTTCTTTGGTTGGTCTACTTCAACTTGCCAAAATAGTTGTCTTGTTTCTTATACAAGCCTTTCTTCCAAGTAGGGTTTATGCTGACTTTAGTTGGTTCTAGAGTCTGTTAGGTGGTTGCATAGAAAAGTTCCTTTTTTTTTGTTCTTTTTATCTGCATGCTTTGCTTTGTAGGTAGTTTTTCTTTTGCCCTTATAAAAGAAAATTAAAAAAGAACGTTTACTTGTTTGTGCTGCTTGCCCCCCCCACCTCTTTCTTTGGCTTGACCTTGTTGTACAAGGTACTGAGCAGCCTTTCTTTGTAGGTTTAGACTGATACTTGGGACTTCTTGACCTTTGTTTATGTCAATATTTATGCTCAGTCTTTTCATTCCAAATTGTTGGCTTGTTTACTTTTGTAAGCTTTCCTTTTAAAAGAGGTTTATATTCAACTTTAGGGAAACCTAGGGTTTGTTTTTGGGGTATAAAGTAGTTGTCTACTTTCTTTGCTTTCAGTACTTGTTTGCATTAGTTTATAGGCTGATTTTTATTTTGCATTTTATAAAAGAAAAATACAAAAACATGTTTTCTTTATATGCATGTAGATTAGGCTGTTAGTCTAGATTGCATAGCATAGCTTTGTTTTTGGAAAAAATTTAAAAAATATAAAAAGATTTGATATTTTTTGGCTTTCAAGTTTTTTATTGGAAAATATAAAGAGAATAGCTATTTGCTTCTTTGCATCTCATTTATATTTGCTTAGTCATTTTGTTTTCATTTTTTGAGTCAAAACACCGCATCAGTTTCATGCCATTTACCCTCTGAGTAAGAAACAGCCCATAAAATGAACGTATAATTTTAAAATTTACTAGTAAGTTTCATTTTTTAGGGGCCATACACCAACTAGCTTAGGCTAGACTTGTGGGCTAGGAAGTGTAAACTTCCCACAAGTTATAAAACTCAGACGTAGTGGACCTTTCACTAGGTAAATCCTTGATTCTACCGCTGTATCTGGGAAGCGCCTCTCAAACGGGAGTTAAGCACGAGGCCGCGTGGAGGCTTGGACAGAGGGGATAACCCCCCGAATCCTTGTCAAAATGTAACCCAGGATTTTTGCGCATCTGGGGATTCTATCTAGGCAGAATTTCGGGCTCAGCTACCCTACCCATGCATACGAGTTCGGCTTGCGACTGTCCCCCCAGAAAGTAGGTATTGTCAAGGTAGCCTTTAGTCTCTTGTCTTTTAGGGCTCATACACAGGTAAACCGGAAGGTTATTTCTAGTTCACCTCGGATGGACTTGGAAGGTAACCCTTGTGGAAAGTGCAGGAGGGTGGTGGGTGATTCCTCCGCTTGTGCCTGAGAACCCCTCAAGGACGCCAAGTAACTGTTCATCAGCCTTCTTCTGGAAGGTATATCTTTATAGCCTGTTTAGATTGCTTGAGACTCTAGGATCTTTTTAGTGAGTGCTGTGTGGTTTTTCTGTACTTAGTGGGCCTTTAGGTGTCTTCTTTGTAATTTTGGTTGATCATCAACCTCAGACTTTGTCTCTTGTTTTGAAATTATGGCTAACACCCCTTTGAACACAAACCAAGAGATCCCTTCAATGGGAACTCCTTGTCATATTCCTCTCACAGGGAATGTTGGTGTTCCCTTGATGGCCACCTTGAATCTTCCGGGATTCACCCTAGGGCTACCGGTGTGGTTGTTTTCCACTCCAACTGTCCTAAATGCTCCTAATGCTTCTCAAGTAAGCTCCTTATATCGGGGGCATCAAACCACTATCTCCCCTTCACCTGTAGTTAGTTCTCCTCCTCCTTCTACCTCATGCGGTGAAAGTACTGATACTAGTAACTGGCAGTCTAAAAGGAGTAAAATAAGGAGGAATAGGAAGAAAGCACATAAGCAAGGGGGCACCCGTTCAACCTCTGCAAGTAAAGTTGAACCTCACCACCCAGCCTCGTTTGTTCAGGCTGGGGGCACCCATCCAACCTCTGCAGGTCATGTTGGATCTAGTCACTCAATCTCTGGTGTTCACGTTGAGTGCACCCGTTCAACCTCTGGTTTTCAAGTTGAACCTCCCCGTCCAACCTCTGTTGTTCAAGTTGGATTTCATTCAGCCTCTGGTGTTCAAGCTGAGTGCATCCGTTCAACCTCTAGTTTTCAAGTTGAACCCTCCCATCCAACCTCTGTTGTTCAAGTTGGATCTAGTCACTTGGGCCTCTGGTGTTCAAGCTGAGTGCATCCGTTCAACCTCTGGTTTTCAAGTTGAACCCTCCCATCTAACCTCTGGTGTTCAAGTTGGATCTAGTCACTTAGCCTCTGGTGTTCAAGCTGAGTGCACCCGTTCAACCTATGGTTTTCAAGTTGAACCATCCTATCCAACCTCTGGTGTTCAAGTTGGATCCAGTTACTTAGCCTCTGGTGTTCAAGCTGAGTGCAGTCGTTCAACCTCTGGTGTTCAAGTTGAACCTCCCCATCCAACCTCTGTTGTTCAAGTTGGATCCGTTCACCCAGCCTCTGGTGTTCAAGTTGAACCTCCCCATCCAACCTCTGTTGTTCAAGTTGGATCCGTTCACCCAGCCTCTGGTGTTCACACTGGGAGCACACACTCAACTGCTGTAAAGCATGTTTATCCTCACCATTCAACCTCTGTTGTTCACGTTGATGGTGCCCATCCTACCTCTGCTAGTCATGTCGGACCTAGACTCTCGGCCTCTGCAAGTCACGTTGGGGGCAGTCTTTCAACCTCTGTAGTTCAAGCTGAAGACAACCCGTCAACCACTGCGAGTCATGTTGACACTGTTGACAAGTCTACCCATTCAAAACATAAGCTCAAGTTTCCTTGTAAGCTTTGTGAGGGAGACCACCTTACTTATAAATGCCCTTCCATTGAGGAGGTGTGAAAAGTTTGGATTCATGGTCATCCCATTTTTGAACATTTTGGAGTCTCTCAACAGCCAACCTCTCTTAAAGAGGTTGGACCCAGTCACCGAGCCTCTGTTGTTCACGCTGGGGGAAAACTCTCATCCTCTGCAGGTCATGTTGAGAGAAAACAGTCAGCCACTGCTAGTCATGCTGATACCGTTGAGAAAACTGGTCGTTCGAAGCATCATCTTAAGTTCCCTTGTGTGCTATGCAAGGGAGATCATCTTACTCATCTATGCCCTACTATCCTAGAGGTGCGAAGAGTGTGGTCCAAGACTCATGGATTTCGTTCTTCTGAACACCCTATAGTTTCTCAACTGCCTATTCAACCTTCGATTGATCAAATGGTCGAACAAATCTCAGATTTGGTCGATCCCACTCTTCTTTCGGAGAGTGTTCCTCATGTGATTGAACCAATGTCATCTTTGGTCAATCCCACTCTCCCTTCGGAGAGTGACTTTGATGAAGCGGTTGAATCGACCCCTGTATCGATCAATCCCACTCTTCCTTTGGAGAGTGAAGTGTCTACCAGTCACATTTTCTTCACTGCCAGTTCAGATCTTACTGAACAAGAGGGCACTGAACTTGTTTCGGATCAACCCCACCAAGCTCTCAGATTACTTCCTTTGATTGGGATAGCCTAGTTGAGCCGCGCCTTCCTTCCCATGCACCTTTCCAAATAAAGGTCAAAGTTGAACCCTATACAATTGCTCGTTGCATTGTTGATGAAGGAGCCTCAGTTAGTATTTTTTCTGCTCGTGCTTGGCAAGGTATGGGATCTCCCAGCCTTGTGTCGACTGCTAGTCAGTTACTGGAATTTGATAGAAGAACTTGTATAGCCTTGGGAATTATTCCTCAAACTCCTATTACTTTAGGTGGGAAGACTGTCTTAGTTGACTTCATGGTAATAGAAGAACCCTTGGACTTTAATATGCTCCTTGGACGTGATTATTTCTATGCCATGCAAGCTGTGGTGTCAACATTCTTTCATGTGATGTACTTTAATCATGGCGAAGAAATTGTCACTATCGATCAGTTGGATTTTATTGATCCATCTCCTGACCCAACTAGAGACCAAGGCTTTCCTTTATTGGTTCCCAGTGTTTCTGTAGACACCACTCCACCACAGGTTAACTATGTGGCCTCTTGTCCTTTGTGTTCAATTGCTACTGAGAGGCAGCCTCTGTCTTCATGCTTAGCTTCTCGGGACTTGGTCCCAGCAGCTGAACTGGTGAGTCATCCTATACAGACTATAGAGTCTTCTCTCTACCCTGTTGAACCTTTTGAAAGTCCAGATATGTGTCCTATCTCGGATGATTTCCTCCCTCTGGATGAAGTCTTCCGGGAGTCTTTGATACAGTATGACCTTCTCTTTCAGTTATGACTCCCCTTTAGAGAATTCTTTCTGCTCTCCTTCAAGCTCGTTAAAAACAGTAAGGAGGCCACAAGTTGACTTTTCCAGACTCGTTAAAACTTCACGGGAAAGATTATGAGTTTCTTTAGGCCCAAGTCTGACTCCTCAAAATAGACTTGACTGCCGAGTAAACTTGTTCGTTCAGGCTCGTTAAGAATATGTGAATGGGCATCCACATTGGTGGTAGGTTATATTTTTCTCGTACCATGTGGAATAATACGAGAAAGGATCCCTCTCTTTTCTATTGAATTGAGAAGAGTATTCTCAGGCATAGGTTTATCTCTTTTCCGGACCTGAGGGACTAAACTTACGGAAAAGGAACCCCTGGTATGAGCTTAGTTTTCTCTTTTTCATGCTCTGGACCAAAACATGAAAAAGATTCCGAGTCTACTTTATGTCTTTGTCATGCTCGTTAAACCCTAAAGAACAAAGCATCGAGTTTATTGTTGTAAGCTCCATTTCTCGTAATCAAATGGATCTTTCCGAGTGATCTTTCCTTCCTTCACACTCGTAAAACTCAGGCTGTATATGCTCCT
>LPNX010640109.1:89330-180821 GCA_001517045.1 Pseudotsuga menziesii | reverse complement strand
TTGTATATGGACGTGTATGTCCCAGAGATCAGTTTTTCTGACATTTATCTCTCTTTCAGGTACCTTCACTCGAGCCTTTCGATCTTGGTTTCTCTGCTCTCTCCATAATCAGCTGTTTCCTTTATAATGTATTTCAGCTATCATCTTCCCCTATAACCTCACAAATTAGGGGGCATCTGTTATGGCTCAAAATGACACATCTCTTCCTGTGACCACTTTCCCATGATTTCGTCGCATGTCGGCACTTCATGAAAGTCATTGAAAGTCACTGAAAAAACACCTATATTGGAGGACCCATATCTTGAGTTATTTAACTCTGTTTGGCCTGATTTCTACACCGTTGGAAAGGTATTTCTGTTAGCTAAAACTTTCCAGAAGACATCAATGTCTAAAAATTCCCATAAATACCCTAAAAATGCGTTCTTTGTCCATTCGCGATTTTCCTTAAGGAAAACCCACGAATGTGCCTCTTAGCATTTAAAAATTAAAACATGAGTTAATTGGAGATTAGTTATTTCATTTAAATTAATTTCCTTAACTGCTGTAACTTCTCCAACCTTCAAAACTACCTTATTTCACCCATATAAATAGAGGTAGGGAGGTCCATGCCAGGAGACTTGAATTTCTGCATTGTTATGCTGGAGGAATCGAGACTCTCTTTGCCTACACCTTTGCCCTTGAGGTCTTCCCTTAGTGTTGCAGAGCTTGGAGGCTGAGTTCTTTGGAGAAGAGAAACATCAGAACCAGATCAAGGTTTCGTGAGGTGCCAACTTGAAGAGAAGGTATATTTGTACTTGTTTTCAAGATTAATAAAGATGTGATGTCCTTCTTCTTCCCAAATCATTGTTCAATGTGTGATTGAATTTCTATTTATGATCATGTGATGATGTTATTCAGATCATTTGTTTATGTTTATTTGATTATCATTGTCTTATATGTGGTCATAA
The DNA here is from genome assembly GCA_001517045.1 of Pseudotsuga menziesii. NCBI lineage: Eukaryota > Viridiplantae > Streptophyta > Pinopsida > Pinales > Pinaceae > Pseudotsuga > Pseudotsuga menziesii. The sequence continues at coordinate 179,874 of LPNX010640109.1, read as the reverse complement.
TGGTTTGAGGAAGGTATAACTTGTTTTTCAGGTCTCTTGGAGCGGGAGGAGCGAGAAGAGGATTGAAGAGAAAGCTTGGACCAGCATTCAGTTAATCAGGTGTGGATCTTTCTCATCTCTGAAACTTGCTGTTATATACTTGCTGAACATTGTGCATCTCTCTTTCAACCCCAGTACGTTGATGGCCTCTTAAACCCTAGCCATATGATACTTTCCTTTACAACAATGTATACACTCCTCCCAAAGTATATATCTATGCCTATATCTTACTATTCAGGCTCCAAGCCCCTTCTTCTTTGGCATGCAAAACTCTTCCACTCACAAGTTCTATTACAGACTTCTTGGTTTCCTTCTATATTAATAGAATATTGTCTTGTACCCTCTGTTCCTTATTCTTTTCTCAGAGTAAACTTACCCTCTTCCTTGACACGTCACTGTGCTTCTCCTTATTACCTTCATAGCTTTTGCATTCCCCACTGGTCGACCCCTATCACGACCTCTTTCTCTTCCTATGTATGCAGCAATCTTCTTGCGCTAAGCCTCTGCAATAACAGTTCTCTTTCACATTGCTAAAATTTACCTCACCAATTCCCTTCTCTGTACTTGGTCTTTTGGAAACACTGGTCCTCTATATAGAACACCTTGAACACTCTTCTTTTCTCTTTCCAGGATTCTACATCTACACTTCTCTCTCACAAGAGCTTCTTCTTGCTCCTTCAGAAATTATACCCACAATCTCAACTGTGGAATTTATCAATAGGAAATCTCTTCACGCTCTAATACCAAAATTGGTGTAGGTGGTTCAATCAAAACCAACCCCAACCAACACCTCCAGGATCCTCAGGCTCCTATACTTAGTAGGACTGCCCAAATTTAGCCCCAAAGGCCAAATTCTCCTTTAAAACTTCCTTCCCGCAACTTTACCACAGCAATCCCCCTTCCGCAATTGGAGTTCTGCAACTTCGTTTACGCATCTTCCTTTCTGCATGTGAGATGCGGGATGCAGGATCTCCATTTTCTCGAAATTGTGTTTCACAATTCCACCTCCATAATTTCTCCCCTGCAATTCGAATTGCAGGATGCGGGGTGCGAAATTCTAATTTCTCAAAGTCGTTCCTCTGCAACTTTGCTTTTGCAATGCTCTCCCCAAAATCTTTTCCGACCGTAGATTCTTCTTTGCAGCTTCCACCAGAGCCATCGATCTACCTTCTTATGTGGATCACCCAAATATTGGAGAATCAGTTATCTGTCTCACATATTCACTTGCAGATTACTCTTGGGTTGTCAGATCTACATCTGTGGACCCAATCTACGCCATCCATTTTCTGCAAACACTTGTTAAGTCAGAAAACTTGTGTTCTATGCAGATTGATCAAATGATTGATCAATCAAACCTCCAATCTCTGTGATTATCCACTCTAGTTCTCCTACACATGCATCTATCCTACCCTTCAATGATTCAAGCAAAGATCTAACAATTGAACTAACAATTTCAGAGAAATATATAGATATTCAAGAACACACTGAATCGGTTATGCATAGCTATAGAACTCAACATAATGCATAGATCTAGAAACAAAATCCTCAAACCACACTGCTTATTTATATTAAGTAAATAAAAGTAAATGCACACATTTATAGTTCTATTTAATCCTACTCAAATATTTACAAGTCAGTATAGACATAGGTTTTCCCGCTTCTCTAAAAAAAGCAATTTTACTCCTGAAAGACGGAACCCCTTATACTCCCCTAAGCTACCTATTTAAACTAAACTGTTAACTCTTACTCTCAGTGGTCCTACAACCAAAAAAAACCACTACCGCTCATGCTTAAAAATGTCCCTATCACTTGTGGCTTGATCTCCACACAGGGAGTCACGATCTGCCATCATTCTTATCGATGCTAACAACTATGACTCATCAAACAACCAAAAACATTCCTCAGCATGACTCATCTAGCACCAACATCTATGAGATTAGATATGTTATCCTATATAGAATTTCTAAGAGGTAAAATACTTTACATGAAAATTTACAATGGTTTTACAATGAACCCCTCTTTGGGCTAATGTATAGACCTTAGGGTCTAACTAGAAATTTAGTAGTTGGCCTTGAGAGATAATGCGCTTAGACCAACTACTTAGAGAGGTAAGTGGTTCTATATGATGTTACAAGGTTTAATTCATTCATTTTGAACTAATGCAACTCCTCCTTCTCTATGTAGGTTCATTTGATGGAAACAACTTTCTACAACAACTGCACTTGACATGTTATTCATGCTATACTACTTTATGCCTTTTGAAGATGAAACTAATAAAGTATTGACCTAGCTTGTTCCTATTGTTATTGTTTACATAGAGTTGGTTTTGTAAAACCTGAATATTTTATGGTTGACAGAGACATTGCAGCCATGATACTTTTATCCAACTAATATTTTCTTTATAGCTTTTAAAAAATTTAAAGGTAATTCCTAGAGTTTAATGGTTGAGTTATAATGCATGGCCAACTTTGGTTTAAGTATTTGGAAAGAATATGGTTTAAACGATGGCCTTTCATGGAATATTTCATATGCCATGAAACTATGGCATAACTATTCCAAAGAGGATTTTGTTGGGGTTTTAGTGGAAAAATGCAAAAGTTATGGTTTAGACTATGTAAGGGTGGGTAAAAATCACGCCGCCAGTGGTGACCAAGGTGGCGCATTTATGGCCCCTTGGGAAAGGTGGGAAATGAGACTCATATCCTGGCTTGGTTGATTTTGTGACTCATTTGGCTCTGCTGCTATTGGTGGTCGATATGAATTTGTCTCTTGGGTTTTAAAACTTCATGGAGCAACACACTCGTCCTATGTGAGACAGGTATGCTATCGATTTGGTTTTGCAATGTGGTTTCGTTGTTGCTTCAGTCCGAGTATTTAGAATACTTACAACATTCCTCCTTTTTTATTTTTGTAGGTGACAGGGTGGCGAAACAGTGTGGCTCAGTGGTGGATATCAAGACTAGTTGCACTACCCTTCTATGGGTAATGCCTGTGAAAGCATAGGCCTTTTACTTATGTGTGCAATGAATAAGAGACCGTGAGCTCTATGTTGGAAGGGGTTTTAACATTTAATAATGTTTGGAATTATCAGTCCAAAGTTTTGGGTCTATTAACACTGTTAAATTTTTTATTATAAGAGATATATGGGAAGTTTGGCCTTGTCTAGAGGTGTTGGGAAGGAAACCTAGTGTTTGTAGGGGGGTTCATGGCATGTACGAGATAGCATTCAACCGCTAGAATAGGCCGCGGTGGAAATGAAGGAAAGGACTGCGTAAATTGGCAGCCCCACTGTGGAGTAATGAATACTGTAAGAATCAAGATAGTCCATGGATCGGAGATGCAGGGTAAAGTAGAGAATGTCAGATGCACTAAAGGCATTAAATGAGAGTCATAATAGAAGGCTGAGATTGATCAAATGGAAAATCAATAGCGGTAAAACATTTCGCACGATGAAAATGCTCAGCCAAAGACACTTTTCCAAATCGTGAAATGGGTTAAAAGGTGGAGGCATCTAAGTGATGAGGTTGGGATCTAAGAAGATCCACAGTTGTAAGTGATTTTGCATCCCAGATTAGTAAGGACATAGCACCGATTTTGGATTACGAAAAGTGGTACAGGTCGCTCAGATCGATGGCCACTGCAATAGTGGTAAGAGATCTGTGGTCGTGGTTCATTTCACAATCTAAAATAGCATAGAGGGGAACAGAATCTCACATCATGAAAAGTGGTAGGGTCCACTCAGATCAACGGTTGTGAAGGAAAGCTAATATTTATATAAGGTTGAGCTACACACGCATGAGGTGAAAAAGGATGTAGCATAAAGGACCTCGCATACCAACGGCTCAAATCGCAAGGAGTAACATCCACGGTGCAAGCTGCTTGGGAAGGGCGAGAAGGCTATGCTGTGTAAAAAGCTATAAAAGGGTCCACGTGAATCTATAAAGGTTTGTATTTTCTGAAACCTCAAAGCCACCGAATAGCCAACCACATACAGAGCGCCAGCACAGACCAACCAGGAGACTATGATAAAAAGCAAGCTAGGCCTTTGATACCCCCTCAGTGCTATTTTAAAATACATGTGATAGGAGAAGTAGAAGTGGTAGGGGTGAGAGAGGATATAGGACCTGAATTCACATGTCAGAGGGTAGAAGAAAGTCTCGTAGACGGGAATGCCAAAATTTTTGATACCATCTTGGTTGGAGAATCCATTGAAACCACTAGAGGTAAATTGGAAATCCTTAAAGACTGAGGTAGAGATACCTGTGGTGTTTTTAAATCCTTCTTCCATTTCTTCTTTGTTGGCCAAACCCCCCATTACCCTGAGCTTGTCAAATGGTGTGCATACAATTTCTCTGTCACCGAAGGTGTCATTATGAATAAGTCGAAGTATAAAATACTTTGTTCGTCCAAGCTTTCGTCGTCTGCAAAACCCTGCACATCCTAGACAAGTTTGTCCATATATCCCAAAACTACCGAGAGGAAAATATTATACGTTGCTTCAGAGAGTCTACTGACAAAACTAAAGAAATGTTCTTTAAGGCCTATTCAAAACTTAGTGGTGAACTGATTGACCTGTCATACCCTATTGACCTTATCGAGTTCAATGAAGAAACTCAGTGGTGTATATCCCTAGCCAGTCAGTTTCTAGGTCTAGATACCGATGCCTATGTCCCAGAGTCATTGTTGAGTCTATTGTTCATCTTGAGTACTTGTCAGGCTGAACCTGAATTTCCCGGGTAATCGTATCAGTCTAGTTCTCTTAAGTTTCATGAATTCCTAGCAGAGAACATCCATTCTCAATTAGCGAATTTCAATGGCACTAAAGTGTTCAGATTCCAATCCTTTTTGCTAAGGATGCTTATAACTTATAACAAAGAAGACCTGAAAGTTCCTGAATTGGAAATCACTGTTGATATGGCCACATACTATTGTAAGTTCATGAACTAATTGATGGTTGAAGTATATGACCTTTTCTTTCAGGAAAGGTTACCTAGGGTGCTTCCTGAGATGAGACAACTACTAAAATTGTCGAATAGCAAGAGGATAGGGGAATGGTTCCTGACAGAATTCAGAACGATCATACGATTGTATGGCTTTGTGCATCAACCCTACATTATGCCAGATTTTCTAACCGCCAGGGTTTTCTCCTTGAAATTGATCTAGCAAAGGCTCAATATTGAGGAAGAACACTTCTTGAGCTATAAAAAGAGGTGAAATTTGATTTTCCCCTGGGAAGTGGGACCATACATAGTCAGGAGAAGAGATACTTTTCCATTGGATACCAACTTGCTGAGAGGCATGGGGTTTTCTCTGGGACAAGCAGTAAACTACGACCCTCATCAAATAATTTCCAAAAGGAGGAAGGCTCACAAGTGCAAGCCTTTTGAACACACTAAGGTACTCAGACTCAGGGAAACATCAAACTGGGATGATTTCCCTAATCCTTCCCCAATGGATACCAGCATAGAATGAGGCACCGACTCACACTTACCAAGAATAGCTTCTCCCCAAAACGAATTGGCTAAAATAGTTGCAATAGTTGGGGATGTCTCATCATTGGTCAGCTATTCAGTGAGTTCAATGAAAAGAGGGGGTCCGGAGCCTATGGATACTGAAGAGGTGGACACGGCCAGCATGACCAAAAGGTAGAAAATAGAACAGGGACAACAGCTAGTACAGGTCAAAAAGGGAAATCCAAAGGGACAAATGAAGAAGAAGAATACAGAGAAAAAATAGAAGCAAAAAGATCCTAAGACGACCAAGTTACAAATCCAAGAATATGTATTTGATGGGTAGAATACAAACAAACATGCACCTAAAGAAGACTGGCTAGGCTCTTATCGGGAGAGGGATGATAAAACTTTCAAAGAGACAGCAGAGCTATATAGCGAGGCAACGCGATTGCCTTACCCAAATGTTGAATTGAAGACTGTAAGGGATCATGCCACTGATACACTTATCTTAGCCTTGGAAATGGGGAATAAGGTGTTAGAGGTTAGTGTGAACCTCTCAAAGGTTCCCACTACTGACATAATACACATCAACAAAGAAACTGAGGATATCTAGAATGCTAGACTGCTTAAGGCCACCATATAGATGTCCAAGCTAGAGGAAAGTAAAACAAAGACTTTGAATCTTCTAAGAAAGGTAAGAGTAGAGAACAAATCCCTCAAAGCCCAATTCAACAATTTGCAAAATGAAGCAATACAAATAGAGGGACCAACACATAAGGGAGTCTTGGCACAAAAATTGCTCAATGATAAGGAAAAAGAGATCTAGGCACTAAAAAAGAAGATGAAAATCCCTGCTACCCAGCTCACGCAGACAGAAGAATTGGATGATTTCGAAAGAGAGAAATAGACATTGAACACTGATATTACCGACTGCAATGTCAAGCTGCTAAAGCTCGAAGAAAAGGAAAGGTAGTGGGAAGTAGACATACAACTTTTGAAGAAAAGTGAAGTGGAATTAAAATCCAGATTAGCAATAAAATAAAGGGAGCTTCATGGAGGAAGTGCTGAGAGTGTAATTCTATCCATAGGTGTAGCTAGAGAGATAGATATTGGTTCTCTTTTTAGAGGAATGTCCTAGATAGGCCTTGTTGGGGCACGCACCCTACCAGTCCTTAAGGTGGGTAACTCCGCGGGTTTTTGGGAGCTTGTAAGCGGAGTTACGGCTCAAAACAGTATTAGGGGTGTCGGGGTTGAGTAAAAACCTTATTTTGTAATAAACCCATGGTTTAAATCCAGGGTTTAGGGTTCGGGGTGCCCATGGTTTAAGTCCATGGTTTTGTAATAGTGAGTTGTATAAATAGGCACTCTTGTAAATAAGTCAGGTTTGGCTTTTTGTATAAGATGAATTGATGCAAAGCTAAGGCTATTTGGTAAGAAAAGGTTAACTCCCAGCTGTGTGCATGGATGACCTCTGCAGCTGTGTGCATAGAGGGTTTTGGGTGATTAAGGAAATCTGCAGCTGTGTGCGCAGAGGCCTGCAGCTGTGTGCGCAACTTTGACAAATTGAAGGGATCTGTAGCTGAGTGTGCAGATCAGAACTGTGGTTTTTGTAGAAAGTTGAATAAAACACAGTTCTGTTGACGTAACCCCTACACTAGGGGTGAACCACGTTATATCTTGTGTCGTGGTTCTATGTGTTGTTTTTTTTGTGTTCTTTCATGCATTCATATCTATATATCTGATAAGTAAAGATCACTGCTAGATAATAACTTCGTTGTGAATTCCCAGTAAAGGGTTGCGCAAGGCACTGTCTATTTATCTAACCGCGAAGCTAAATAAGTGAATGTTAAGCTCTGTGATTTATCTTTATAATCTATTTAAAAGCCAAAGGTACAGTAATATCCCTCTTTTGCTTGCAGAAATCTGGTTTTGCAGCACCCCATAGCTGTTTCGGGTGAGACTGCAGCCTGTTCACAGGTTGTTGCCGAAAGGGCCAACACTGTGGGTCTTTTGTTGGTGAGAAGTTAAAGGTATAAAACCTGGGTCTGCCCTATATCCCAACAAATTGGTTCCATTTCTGGTTGAACTCAGTATCTGCTCAAGAGGGGTTTACATTGTACCTCGAGGGCTATGTTCTGGAGACCCTCTGTGAAGGAAATTGGTGATTGGCTTGATGAGACTTATCTAAAATTCGCTGAGCAACAGAACAAAGATTCGCGTCATTTTGCAAACGACTTTTTACAAAGGTATGTTTTTTGTGATGTTTATGAAATTTTCTTTGGTAGTATCCACATAGAGTTTCACCAGTGGTTATCCAGGTTACCAGAGAGAAGGACAAACTTCCAAGAATGTCAGTTTCCTGCTTGGAACCCCGTGCGAATTAATATACTAAAAAGGGTGAACAACGAGATATCCTGCGCTGTTGATTTCTGGACAACGCAAACCCTTGAAGCATTTGTGACGGAGTTCGCCATCGACACGAGTACCACCTTTAGTGAAGCCGAGCGGTAGTTTTTCAAAGGACCAAGCGGTAAGTTTTTGAATTCATTTAGTTTGAGAATTAAAATGCTATTAGATGAAAAAGGTATATTGCTCACTGAATCAGACTATTAGATTTTGTATTACTAACCTATGTTTGCAAGAGAAAATACCTTCGATGAGCAAAGTGGTTTGCTGCGAAGTGGAAAAAGGTACAAGAGAGATTTTGGATCCTATTCCTAGGGTCAGTATACCGAGTATCCCCCTGTAATTCCCACAGATTCAGAACCTGAAGAAACCCCTTCTGTTGGAAACCCTGTGGTAACCCCACAACGAAGATTTATTATCCCTGAGAACCCATCGCAGTCTGAAATTCACCCTAACCCAAGTATTCCTGTCGCAGGTCAGTCTACCCGAGTAAGTTCCCCCCCACCTACTTCCAGTCCCCCTCCCTCCCCCCCTAGACCTGTGATGGCCCATATGAATGACGACATTAAGCTCCCTGTTTTCAAAGGAACTGGATCAGAGGATCCAGAACAATTCTTGTTTTTATGTGAAGCAGTGTGGACTGCTAAGTCCATTACAGATCAAGATATAAAAAGAGCGCAGCTAGTTACTTCTTTCAGAGACTATGCTCTGACCTGGTTCACGAAGTTCTCCAGAACTCAAAACCATGCATTGCCTGATATAAAAACAACAATGATAAAGGAATTTAAGAATCCAAAATCAGAGTTGCAGTGTATCACAGAGTTGAAAGAGATTCAGTAGAGGCGTGGTGAAGCAGTGTGGGACTTTGATCAGAGGTTCAAAGTTTTGCTAGACCAAGTCAGTTTTACCATTGGACCTGCGCAGCACAAGGAATGGTTCATTGCAGCGTTGCTACCACATATCCGAACTCCACTCATGCAATAGAAGGTTGCTAATTAGAAGGAGGCTCTAGAAATCACGATGAAGCTTGAAACCGCCCCTGCCACAGACAATTCTGGTATTGCTCAAATCCAAGCGCAGTTGGCAATGATGGCTCTAGAGATTCGGGATATGAAACAAGGAAAAACTGGTCGCGAATAGGTTTGGTGTACACAATGTCACACCGAAGGTCATGCCAAGGAACAATGTCCTGTGGTAAGAAATTACCTGAATACTGGTGCGCCAAACCCATTTACCCTGCAAGTTCTTTATTGTGAGCTTTGCAGAACAACAGGGCAGCATCGACCTGAAGACTACTATCTGTTACAGAGGTATGGACAAGTACCCAAGAACCCTTACTCCAAATTCTGTAAGTCCATAGGACATAATGAAGATGAGTGTCGCAGTTATGACCTCATGAGAGAAAGAACCTACGATGCCTATCGGGTACAAAATGAGGGACAGAGTAATGATGGCTATGGCTACTGTGGTGGTGCATTCGGTAGAGGGGGTTTTGGAGGCCGTGGTCGCGGTGGCATGGCTGGCAGAGGTCGTGGTCAGGTGGTGTGTTATAACTGCAACCAGACTGGACATCTTGCTCGCGACTATCTATGGCTAGGGTTTTACCCCTAGCTTGTGCGAATGAGCACCTACTAAGGAGAAGGGACTCCTTAGTAGCAGTTCAGTAAGTGTAAACTAAAATGCTAAAACAAAAATATAAACTACTCTAAACATGTGCATGAAACAGAAAAACAAGACATAAAAAATGGTTTTTGTATTAATGTTACCTCCAATGTGAAGGTTGGTGAAGCCCTTTGCAGTGATCCAAGAGGGTTCCTCCAAGCTCCAACTTGCTCCTTCTCTTTCTCCAATGGTGGAAATGGGCCAAAAGGGGCTCTCAAGGGTGAGCTAGGGTTTCAAGAGATACTTTGGCAGAGTAAGGGTGCTTATGATTGTGGATGTGAAATAAGGGGTCTCCATCACTTATTTATAGTTTTTCAGTGGTGGAGTGCTGGGCCATGGTTTTGGAAACCATATGGTTTAGGGCAGATGTATAGGGTTTTTTCCTCCTTTTCCTCATTATTTTATTTTTTCTTCCCTTTTTAGGGGATTTTTGCTTTTTTAGAGGAATTTTGGATATTTTTGGAGGAAAAAAGAGGTTTTATGGCCTTTCGGAGGCATTTTAAGCCTTTTGGAGGCTTTTTAGTGGGATTTTCAGGGTTTTCAAGGGAAATATGGTAGGAGAAAGGACAAATGAGCCATGTAGTGGGGTAGATGAGGTGGTGAACACTTTTTGGGTGTTAACACTGTCGAAACCCAACTACGACATGTCAGTATTGCCGAGCAGTAGATCATGTGATTGAGCAGTGCCCGCAGTTGATAGCTAAGATTCAGGAAAGAAACAGTGCCCCTACTCAGAATCTTCAGATGATTTCCGTCGAGCAAAGACCTGCCCCAGCCATTAATGTTGTTACCAGAAGTGGAGCTACGATGCATATACAGCCTACCGAGAAACATCCTGATGAGGCTTGGGTTCGTAAGGCCCCCGTGAAAGTCCCCGCCTTTGATATTGAAAGAGAAAAGGAGACATTCATGGAAGCCAAGAAATATTTTGTGGACTCTAGCACAACAGTAGCACCTACACAGCCACATTAGGAGCAGTCGCAGCTGCAAGAAGCTTTGACGGATAAAGTAAGTACACTGTCCTCCTTTTTACAGAGTTGTCTGTAAATTTTAAGAAATCAGAATGCTTTAAGTGAGTTGCAGAAAGCTATTGCTTCCTATGAACCTCAGCAAGGTTCTGGTCAGGAAAAATTTGTTCATAGAGTCAGAAGAACTGGTAGGGAAATGAGGTTGAACGCTCAGATAGGAGAGTATGAGATGACTGATGTGATCTTGGACTTAGGGTCAGAAGTCAATGTCGTAACCAAGCAAACCTGGGAACAAATGGGAAAACCTACCCTTGATTGGTCCCCTATACAGTTGAGATTATCCAATCATCAGAAAATTGTACCCCTAGGACGATTTCCTAATGTTCCAGTAGATATTGATGGAGTCTATACTGCAGCCAACTTTGAAGTTATTGAGATCATTGACGACAGCAACCCCTATCCAGCCTTGCTAGTTATTGAGTGGGCAGTAGACAACGATGCAGTAATTAACCTTAAGAAGAGACAAATGATTTTCGAAGGGAAAGAATTGCGAGTCATCGTACCACTGGATCCCTCACAAGGAGCAAGATACATAGAACCACTCAGAAACGAAGATCAGGATGTTCTGGAGCACATCTATAACATCACAGGGAAGGAATAAGATTATATTAACCCCAGTGCCGAAGGTATTATGGATTGGCAATGTGACAGCTCCTATATGACGAACTCAGATGATGGTTTAGAGAACTGGAAGAACCGATTGTATGAGCTCCATGGACATAGATGTTCCAGAATTACTAAGTCTCTCAGATGGCTTACAAGAGCCTTACCCATTTTTGATGGTTAGACAGACCCAGAAGAGTTTAGTGCGACATTCTCAGAATAGATACTGGATTCACAAACACGGGAGACTCTCGATTCAAAATTCTGTGCCACCGCAGCAAGATGGAGGGATAACCATAAGAAGTACATTCCTAGTTGGGAAGCTTGTCAGAAATCTCTTTGCCTAAGATTTGTGGATCAGCTCCAGGAGGTGCGCAGCAGGTTCGATGGGCAGAGTGGACTGCAGGAACACTTGGAGTACTGTTACGAAGCATGGAAACATGTACCTCGATGGGCACATAGGATTTTACATATCCGGGCACCTGTAGCAGAGAACTGGTATGCGGAGGTCGAGCCTCGGCATGCTAATAGGTCTGGTGAGAAAGAAATCACCAAGTACCAACTTGCGGGATCGAAGCTCACAGCTTGGTCACAGAATTTGTCAGGATGTGCCGAAGGTAAATATGGTGTCGATGGTCCTTATTGTGATGCAGCTGTAGCCCAAAAGTCGACCATTGGAACACTTCCGATTTAGCGGCGCCGGTACTTTAATTTCCTTAATTGCCTGTCCTAATGATATCCGCTGAAATCTAGCGCCGTGGCAACAGGACCTCTTCAGATTTCGCGCCTTCAATGTACATTTATGGTAGATTTGGTCAATGGATTGTATATGAACACACATGGGAAAATCGCATTCTGCATTTCCTTGAGTTTCACAATTGAACCCATGTCAGCTGATCGTGAACTCCAGGACTTATTGAGATAATTTGAACAAACAGGTCTGCAAAACATTTTCGCCCCCCCACCGGAGCCTGCAGCCCATGAAGAGACTCTACCAGCACCGACCCTGCCAATGCAGACACGATCTAACAGGAAACAGTTTAAGCCTGAAGTTCATTCTAAGTGGAACGAAGATAGACATAAGCAATCAGGGCAAACATCAGAGGATCCTGGGACGAATCCTCCTGGCTCAGCAGAGATCCCACTTGAAGGGGATGAGGACATTGCCCCGCAGCGGCCACCATATCTTCAGCCTATTCAACCAGGATTTAAAACGCCTCAGAGGAGCACTAAGTTCACTATATACACCCCTTCGATGCCCCCGGGTGTGCAACTAGTCGGAACGATGACAGGTAAAATAGATCGGCTTAAGTATGCCGACCACGACACGAATGATCATGGGAAGTTTCCACAATTTGCACCAGCCCAATACTTACACTTTGTTAAATATCAAGAGACTGGGGCGATCTTATTGGAAGTAAATTAATAGTGGGCGGCTGGCTTGGATCTAGCTGGTTTGCTGAAGATGCTCAATGTTCCCCATTTTGGTCACAGCACACAGTTCACCATTGTGGTCAAGCAGCTGCTGGCGTTAGTACATGAAGGCTACCTATGGATCGGCGATAAGAAAATTCTTATTAATGGTGAGCTCATTCATAGGATCACAGGCTTACCAATGGTAGGGCCTGATCCGGGGACATAATTTCCCTCAAAGCACGAAGATACGAAGCTCGCACAAAGCATGAAGGAGCGCTTTGGCCAGACGAAGGGGAAACGTGGGTATCACACTTCCACGATTCAAGAGCAGAACATTCACTTCGCAGCTGAGCTCTTAGCATGCAAAATTATGCAGAAATGCAGACCAACTGAAGTGCCTTCCTCGGTCATCAGAATTGCTATCAACTGTGCTGAAGGCTACAACTACAACTGGGCATCGTATCTTGCGAAGGAATTCCTTAAAGACACTCATGATGCGTAGGAGAAAGGTAGGACCTTCCACTACTCATGGTTGATTGTCCTCATCACACAGGTAGGATGGAAAGAACCTACTGAAGCACAATTTGCTGCTGTACCGGCACACATGCCAGGCGCAGCCAGGTACGCATCGCTGTGGGTTTCACAGGATAAAACCCACCACTAGATGACAAACTATGTATTTTCCTTTTATATGATGAGTATCTCGTATGAGATTATAAACACCCCATGGCTCAGTAATGATTTTTTCTCTCAGTATGATGGAGCAGTCAATTTCAGGGCCGATATGCACCATATTTTTATCCAGGCTTGCGTAGATAAGAAGCATCAATGGTTTAATTTTCCATATGTAGTGACTAAAGATGACATCCTCGCGGTAGTACAACAGTGGCTGGTAGAATGGTTAAAAGATGTAGGAACAAAACCTAATATTCCTATCCCTCCTACCACCGATATGGCCGCAGGCCCCAGTCACACGTAGCAGCAAGACCCCCCCGAAGACAGTGACGAACAAACTAAGTCGCAACAGACCGAAAGCAACCAGGGAGGAGACGGCGGAAATGAAGATGAAGAAGAAGAAGAAGAAGACTTGGTTAAAACTACCTCAGACCCTAATAGGAAGCATAAGTGCAAGACACCGGAAGCAGAGGAAGTAAACAAACCGCAGTCGCGAAAGAAAGTGAAGACCTCAAAGGATAAGAATATCGATGAAGTGCCCATCTTGACAAGTGAGGAGCTTGATGAGGCTTTGTCAAAATGCACCGAAGTTCTCACTAAAAAATGGTCATAGTTTGTAGCTACGCATCTGGATGCCATCACCGGTGTAGCAAAGCACATCTCGGAGCTTAAGGACTTAGCAGTGAAATCAGTGACTGGAACTGCAGCCAGCAGCACCCCAGTCAGTGTGCAGCCAGACCTAAGGCAATGGCTAGCCAGAGATAACAAAGGACAAGTGTCAAGTGCAGCCATCATATTAACTAACGTAGCATCTCATGTGAAGATGAGCATGAAGGTTGGAATAGATTACACTAAGATGCCTATGACAGAGCTACACCTCTGTCAGTTAGCAATTATGAAAGAAATCCAGGCATGAGACCAATATTCACAGATGCAGTTAGAAAATGCTATAAGTCAGCAGCAGGGCTTCGCAGCACAGCTAGAGGAAGCAGAGCATAGAAAGAGGGATGCCGAACGAAAGCGGATTACACTAGTCCAAGTTTTGGATGAGGCATGTCGAATTCTTCTTGATTCGACGTGCAGCTGGTGGAAGAACCAGAAAAAAGATTAGTCAGGATGAAAGACTACGCACAGCAGTCTCACAGTGAAATTGAGAAGCTTAAAGCAGCACACGAGACTCAGATCACGGAGCTTCAACTGCACATCCTTCCGGAAACTCCACCTGAGGTCAAAGAACAGCATCGCGCAGACATTCAGGCATCAACAGCGAAAATTTTAGATATTGTGGGTAGTGCAGCAAAGCTGCTCAAAGATAGTGTCGAGGCCTGGACCACCCTTCAGGAACATCCAGAAATAGGACAGCTGCAAGAAACCATCAAGCAACGACAGGCAGAGTTGGATGCCGTAAAAGTGGAAATTAAGACTCTGCCACCTATGGAGAAAATGCTCAAAGTAAAGCGCACCAAGGAACTCTAGCAAGAAATTGAGTCATGCAGGGTGAAAGTAACAGAGTTGGAAAACTCTATATAGCCACTTGTCAGTGGGGCTCCAGAATTAAGTACTGTTGTGGATAGCCAGTTCAAAATTCTGAAGGAATATGATGCATTCGCACAGGAAAAGGCCAGCGAAGTATCATCCGCAGTACTGCAGGAGTTGGTGGAAAAGGAGAAAGCAGCTAACGACATCATGCACAGTCTCAATGCTTAGTTCAACATCCTCGCAAAGAATCTTCATCCGCCAGAATACCAGCAGAGTGTCTCGGGACGGGACACTGGTGTGTCTTAGGGGCCTGTTGGGATGCGCACCCTACCGGTCCTTAAGGTGGGTAAATCCATGGGTCTTTGGGAGCTTGTAAGCGGAGTTACGGATCAAAATAGTCATAGGGGTGTCGGGGTTGAGTAAAAACCTTATTTTTTAATAAACCCATGGTTTAAATCCAGGGTTTAGGGTTCGGGGTGCCTATGGTTTAAGTCCATGGTTTTGTAATAGTGCGTTGTATAAATAGGCACTCTTGTAAATAAGTCAGGTTAGGCTTTTTGTATAACATGAATTGATGCAAATCTAAGGCTATTTGGTAAGAAAAGGTTAAGTCCCAGCTGTGTGCGTGGACGACCTCTGTAGTTGTGTGCATAGAGGGTTTTGGATGATTAAGGAAATCTGCAGCTGTGTGCCCAGAGGCCTGCAGCTGTGTGTGCGGCTTTGAGGAATTGAAGGGATCTGCAGCTGAGTGCTCAGATCAGAACTGTGGTTTTTGTAGAAATTTGAATAAAACATAGTTCTGTGGACGTAAACCCTACACTGGGGGTGAACTAAGTTATATCTTGTGTCGTGGTTCTGTGTGTTGTTTCTGTTGTGTTCTTTCATGCATTCATATCTATATATCTGGTAAGTAAAGATCACTGCTAGATAATAACGTCGCTATGAATTCCCAGTAAAGGGTTGCGCAAGGCACTATCTATTTATCTAACCGCGAAGCTAAATAAGTGAATGTTAAGCTCTGTGATTTATATTTATAATATGTTTAAAAGCTAAAGGTACAGTAATATCCCTCTTCTGATTGCAGAAATATGGTTCTACGGCACCCCATAGCTATTTCGGGTGAAACTGCAGCCTGTTCACAGGTTGTTGCCGAAAGGGCCAACACTGTGGGTCTTTTGTTAGTGCGAAGTTAAAGGTATAAAACATGGGTCTGCCCTATAGCCGAACAGGCCTGAAAGATACATATCTTGTTAAGCTAAAGAAACAGATCGAGGAGATAGAAAATGAAAAAGGCAAGGAGAGACAAGGAAAGGAAAAGATGGATGAGAAATGCCAAGGACTGATTCAACAAAATGCCAAGTTAAGCCAACAGGTGGTCGGTAAACTTGCCTTGTAAGGTGCTAGACATTTGATCCAGGATCAGATCATTATAGAGGCTGACAAGTTCTGAACTTATATAGATTTCATTGAATACTAGGAAAACTATATGATAGAGGCCAAGAAAAAGGTCCTGACATTATTAGGGGAAAGTCAGAAAAGACCTGTGGCAACAGCGAAAAATGGCATTGCTTTCCTAAGCTCCTTGTCAAACAATTTCATCAATCGGTACGGTATCCAAAACTGGGTTGCTGTTGTCTCTAGGGCTAGAAAGGTAATTGCTAAGCATAGGATGCTGGAGAGTGTACAAAACAAAATAGATGGCATTGAACACAAAGTCAAGGAGGTTATCAGGTTATTTAAACCATTGGTAGACAGAGGGATCCCTTTCTTCTAGGAAGAGAAGGGTCCTTTATTGTCCCAAAAAGAGTATCGAGAGCATCTGGTTCAGCGCCGATTAGACAACAGCAAGTTCGAAGACATGCAACAATCATTGTCAAGAAAGATTGTTTTTGATAAGCTGGCCAGTGAATTTGAATTCTTGTCTAATTTTTAAGCCACCTGTGCCGAAGTCCGTGAAAATTCATACCCGAAAACAATGGAGGTCAAAGCACAAGCATTCGACATGGAAGTTGCAACTCTACCTGGTCCTGACCTATGGAGAGCCATTCAACAATACGGGTCAGCCAAATTCAAAACGCATCCATAGAAGTGGAAATGATAGTATGCAGGGATTTTTCTCTGTGTACACATCCTTTCCGATGGTCATCTCTCCCAGAACTTTGTACAGCTGCCACTCACCAGATGGAAACATAGAATACTTTCATTCATATTTTCTCTTGTAATCCATATTTCATTTTCTAGTTTTTATGTAAATCATGGCCGATGTGTCACCTACGAGTTTGTTAGAAGTTGTTTTTCAGTTGTAACAAATTCTGATTCCCGGATGTTGGTCTAGGAAGTCCAAAATGCTATAAATATACCTCCTAAAGAAGGAGAAGGGTTGGAACCGATGTAATTTTGTAGTGTATTCTTTAAAGAGTGTTTAAAAAAAGTTGCAGAGCCGAGGTCGGCATTTTACACAGGGATTCATCTATTGTTTATATTACAGTTTGTTGCTTTCTTTCTCATGTGAATGTTTTCCTAGTTTATCTCTTCCATTATGTTTTCTTTCTTGTCTGAAATAAGTTTATAATACTTTGGAATTCATACATCCTATGCTCCGTCTGTTGTTTGAGATATTCACTAAAGCTTTCTTCTAAAGTTAATACAGAATTAATTTTCCAATGCTCTGTGTTGATGGTCTGTTGACATTCTTCTTTTCCACCAGACAATTATAATTTGACTGTGATTGAATGGCTATCTTACCTCTGTGTTGAAATCACCTGCATAAGTTATTTTATTTCTGTTACACATCTTGACTCCATCGCCCAATGGTTTTATGTCCTGTTTCAACCAATTTTACAAACAATTTATAGTTTCACTTGTACATATTTGGCATTGTGAATATTTGGTGAGAGATCCCTCTCGGAAGAGTAGAAGGCCAATTCTCTCTTCAAAAATGGTTTTGTTGTTACATGGGAGCAGGCCTTCCAAAACCTTTGGATGAATTCCAGTGCTAACAAACTGATGCCATTACCAGGGATGAGTTGAAGATTATCCTTGGAGGAATAAAAAGAACTGCATGATTTCAGGAAATAGATTTATGAGGGAAAACAGAAATTTCTGCATTCGCAAGAAGGTTGTATATATGTCTTGGAGACTCCACACCCACTGCAAATAGTATCGCACTAGGTATCTTGGATTCTAGAAGGATCCACACGAGAGGTAACCTTGATCTCGAAACTTTGAAAAGTGTGGATAATCCAGAAAAAATACTTCGAAATAGAAATAAAGAGAAAGTGGATTTTTCGTTGTTTGGTACATCATCATCTCAATATTTGTACGACATAGCAGAATCCAAATGGGAGGTAGAAGGCTACTAACCAAATCTAAATCTGAATCTGACCTGAGGAAAGTTGGGGTTAGCTCTAGTATACTGCGATCCTATATGCTTGATTCTTTGTGGCTAAACCTAGAGACCCTGGCGAAAGATGAAGAGACAACCTCTGTTTTTCAAAACACCCAGCTGCCTAACCCCTAGCTTGCTCCAAATCGACCGACCCCAATGGCTACTGCTAGATTTTACCCATTAGCCCTACCTCTAGTCCTGCACGACCTCCCCTTGAACTACGCCCAAAGAATCACACTCTATGACGGGGAGGGGAATGTCTCACCAAGATACCATGTGGGTAAATTTGATGATTTCATTGAATTGGAAGAGGTGGATGATGAAGATGTCAAGATGTGGTTGGTTTCTCAGAGTTTGTCTAGGGAAGCCAAGAAGTGGTACAAACATTTTCCTCCTAGGTCTATCCGCAGTTTTGCTAGTTTTCAAACCATATTTCTAGAAAGATGGGATGATAAACAAATCTCATTGCAGGTCCTGTCTCAATACAACAATCTCAATAAAGGAGGTTTTGAGTCAATCCATGAGTTTTCAAGCAGATTCATTAGAGTCTAAAACTTGATATCTGTTGACATCAAACCTTCACCTGGGGTAGCTAAACTTCATTACACTGATGCATTTGATAATGATTTTGCTTTGTTATTAAGAGAAATAAAGTCAAGCACCCTCCCAGCTATGTTTACTGATGCCCTAGAAGTAGAGGCCAATATGATGGTGTGCAGAAAAATAAAACCCAGGGCGGAGGTTGATAGAAGGAAAAGTGGAGAAGAGACACACCCCACTGCTTCTACGTCCTCATCCAATGATATAAAATTTGAGATGATGCTCAAAACTATGGAAAAGTTGATGGATAGGCTAACGGTGGAGGCCAAGCCAACAAACTCATAGTATAATGAACCTTAGATGAGGAATCCCAATTTTAGGAGCATAGTTCCTCCCCCACTCCAGCCAAATAGACCAAGGGATGTGAGGAATCCAAGAAATCAAGAAGAGCAGCTGATTAGGCCTCCTTTCCCTGAAAACTATGTGGCTTCCAAAGATGAGGCAGAGTCTATTGAAGTTCATATCCATCATTTAGGCGATTTAGACTCTGATATCTACTTCAATGAGGAGGAACATGACATGAAACAGAAAAACAAGACGTAAAAAATGGTTTTTGTATTAATGTTACCTCCAATGTGAAGGTTGGTGAAGCCCTTTGCAGTGATCCAAGAGGGTTGCTCCAAGCTCGAACTTGCTCCTTCTCTTTCTCCAATGGTGGAAATGGGCCAACAGGGGCTCTCAAGGTGATAGTAGCTCAAGGGTGAGCTAGGGTTTCAAGAGATACTTTGGCAGAGTAAGGGTGCTTATGATTGTGGATGTGAAATAAGGGGTCTCCATCACTTATTTATAGTTTTTCAGTGGTGGAGTGCTGGCCCATGGTTTTGGAAACCATATGGTTTAGGGCATTTGTATAGGGTTTTTTCCTCCTTTTCCTCATTATTTTATTTTTTCTTCCCTTTTTGGGGGATTTTTGCTTTTTTAGAAGAATTTTGGATATTTTTGGAGGAAAAAAGAGGTTTTATGGACTTTTGGAGGCATTTTAAGCCTTTTGGAGGCTTTTTAGTGGGATTTTCAGGGTTTTCAAGGGAAATATGGTAGGAGAAAGGACAAATGAGCCATGTAGTGGGGTAGATGAGGTAGTGAACACTTTTCGGGTGTTAACACCGTCGAAACCCGACTAGGACATCTCGGTATTGCCGGGCAGTAGATCATGTGATTGAGCAGTTCCCGCAGTTGATAGCTAAGATTCAGGAAAGAAATAGTGCCCCTACTCAGAATCTTCAGATGATTTTCGTCGAGCAAAGACCTGCCCCAACCATTAATGTTGTTACCAGAAGTGGAACTACGATGCATATAAAGCCTACTGAGAAACAACCTTACGAGGCTTGGGTTCGTAAGGCCCCCGTGAAAGTCCCCGCCTTTGATATTGAAAGAGAAAAGGAGACATTCATGGAAGCCAAGAAATATTTTGTGGACTCTAGCACAGCAGTAGCACCTGCACAGGCACATTAGCAGCAGTTGTAGCTGCAAGAAGCTTCGACGGATAAATTAAGTACACTGTCCTCCTTTTTATAGAGTTGTCTGAAAATTTTAAGAAATCAGAATGCTTTAAGTGAGTTGCAGAAAGTTATTGCTTCCTGCGAACCTCAGCAAGGTTCTCGTCAGGAAAAAGTTGTCCATAGAGTCAGAAGAACTGGTAGGGAAATGAGGTTGAACGCTCAGATAGGAGAGTATGAGATGACTGATGTGATCTTGGACTTAGGGTCAGAAGTCAATGTCCTAACAAAGCAAACCTGGGAACAAATGGGAAAACCTACCCTTGATTGGTCCCCTATACAGTTGAGATTAGCCAATCAGCAGAAAATTGTACCCCTAAGATGATTTCCTAATGTTCCAGTAGATATTAATGGAGTCTGTACTGCAACTGACTTTTAAGTTATTGAGATCATTGACGACAGCAACCCCTATCCAGCCTTGCTAGGTATTGAGTGGGCAGTAGACAATGATGCAGTCATTAACCTTAAGAAGAGACAAATGATTTTTGAAGGGAAAGAGTTGCGAGTCATCGTACCACTGGATCCCTCACAAGGAGAAAGATACACAGAACCACTCAGAAACGAACATCAGGATGTTTTGGAGCACATCTATAACATCACAGCGAAGGAATAAGATTATATTAACCCCAGCGCCAAAGGTATTATGGATTGGCAGTGTGACAGCTCCTATATGATGAACTCAGATGATGGTTTAGAGAACTGGCAGAACAGATTGTATGAGCTCCATGGACACAGATGTGCTAGAATTACAAAGTCTCTCAGATGGCTTACAAGAGCCTTACCTGTTTTTGATGGTTCGACAGACCCAGAAGATTTTAGTGCGACATTCTCAGAACAGATACCAGATTCATAGACACAGGAGACTCTGGATTCAACATCCTGTGCCACCACAGCAAGATGGAGGGATAACCATAAAAAGTACATTCCTAGTTGGGAAGCTTGTCAGAAATCTCTTTGCCTAAGATTTGTGGATCAACTCCAGGAGGTGCGCAGCAGGTTCGATGGGCAGAGTGGACTGCAGGAACACTTGGAGTACTGTTACGAAGCATGGAAACATGTATCTTGGTGGGCACATAGGATTGTACATATACGGGCACCTGTAGCAGAGAACTGGTATGTGGAGGTCGAGCCTCGGCATGCTAATATTTCTGGTGACAAAGAAATCACCAAGTACCAACTTGCGGGATCGAAGCCCACAGCTTGGTCGTAGAATTTGTCAGGATGTGCCGAAGGTCAATATGGTGTCGATGGTCCTTATTGTGATGCAGCTGTAGCCCAAAATCCGACCATTGGAACACTGCCGATTTGGCGGCGCCGGTACTTTAATTTCCTTAATTGCCTGTCCTAATGATATCCACCGAAATCTAGTGTCGTGGAAACAGGACCTCTTCAGATTTCGTGCCTTCAATGTAAATTTATGGTAGATTTGGTCAATGGATTGTATATGAACACACCCGGGCATGGGGAAATTGCATTCCGCATTTCCTTGAGTTTCACAATTGAACCCATGTCAGCTGATCATGAACTCCAGGACCTATTGAGAGAATTTGAACAAACAGGTCAGCAAAACATTTTCTCCCCCCCACTGGAGCCTACAGCCCATGAAGAGACTCTACCAGCACCAACCCCACCAATGCAGACATGATCTGCCAGGAAACAGTTTAAGCCTGAAGTTCATTCTAAGTGGAATGAAGACAGACATAAGAAATCAAGGAAAACATCAGAGGATCCTGGGACGAATCCACCTCGCTCAGCAGAGATCCCACTTGAAGCGGATGAGGACATTTCCCCGCAGCGGCCACCATATCTTCAGCCTATTCGACCAGGATTTAAACCGCCTCAGAGGAGCGCTAAGTTCACTATATGCACCCCTTCGATGCCCCCGGGTGTGCAGCTAGTCGGAACGATGACAGGGAAAATAGACCGGCTGAAGTATGCCGACCATGGCATGAATGATCGTGGGAAGTTTCCACAGTTCAAACCAGCTCAATACTTACACTTTGTTAAATATCAAGAGACTGGGGTGACCTTATTGGAAGTAAAACAGTGGGAAGCTGGCTTGGATCTAGCTGGTTTGCTGAAGATGCTCAATGTTCCCCATTTTGGTCGCAGCACACAGATCACCATTGTGGTCAAGCAGCTGTTGGCGTTAGTACATGACGGCTACCTATGGATCGGCAACAAGAAAATTCTTATTAATGGTGAGCTCATTCATAGGATCATAGGCTTACCAATGGTAGGGCCTGATCCGGGGATAGAATTTCCCTCAAAGCACGAAGACACGAAGCTCGCACAAAGCATGAAGGAGCGCTTTGGCCTGACGAAGGGGAAACGTGGGTATCACACTTCCACGATTCAAGAGCAGAACATTCACTTCGCAGCTGAGCTCATAGCATGCAAAATTATGCAGAAATGCAGACCAACTGAAGTGCCTTCCTCGGTCATCAGAATTTCTATCAACTGTACCTAAGGCTACAACTACAACTGGGCATCGTATCTTGCGAAGGAATTCCTTGAAGACACTCGTGACGCGTAGGAGAAAGGTAGGACCTTCCACTACTCATGGTTGATTGTCCTCATCACACTGGTAGGATGGCAAGAACCTACTGAAGCACAGTTTGCTGCTGTACCGGCACACATGCCTGGCACAGCCAAGTACGCATCGCTGTGGGTTTCACAGGATAAAACCCACCAACAGATGACAAACTATGTATTTTCCTTTTATATGATGAGTATCTCGTATGAGATTATAAACACCCCATGGCTCAGTAATGAGTTGTTCTCTCAGTATGATGGAGCGGTCAATTTCAGGGCCGATATGCACCATATTTTTATCCAGGCTTGCGCAGATAAGAAGCATCAATGGTTTAATTTGCCATATGTAGTGACTAAAGATGACATCCTCTCGGTAGTACAACAGTGGCCGGTAGAATGGTTAAAATACGCAAGAACAAAACCTAAGATTCCTGTACCTCCTACCACTGATATGGCCGCAGGCCCCAGTCACACGTAGCAGCAAGACCCCCCCGAAGACAGTGACGAACAAACTAAGTCGCAACAGACCGAAAGCAACCAGGGAGGAGATGGTGGAAATGAAGATGAAGAAGAAGAAGAAGAAGACTCGGTTAAAACTACCTCAGACCCTAATAGGCAGCATAAGTGCAAGACACCGGAAGCAGAGGAAGTAAACAAACCGGAGTCGTGAAAGAAAGCAAAGGCCTCAAACGCTAAGAATATCGATGAAGTGCCCACCTTGACAAGTGAGGAGATTGATGAGGCTTTGTCAAAATCCACCGAAGTTCTCACTAAAAAATGGTCAGAGTTTGCAGCTACGCATCTGGATGCCATCACTGGCGTAGCAAAGCACATCTCGGAGCTTAAGGACTTAGCAGCGAAATCAATGGTTGGAACTGTAGCCAGCAGCACCCCAGTCAGTGCACAGCCAGACCTAAGGCAATGGCCAGCCGGAGATAACAAAGGACAAGTGTCAAGTGCAGCCATCATATTAACTGACGTAGCGTCTCGTGTGAAGATGAGCATGAAGGTTGGAATAGATTACACTAAGATG
This sequence comes from Pseudotsuga menziesii, assembly GCA_001517045.1. Lineage (NCBI taxonomy): Eukaryota > Viridiplantae > Streptophyta > Pinopsida > Pinales > Pinaceae > Pseudotsuga > Pseudotsuga menziesii. Next base: position 156,061 of record LPNX010640109.1, on the reverse strand, counting down.
CCTATGACAGAGCTACACCTCTGTCAGTTAGCAATTATGAAAGCAATCCATGCATGAGACCAATATTCACAGATGCAGTTAGAAAATGCCATAAGTCAGCAGCAGGGCTTCGCAGCACAGCTAGAGGCATCAGAGCAGAGAAAGAGGGATGCCAAACGAAAGCGGATTACACTAGTCTGAGTTTTGGATGAGGCATGTCGAAGTCTTCCTAATTCGACGTGCAGCTGGTGGAATAACCAGAAAAAATATTAGTCACGACGGAAGACTACGCACAGTAGTCTCGCTATGAAATTGAGAAGCTTAAAGCAGCACACGAGACTCAGATCGCGGAGCTTCAACTGTGCATCCTTCCGGAAAATCCACCTGAGGTCAAAGAACAACATCACGCAGACATTCAGGCATCAACAACGAAAATTTCAGATATTGTGGGTAGTGCAGCAAAGCTGCTCAGAGACAGTGTCAAGGCTTGGACCACCCTTCAGGAACATCCAGAAATAGGACAGCTATAAGAAACCATCAAGCAACAACAGGCAGAGTTGGATGCCATAAAGGCGGAAATTAAGACTCTGCCACCTATGGAGAAAATGCTCAAAGTAAAGCGCAGCAAGGAACTCCAGAAAGAAATTGAGTCATGCAGGGTGAAAGTAACAGAGTTGGAAAACTCTATACAGCCACTTGTCAGTGAGGCTTTGGAATTAAGTAATGCTGTGGATAGCGAGTTCAAAATTCTGAAGGAATATGATGCATTCGCAAAAGAAAAGGCCATCGAAGTATCATCCGCAGTACTGCAGGAGATGGTGGAAAAGGAGAAAGCAGCTGACAACATCATGCACAGTCTCAATACTCAGTTCAACGTCCTCGCAAAGAAGCTTCATCCGCCAGAAGACCAGCAGAGTGTCCCGGGACGGGACACTGGTGTGTCTAAGGGGCCTGTTGGGGCGCGCACCCTACCAGTCCTTAAGGTGGGTAACTCCATGGTTTTTTGAGAGCTTGTAAGCGGAGTTACGGCTCAAAACAGTCATAGGGGTGTCGGGGTTGAGTAAAAACCTTATTTTGTAATAAACCCATGGTTTAAATCCAGGGTTTAGGGTTCGTCGTGCCTATGGTTTAAGTCCATGGTTTTGTAATAGTGCACTGTATAAATAGGCACTCTTGTAAATAAGTCAGGTTAGGCTTTTTGTATAAGATGAATTGATGCGAAGCTAAGGCTATTTGGTAAGAAAAGGTTAAGTCCCAGCTGTGTGCATGGACGACCTCTGTAGTTGTGTGCGTAGAGGGTTTTGGGTGATTAAGGAAATCTGTAGCTGTGTGCCCAGAGACCTGTAGCTGTGTGCGCGGCTTTGAGGAATTGAAGGGATCTGCAGCTGAGTGCTCAGACCAGAACTGTGGTTTTTGTAGAAATTTGAATAAAACATAGTTCTGTGGACGCAACCCCTACACTGGGGGTGAACCAAGTTATATCTTGTGTCGTGGTTCTGTGTGTTGTTTCTGTTGTGTTCTTTCATGCATTCATATCTATATATCTGATAAGTAAAGATCACTGCTAGATAATAACTTCGCTGTGAATTCCCAGTAAGGGGTTGCGCAAGGCACTATCTATTTATCTAACCGCGAAGCTAAATAAGTGAATGTTAAGCTCTGTGATTTATATTTATAATATGTTTAAAAGATAAAGGTACAGTAATATCCCTCTTTTGATTGTAGAAATATGGTTCTGCGGCACCCCATAGCTGTTTCGGGTTAAACTGCAGCCTGTTCACAGGTTCTTGCCGAAATGGCCAACACTGTGGGTCCTTTGTTAGTGAGAAGTTAAAGGTATAAAACTCGGGTCTTCCCTATAGCCCAACAGGCCTGAAAGATACATATCTTGTTAAGCTAAAGCAACAGATTGAGGAGATAGAAAAGGAAAAGGGAAAGGAGAGACAAGGAAAGGAAAAGATGGATGAGAAATTCCAAGGACTGATTCAACAAAATGCCAAGTTAAACGAACAGGTGGTCGGTAAACTTGCCGTGTAAGGTGCTAGACATTTGATCTGGGATCAGATCATTATAGAGGATGACAAGTTTTGAACTTATATAGATTTCATTGAAGACTAGGAAAACTATATGATAGAGGCCAAGAAAAAGGTCCTGACATTATTAGGGGAAATTCAGAAAAGACCTGTGACAACAGCAAAAAATGGCATTGCTTTCCTAAGATCCTTGTCAAACGATTTCGTCAATCGGTACGGTATCCAAAACTGGGTTGTTGTTGTCTCTAGGGCTAGAAAGGTAATTGCTAAGCATACGATGCTAGAGAGTGTACAAAAAAAAATAGATGGTATTGAACACAAAGTCAAGGAGGTTATCATGTTATTTAAACCATTGGTAGACAGAGGGATCCCTTCCTTCTAGGAAGAGAAGGGCCCTTTATTGTCCCAAAAAGAGTATCAGGAGCATCTGGTTCAGCGCCGATTAGACAACAGCAAGTTCGAAGACATGCGACAATCATTGTCAAGAAAGATTGTTTTTGATAAGCTGGCCAGTGAATTTGAATTGTTGTCTAATTTTAAAGCCACCTGTGCCGAAGTCCGTGAAACTTCGTACCTGAAAACGATGGAGGTCAAATCACAAGCATTCGACATGGAAGTTGCAACTCTACCTCGTCCTGACCTACGGAGAGCCATTCAACAATACGGGTCAGCCAAATTCAAAACGCATCCATAGAAGTGGAAATGATAGTATGCAGGGATTTTTCTCTGTGTACACATCCTTTCCGATGGTCATCTCTCCCAGAACTTTGTACAGCTGCCACTCACCAGATGGAAACATAGAATACTTTCATGCATATTTTCTCCTGTAATCCATATTTCATTTTCTATTTTTTATGTAAATCATGGCCGATGTGTCACCTACGAGTTTGTTAGAAGTTGTTTTTCAGTTGTAACAAATTCTGATTCCCGGATGTTGGTCTAGGAAGTCCAAAATGCTATAAATATACCTCCTAAAGAAGGAGAAGGGTTGGAACCGATGTAATTTTGTAGTGTATGCTTTAAAGAGTGTTTAAAAAAAGTTGCAGAGCTGAGGTCGGCATTTTACACAGGGATTCATGTGTTGTTTATATTACAGTTTGTTGCTTCCTTTCTCATGTGAATGTTTTCCTAGTTTATCTCTTCCATTATGTTTTCTTTCATGTCTAAAATAAGTGTATAATACTTTGGAATTCATACATCCTATGCTTCGTCTGTTGTTTGAGATATTCACTAAATATTTCTTCTAAAGTTAATACAAAATTAATTTTCCAATGCTCTGTGTTGATGGTCTGTTGATGTTCTTCTTTTCCACCAGACAATTATAATTTGACTATGATTGAATGGCTATCTTTCCTCTGTGTTGAAATCGCCTGCATAAGTTCTTTTATTTTTGTTACACATCTTGACTCCATCGCCCAATGGTTTTATGTCCTGTTTCAACCAATTTTACAAACAATTTATAGTTTCACTTGTACATATTTGGCATTGTGAATATTTGTTGAGAGATCCCTCTCGGAAGAGTAGAAAGCCAGTTCTCTCTTCGAAAATGGTTCTGTTGTTACATGGGAGCAGGCCTTCCACAACCTTTGGATCAATTCCAGTGCTAACAAACTGGTGTCATTACCAAGGATGAGTTGAAGATTATCCCTGGAGGAATGACAAGAACTGCACGATTTCAGGAAATAGATTTATGAGGGCAAACATAAATTTCTACATTCGCGAGAAGGTTGTATATATGTCCTGGAGGCTCTACACCCACTGCAACTAGTATCACACTAGGTATCTTGGCTTCGAGAAGGATCCACACGAGAGGTAACCCTGATCCCAAAACTTTGAAAAGTGTGGATAATCTAGAAAAAATACTTCGAAATAGAAATAAAGAGAAAGTGGATTTTTCGTTGTTTGGTACATCATCATCTCAATATTTGTACGACATAGCAGAATCCAAATGGGAGGTAGAAGGCCACTAACCAAATATAAATCTGAATCTGACCTGAGGAAAGTTGGGGTTAGCTCTAGTATATTGCGATCGTATATGCTTGATTCTTTGTGGCTAAACCTAGAGACCCTGGCGAAAGATGAAGAGACAACCTCTGTTTTTCAAAACACCCAGCTGCCTAACCCTATCTTGCTCCAAATCGATCGACCCCAATGGCTGCTGCTAGATTTTCCTCATTAGCCCTACCTCTAGTCCTGCACAACCTCCCCTTGAACTACGCCCAAAGAATCACACTCTATGACGGGGAGGGGAATGTCTCACCAAGATACCATGTGGGTAAATTTGATGATTTCATTGACTTGGAAGAGGTGGATGATGAAGATTTCAAGATGTGGTTGTTCGCTCAGAGTTTGTCTAGGGAAGCCAAGAAGTGGTACAAACATTTGCCTCCTAGGTCTATCCGCAGTTTTGCTAGTTTTCAAACCATATTTCTAGAAAGATGGGATGATAAACAAATCTCATTGCAGGTCCTGTCTCAATACAACAATCTCAATAAAGGAGGTTTTGAGTCATTCCATGAGTTTTCAAGCAGATTCATTAGAGTCTAAAACTCGATATCTGTTGACATCAAACCTTCACCTGGGGTATCTAAACTTAATTACACTGATGCATTTGATAATGATTTTGCTTTGTTATTAAGAGAAATAAAGTCAAGCACACTCCCGGCTATGTTTACTAATGCCCTAGAAGTAGAGGCCAATATGATGGTGTGCATAAAAATAAAACCCAGGGCGGAGGTTGATAGAAGGAAAAGTGGAGAAGAGACACACCCCACTGCTTCTACGTCCTCATCCAATGATATAAAATTTGAGATGATGCTCAAAACTATGGAAAAGTTGATGGACAGGCTAACGGTGGAGGCCAAGCCAACAAACTCATAGTATAATGAACCTTAGATGAGGAATCCCAATTTTAGGAGCATAGTTCCTCCCCCACTCCAACCAAATAGACCAAGGGATGTGAGGAATCCAAGAAATCAAGAAGAGCAGCTGATTAGGCCTCCTTTCCCTGAAAACTATGTGGCTTCCAAAGATGAGGCAGAGTCTATTGAAGTTCATATCCATCATTTCGGTGATTTAGACTTTGATATCTACTTCACTGAGGAGGAACATGACATGAAACAGAAAAACAAGACGTAAAAAATGGTTTTTGTATTAATGCTACCTCCAATGTGAAGGTTGGTGAAGCCCTTTGCAGTGATCCAAGAGGGCTGCTCCAAGCTCCAACTTGCGCCTTCTCTTTCTCCAATGGTGGAAATGGGCCAAAAGGGGCTCTCAAGGTGATAGTAGCTCAAGGGTGAGCTAGGGTTTCAAGAGATACTTTGGCAGAGTAAGGGTGCTTATGATTGTGGATGTGAAATAAGGGGTCTCCATCACTTATTTATAGTTTTTCAGTGGTGGAGTGCTGGCCCATGGTTTTGGAAACCATATGGTTTAGGGCAGTTGTATAGGGTTTTTTCCTCCTTTTCCTCATTATTTTATTTTTTCTTCCCTTTTTGGGGGATTTTTGCTTTTTTAGAGGAATTTTGGATATTTTTGGAGGAAAAAAGAGGTTTTATGGCCTTTTGGAGGCATTTTAAGCCTTTTGGAGGCTTTTTAGTGGGATTTTCAGGGTTTTCAAGGGAAATATGGTAGGAGAAAGGACAAATGAGCTCTGTAGTGGGGTAGATGAGGTAGTGAACACTTTTTGGGTGTTAACACTGTCGAAACCCGAATACGACATGTCGGTATTGCCGAGCAGTAGATCATGTGATTGAGCAGTGCCCGCAGTTGATAGCTCAGATTCAGGAAAGAAACAGTGCCCCTACTCAGAATCTTCAGATGATTTCCGTCGAGCAAAGACCTGCCCCAGCCATTAATGTTGTTACAAGAAGTGGAGCTACGACGCATATACAGCCTACTGAGAAACAACATTACGAGGATTGGGTTCATAAGGCCCCCGTGAAAGTCCCCGCCTTTTGATATTGAAAGAGAAAAGGAGACATTCATGGAAGCCAAGAAATATTTTGTGGACTCTAGCACAGCAGTAGCACCTGCACAGCCACATTAGCAGCAGTTGTAGCTGCAAGAAGCTTCGACGGATAAAGTAAGTACACTGTCCTCCTTTTGACAGAGTTGTCTGAAAATTTTAAGAAATCAGAATGCTTTAAGTGAGTTGCAGAAATTTATTGCTTCCTGTGAACCTCAACATGGTTCTGGTCAGGCAAAAGTTGTTCATAGAGTCAGAAGAACTGGTAGGGAAATGAGGTTGAACGCTCAGATAGGAGAGTATGAGATGACTGATGTGATCTTGGACTTAGGGTCAGAAGTCAATGTCCTAACCAAGCAAACCTGGGAACAAATGGGAAAACCTACCCTTGATTGGTCCCCTATACAGTTGAGATTAGCCAATCAGCAGAAAATTGTACCCCTAGGACGATTTCCTAATGTTCCCGTAGATATTGATGGAGTGTGTACTACAGCCGACTTTGAAGTTATTGAGATAATTGACGACAGCAACCCCTATCCAGCCTTGCTAGGTATTGAGTGGGCAGTAGACAACGATGCAGTCATTAACCTTAAGAAGAGACAAATGATTTTCGAAGGGAAAGAGTTGCGAGTCATCGTACCACTGGATCCCGCACAAGGAGCAAGATACACAGAACCACTTAGAAATGAACATCAGGATGGTCTGGAGCACATCTATAACATCACAGCGAAGGAATAATATTATATTAACCCCAGCGCCGAAGGTATTATGGATTGGCAGTGTGACACCTCCTATATGATGAACTCAGATGATGGTTTAGAGAACTGGAAGAACAGATTGTATGAGCTCCATGGACACAGATGTGCCAGAATTACAAAGTCTCTCAGATGGCTTGCAAGAGCCTTACCTGTTTTTGATGGTTCGACAGACCCAGAAGAGTTTAGTGCGACATTCTTAGAACAGATACCAGATTCACAGACACGGGAGACTCTGGATTCAACATCCTGTGCCACCGCAGTAAGATGGAGGGATAACCATAAAAAGTACATTCCTAGTTGGGAAGCTTGTCAGAAATCTCTTTGGCTAATATTTGTGGATCAGTTCCAGGAGGTGCACAGCAGGTTCGATGGGCAGAGTGGACTGCAGGAACACTTGGAGTACTGTTACGAAGCATGGAAAAATGTACCTCGGTGGGCACATAGGATTGTACATATCTGGGCACCTGTAGCAGAGAACTGGTATGCAGAGGTCGGGCCTCGGCATGCTAATATTTCTGGTGACAAAGAAATCACCAAGTACCAACTTGCGGGATCGAAGCTCACAGCTTGGTCGCAGAATTTGTCAGGATATGCCGAAGGTCAATATGGTGTCGATGGTCCTTATTGTGATGCATCTGTAGCCCAAAATCCGACCATTGGAACACTTCCGATTTGGCGGTGCCGGTACTTTAATTGCCTTAATTTCCTGTCCTAATGATATCCGCCGAAATCTAGCGCCGTGGCAACAGGACCTCTTCAAATTTCGTGCCTTCAATGTACATTTATGGTAGATTTGGTCAATGGATTGTATATGAACACACCCGGGCATGGGGAAATCGCATTCCGCATTTCCTTGAGTTTCACAATTGAACCCATGTCAGCTGATCGTGAACTCCAGGAATTATTGAGAGAAATTGAACAAACGAGTCTACAAAACATTTTCTCCCCCCCACGGGAGCCTACAGCCCATGAAGAGACTCTACCAGCACCGACCCCACCAATGCAGACACGATCTGCCAGGAAACAATTTAAGCCTAAAGTTCGTTCTAAGTGGAACGAAGACAGACATAAGCAATCAGGGCAAACATCAGAGGATCCTGGGACGAATCCGCCTGGCTCAGCAAAGATCCCACTTGAAGGGGATGAGGACATTTCCCCGCAGCGGCCACCATATCTTTAGCCTATTCGACCAGGATTTGAACCGCCTCAGAGGAGCGCTAAGCTCACTATATGCACCCCTTCGATGCCCCTGGGTGTGTAGCTAGTCGGAACGATGACAGGGAAAATAGACCAGCTTAAGTATGCCGACCACGACATGAATGATCGTGGGAAGTTTCCACAGTTCGCACCATCCCAATACTTACACTTTGTTAAATATCAAGAGACTGGGGCGACCTTATTGGAAGTAAAATAGTGGGAAGCTGGCTTGGATCTAGCTAGTTTACTGAAGATGCTCAATGTTCCCCATTTTGGTCGCAGCACACAGATCACCATTGTGGTCAAGCAACTGCTGGCGTTAGTACATGACGGCTACCTATGGATCGGCAACAAGAAAATTCTTATTAATGGTGAGATCATTCATAGGATCACAGGCTTACCAATGGTAGAGCCTGATCCGGGGACAGAATTTCCCTCAAAGCACGAAGATACGAAGCTCGCACAAAGCATGAAGGAGCGCTTTGGCCTGACGAAGGGGAAACGTGGGTATCACACTTCCACGATTCAAGAGCAGAACATTCGCTTCGCAGCTGAGCTCTTAGCCTGCAAAATTATGCGGAAATGTAGACCAACTAAAGTGCCTACCTCGATCATCAGAATTGCTATCAACTGTGCCGAAGGCTACAACTACAACTGGGCATCGTATCTTGCGAAGGAATTCCTTGAAGACACTCGTGACACGTAGGAGAAAGGTAGGACCTTCCACTACTCATGGTTGATTGTCCTCATAACACTGGTAGGATGGCAAGAACCTACTGAAGGACAGTTTGCTGCTGTACCGACGCACATGCCTGGTGCAGCCAGGTACGCATCGCTGTGGGTTTCACAGGATAAAACCCACCAACAGATGACAAACTATGTATTTTCCTTTTATATGATGAGTATCTCGTATGCGATTATAAACACCCCACGGCTCAGTAATGAGTTGTTCTCTCAGTATGACGGAGCGGTCAATTTCAGCGCCGATATGCACCATATTTTTATCCAGGGTTGCGCAGATAAGAAGCATCAATGGTTTAATTTGCCATATGTAGTGACTAAAGATGACATCCTCGCGGTAGTACAATAGTGGCCGGTAGAATGGTTAAAATACACAAGAACAAAACCTAATATTCCTGTCCCTCCTACCACCGATATGGCCGTAGGCCCCAGTCACACGTAGCAGCAAGACCCCCCCGAAGACAGTGACGAACAAACTAAGTCGCAACAAACCGAAAGCAACCAGGGAGGAGATGGTGGAAATGAAGATGAAGAAGAAGAAGAAGAAGACTCGGTTAAAACTACCTCAGACCCTAATAGGCAGCATAAGTGCAAGACACCGGAAGCAGAGGAAGTAAACAAACCGCAGTCGCGAAAGAAAGTGAAGGCCTCAAAGGCTAAGAATATCGATGAAGTGCCCAGCTTGACAAGTGAGGAGCTTGATGAGGCTTTGTCAAAATCCATCGAAGTTCTCACTAAAAAATGGTCAGAGTTTGCAGCTGCGCATTTGGATGCCATCACCGGCGTAGCAAAGCACATCTCGGAGCTTAAGGACTTAGCAGCGAAATCAGTGACTAGCACTACAGCCAGCAGCACCCCAGTCAGTGCACAGCCAGACCTAAGGCAATGGCTAGCCAGAGATAACAAAGGACAAGTGTCAAGTGCAGCCATCATATTAATTGACGTAGCGTCTCGTGTGAAGATGAGCATGAAGGTTGGAATAGATTACACTAAGATGCCTATGACAGAGCTACACCTCTGTCAGTTAGCAATTATGAAAGCAATCCAGGCATGAGACCAATATTCACAGATGCAGTTAGAAAATGCCATAAGTCAGCAGCAGGGCTTTGCAGCACAGCTAGAGGCAACAGAGCAGAGAAAGAGGGATGCCGAACGAAAGCGGATTACACTAGTCTGAGTTTTGGATGAGGCATGTCGAAGTCTTCCTAATTCGACGTGCAGCTGGTGGAAGAACCAGAAAAAATATTAGTCAGGATGAAATACTACGCACAGTAGTCTCGCAGTGAAATTGAGAAGCTTAAAGCAGCACACGAAACTCAAATCACGGAGCTTCAACTGCGCATCCTTCCGGAAACTCCACCTGAGGTCAAAGAACAGCATCGCGCAGACATTCAGGCATCAACAGCGAAAATTTCAGATATTGTGGGTAGTGCAGCAAAGCTGCTCAGAGACAGTGTCGAGGCTTGGACCACCCTTTAGGAACATCCAGAAATAGGACAGCTATAAGAAACCATCAAGCAACGACAGGCAGAGTTGGATGCCATAAAAGCAGAAATTAAGACTCTGCCACCTATGGAGAAAATGCTCAAAGTAAAGCGCAGCAAGGAACTCCAGCAAGAAATTGAGTCATGCAGGGTGAAAGTAACAGAGTTGGAAAACTCTATACAGCCACTTGTCAGTGAGGCTTTGGAATTAAGTACTGCTGTGGATAGCGAGTTCAAAATTCTGAAGGAATATGATGCATTCGCACAGGAAAAGGCCAGCGAAGTATCATCCGCAGTACTGCAGGAGATGGTGGAAAAGGAGAAAGCAGCTGACGACATCATGCACAGTCTCAATACTCAGTTCAATGTCCTCGCAAAGAAGCTTCATCCGCCAGAAGACTAGCATAGTGTCCCGGGACGGGACACAGGTGTGTCTTAGGGGCCTGTTGGGGCGCGCACCCTACCGGTCCTTAAGGTGGGTAACTCCATGGGTTTTTGGGAGCTTGTAAGTGGATTTACGGCTCAAAACAGTCATAGGGGTGTCGGGGTTGATTAAAAACCTTATTTTGTAATAAACCCATGGTTTAAATCCAGGGTTTAGGGTTCGGGGTGCCTATGGTTTAAGTCCATGGTTTTGTAATAGTGCGCTGTATAAATAGGCACTCTTGTAAATAAGTCAGGTTAGGATTTTTGTATAAGATGAATTGATGTGAAGCTAAGGCTATTTGGTAAGAAAAGGTTAAGTCCCAGCTGTGTGCATGGACGACCTCTGTAGTTGTGTGCGTAGAGGGTTTTGGGTGATTAAGGAAATCTGTAGCTGTGTGCCCAGAGGCCTGCAGCTGTGTGCGCGGATTTGAGGAATTGAAGGGATCTGCAGCTAAGTGCTCAGACCAGAACTGTGGTTTTTGTAGAAATTTGAATAAAACATAGTTCTGTGGACGCAACCCCTACACTGGGGGTGAACCAAGTTATATCTTGTGTCATGGTTCTGTGTGTTGTTTCTGTTGTGTTCTTTCATGCATTCATATCTATATATCTGATAAGTAAAGATCACTGCTAGATAATAACTTTGCTGTGAATTCCCAGTAAAGGGTTGCACAAGCCACTATCTATTTATCTAACCGCAAAGCTAAATAAGTGAATGTTAAGCTCTGTGATTTATATTTATAATATGTTTAAAAGCTAAAGGTGCAGTAATATCCCTCTTTTGATTGTAGAAATATGGTTCTGCGGCACCCCATAGCTGTTTCGGGTGAAACTGCAGCCTGTTCACAGGTTCTTGCCGAAAGGGCCAACACTGTGGGTCTTTTGTTAGTGCGAAGTTAAAGGTATAAAACTCAGGTCTTCCCTATAGCCCAACAGGCCTGAAAGATACATATCTTGTTAAGCTAAAGCAACATATCGAGGAGATAGAAAAGGAAAAAGGAAAGGAGAGACAAGGAAAGGAAAAGATGGATGAGAAATGCCAAGGACTGATTCAACAAAATGCCAAGTTAAGCGAACAGGTGGTCGGTAAACTTGCCTTGTAAGGTGCTAGACATTTGATCTGGGATCAGATCATTATAGAGGCTGACAAGTTTTGAACTTATATAGATTTCATTGAAGACTAGGAAAACTATATGATAGAGCCCAAGAAAAAGGTCCTGACATTATTAGGGGAAATTCAGAAAAGACCCGTGGCAACAACGAAAAATGGCATTTCTTTCCTAAGCTCCTTGTCAAACGATTTCGTCAATCGGTACGGTATCCAAAACTGGGTTGTTGTTGTCTCTAGGGCTAGAAAGGTAATTGCTAAGCATAGATGCTGGAGAGTGTACAAAAAAAAATAGATGGTATTGAGCACAAAGTCAAGGAGGTTATCAGGTTATTTAAACCATTGGTAGACAGAGGGATCCCTTTCTTCTAGGAAGAGAAGGGTCCTTTATTGTCCCAAAAAGAGTATCAGGAGCATCTGGTTTAGCGCCGATTAGACAACAGCAAGTTCAAATACATGCGACAATCATTGTCAAGAAAGATTGTTTTTGATAAGTTGGCCAGTGAATTTGAATTGTTGTCTAATTTTAAAGCCACCTGTGCCGAAGTCCATGAAACTTCATACCTGAAAACGATGGAGGTCAAAGCACAAGCATTCGACATGGAAGTTGCAACTCTACCTGGTCCTGACCTATGGAGAGCCATTCAACAATACGGGTCAGCCAAATTCAAAACGCATCCATAGAAGTGGAAATGATAGTATGCAGGGATTTGTCTCTGTGTACACATCCTTTCCAATGGTCATCTCTCCCAGAACTTTGTACAGCTACCACTCGCCAGATGGAAACATAGAATACTTTCATGCATATTTTCTCCTGTAATCCATATTTCATTTTCTAGTTTTTATGTAAATCATGGCCGATGTGTCACCTACGAGTTTGTTAGAAGTTGTTTTTCAGTTGTAACAAATTATGATTCCCGGATGTTGGTCTAGGAAGTCCAAAATGCTATAAATATACCTCCTAAAGAAGGAGAAGGGTTGGAACCAATGTAATTTTGTAGTGTATGCTTTAAGGAGTGTTTAAAAAAATTTGCAGAGCCGAGGTCGGCATTTTACACATGGATTCATGTGTTGTTTATATTACAGTTTGTTGCTTCCTTTCTCATGTGAATGTTTTCCTAGTTTATCTCTTCCATTATGTTTTCTTTCATGTCTGAAATAAGTGTATAATACTTTGGAATTCATACATCCTATGCTCCGTCTGTTGTTTGAGATATTCACTAAAGCTTTCTTCTAAAGTTAATACAGAATTAATTTTCCAATGCTCTGTGTTGATGGTCTATTCATGTTCTTCTTTTCCACCAGACAATTATAATTTGATTGTGATTGAATGGCTATCTTTCCTCTGTGTTGAAATCACCTGCATAAGTTATTTTATTTCTATTACACGTCTTGACTCCATCGCCCAATGGTTTTATGTCCTGTTTCAACCAATTTTACAAACAATTTATAGTTTCACTTGTACATATTTGGCATTGTGAATATTTGGTGAGAGATCCCTCTTGAAAGAGTAGAAGGCCAGTTCTCTCTTTGAAAATGGTTCTGTTGTTACATGGGAGCAGGCCTTCTGCAACCTTTGGATCAATTCCAGTGCTAACAAACTGGTGCCATTACCAGGGATGAGTTGAAGATTATCCCTGGAGGAATGACAAGAATTGCACGATTTCAGGAAATAGATTTATGAGGGCAGACATAAATTTCTGCATTCGTGAGAAGGTTGTATATTTGTCTTGGAGACTCCACACCCACTGCAACTAGTATCACACTAGGTATCTTGGATTCTATAAGGATCCACACGAGAGGTAACCCTGATCCCGAAACTTTGAAAAGTGTGGATAATCCAGAAAAAATACTTCGAAATAGAAATAAAGAGAAAGTGGATTTTTCGTTGTTTGGTACATCATCATCTCAATATTTGTACGACATAGCAGAATCCGAATGGGAGCTAGAAGGCTACTAACCAAATCTAAATCTGAATCTGACCTGAGGAAAGTTGGGGTTAGCTCTAGTATACTGCGATCCTATATGCTTGATTCTTTGTGGCTAAACCTAGAGACCCTGGCGAAAGATGAAGAGACAACCTCTGTTTTTCAAAACACCCAGCTGCCTAACCCCTAGCTTGCTCCAAATCGACCGACCCCAATGGCTGCTACTAGATTTTCCCCATTAGACCTACCTTTAGTCCTGCACGACCTCCCCTTGAACTACACCCAAAGAATCACACTGTATGACGGGGAGGGGAATGTCTCACCATGATACCATGTGGGTAAATTTGATGATTTCATTAACTTGGAAGAGGTGGATGATGAAGATGTCAATATGTGGTTCGCTCAGAGTTTGTCTAGGGAAGCCAAGAAGTGGTACAAAAATTTGCCACCTAGGTCTATCCGCAGTTTTGCTAGTTTTCAAACCATATTTATAGAAAGATGGGATGATAAACATATCTCATTGCAGGTCCTGTCAGTCCATGAGTTTTCAAGCAGATTCATTAGAGTCTAAAAATCGATATCTGTTGACATCAAACCTTCACCTGGGGTAGCTAAACTTCATTACACTGATGCATTTGATAATGATTTTGCTTTGTTATTAAGAGAAATAAAGTCAAGCACCCTCCCGGCTATGTTTACTGATGCCCTAGAAGTAGAGGCCAATATGATGGTGTGAAGAAAAATAAAACCCAGGGCGGAGGTTGACAAAAGAAAAAGTGGAGAAGAGACACACCCCACTGCTTCTACATCCTCATCCAATGCTATAAAATTTGAGATGATGCTCAAAACTATGGAAAAGTTGATGGATAGGCTAACGGTGGAGGCCAAGCCAACAAACTTGTAGTATAATGAACCTTAGATGAGGAATCCCAATTTTAGGACCATAGTTCCTCCCCCACTCCAACCAAATAGACCAAGGGATGTGAGGAATCCAATAAATCAAGAAGAGCAGCTGATTAGGCCTCCTTTCCCTGAAAACTATGTGGCTTCCAAAGATGAGGCAGAGTCTATCGAAGTTCATATCCATCATTTCGGCGATTTAGACTCTGATATCTACTTCACTGAGGAGGAACATGACATGAAACAAAAAAACAAGACATAAAAAATGGTTTTTGTATTAATGTTACCTCCAATGTGAAGGTTGGTGAAGCCCTTTGCCGTGATCCAAGAGGGTTGCTCCAAGCTCCAACTTGCTCCTTCTCTTTCTCCAATGGTGGAAATGGGCCAAAAGGGGCTCTCAAGGTGAAAGTAGCTCAAGGGTGAGCTAGGGTTTCAAGAGATACTTTGGCAAAGTAAGGGTGCTTATGATTGTGGATGTGAAATAAGGGGTCTCCATCACTTATTTATAGTTTTTCAGTGGTGGAGTGCTGGCCCATGGTTTTGGAAACCATATGGTTTAGGGCAGCTGTATAGGGTTTTTTCCTCCTGTTCCTCATTATTTTATTTTTTCTTCCCTTTTTAGGGGATTTTTGCTTTTTTAGAGGAATTTTGGATATTTTTGGAAGAAAAAGAGGTTTTATGGCCTTTTAGAGGCATTTTAAGCCTTTTAGAGGCTTTTTAGTGGGATCAGGGTTTTCAAGGGAAATATGGTAGGAGAAAGGAAAAATGAGCCATGTAGTGGGGTAGATGAGGTAGTGAACACTTTTTGGGTGTTAACACTGTCAAAACCTGACTACGACATCTCAGTATTGCCGAGCAGTAGATAATGTGATTGAGCAGTGCCCGTAGTTGATAGCTAAGATTCAGGAAAGAAACAGTGCCCCTACTCAGAATCTTCACATGATTTCCGTCGAGCAAAGACCTACCCCAGCCATTAATGTTGTTACCAGAAGTGGAGCTACAACGCATATACAGCCTACCGAGAAACAACCTGACGAGGCTTGGGTTCGTAAGGCCCCCATGAAAGTCCCTGCCTTTGATATTGAAAGAGAAAAGGAGACACTCATGGAAGCCAAGAAACATTTTGTGGACTCTAGCACAGTAGTAGCACCTGCACAGCCACATTAGCAGCAGTCGCAGCTGCAAGAAGCTTCGACGGATAAAGTAAGTACACTGTCCTCCTTTTTACAGAGTTGTCTGAAAATTTTAAGAAATCAGAATGCTTTAAGTGAGTTTCAGAAAGTTATTGCTTCCTGCGAACCTCAGCAAGGTTCTGGTCAGGCAAAAGTTGTTCATAGAGTTAGAATAA
Source organism: Pseudotsuga menziesii (assembly GCA_001517045.1). Classification (NCBI taxonomy): domain Eukaryota; kingdom Viridiplantae; phylum Streptophyta; class Pinopsida; order Pinales; family Pinaceae; genus Pseudotsuga; species Pseudotsuga menziesii. Next base: position 140,192 of record LPNX010640109.1, on the reverse strand, counting down.
CTGGTAGGGAAATGAGGTTGAACGCTCAGATAGGAGAGTATGAGATGACTGATGTGATCTTGGACTTAGGGTCAAAATTCAATGTCGTAACCAAGCAAACCTACAAATAAATGGGAAAACCTACCCTTGATTGGTCCCCTATACAGTTGAGATTAGCCAATCAACAGAAAATTGTACCCCTAGGACGATTTCCTAATGTTCCAGTAGATATTGATGGAGTCTGTACTACAGCCGACTTTGAAGTTATTGAGATCATTGACGACAGCAACCCATATCCAGCCTTGCTAGGTATTGAGTGGGAAATAGACAACGATGCAGTCATTAACCTTAAGAAGAGACAAATGATTTTCGAAGGGAAAGAGTTGCGAGTCATTGTACCACTGGATCCCTCACAAGGAGCAAGATACACAGAACCACTCAGAAAATTTTAGCTAAATTTGAATGGAATCTTCATGCATTTGAATATCTCATGTAATTATTTATTGTGGCAGCCTATGAATTCACAGGGTTGGCTATTGTACACTTATTCAATATAGATTAGTGTTCAGCTCCATATTCAGTCTCTTTTGTGAGTAATTTGCATGTGTAATTGGCAATTGTTGTGAGTGTAATTTTTCAAACACCTAGGTTAAATTTCCACATGGTATCAAAGCCTTTGTAGATTGATTTCTCTCCTTCCAATTTGTTTTTTAGGTTCAACATCATTGACTGGGAGCATTCTGCTGACTGACGGGACAATTTATGAGCTACGGATCAATCTCAGAAGATCATCTTGACTCCATTTAACTTCTTTGAATGGAAAGCAGAGATGGAGATACTGTTGAGAATGAAAGGACTCTACAGAGTGAATATGGCAATAGAAGTAGAGCCCAATGCAGCTGCAGAGAAGATTAAATGGCACAATAGGAGGGATGAGGCCTATGGTCTCCCGTGTCTGAGTATATCCAGAAACCTCCTTTTCCATCTTGATGGATTGACATCACCGAATGAAGTATGGTAGAATATTTTTGATCTTTTTGGAAAGACAGATGAGATGAGGGGACATCAAATTGAAAATGAATTGATCTCCCTGAGTCCCAATAGCTTTGAATCCCTGCAACTCTATTTTTCCAAGTTCAAAGCACTTGTTTTGTAGCTAAAACAATGTGGGATCGAAAAGAAGGATGATCAGATGGTCTTGGCCATACTCTCAAAGCTTGGCCCTGACTATTTAGTGTTTGTTTTGACCTTCTATGCCACAAAGTTGGTAGCTCAATCCTGGAAAATTCCTAGCCTTGCATATTTCATGGAATCTCTCACATAAGAACAAGATAAATTGGTGATGATGGGCACCATCAAACCATCCAAAGACCAAGCTCTGGTTGCTGGAGATTCAAGGGTGGATTCAAAAATCAAGAAGAAAGATAAAAATCCACCTGAGCAAAAGAGAGACAAGAACAAGTCTCCAGAGGAGCCTCAAGGTTCCAAGAAGAACCCCCAGAAGAAGAAGAACAAAGGAGAAATGAGAAAGTGCGCATACTCTAGTAAGGGAAATCATTCTGAAAGCTCCTGTATGAAGAAGCAAATAGACATACTAACCCAACTCCTGGAGAAGAATGGCATCTCCCTTCCAGACAGCTCAAAGAAGAGGGAAGGAGGATCAAATTCAGAATACAGAGAGAGAGTTCATGCATTGGTTGCTGGCACATCAAGCTCACCTAGTTTCATCATTGATTATGGAGCTTCAAGACATATGGTTTCGACCAAGGAGGAATTCACCTCACTTGACATGTCGAAAGGTCCACCAATAGTACTGGGAGATGACTCTCTCACTGAAATTTTGCGCAAAGGGAGGATTGATCTTAACCATGGTAAGTTCAACGATGTGTTGTATGTTCCAGGTCTTGCATCTAACCTCTTATCACTGTATCATATGACCCACACAGGGTATCCAAAGAAGGTAATATTCTCCCCTGATGAAGTTGAGATCACAGAGATATCAAGTGGTAAAGGAATTGCGAAAGGAGTTGCAAATCATACTTCGAAGGTATACATGTTCTCACACTTCCTACCCTACTCAAACCCATCTACTCTTCTGATTCATGCTAATGAGGCAAGCAAGCTTTGGAATGAAATATTTGGCCACCTAAATTACAAGTATCTTTTTGATATTAGTGAAAAATAAATGGTCATAAGGTTACCAAAGATTAAGTTTTCCAAAGGAGTCTGTCAAGGTTGCATCCTAGGAAAATACCCAGAGCATAAATTTGAGAGAGCTAGTCATGAGAGAACCTTTGCACCTCTTGAGTTGATCCACAGTGATGTTGCTGGCTCATTTCCAGGTATTGTTGGGTTTACTTCCTGAAACACAAGTCTGAAGTTTTTGGCCTCTTCAATGTCTTTAAGGCTTTGGTTGAAAACAAGTCTGGGAGGAAACTCAAGGTCCTCAGATCTGACAATGGTGGTGAGTATGTCAAGTCTGAGTTTATTCAATATTGCGTATATGTAGGTATTCATATGCAGCACTCTATCTCTTACACACCACAACAGAATGGTGTTGCTGAGAGGAAGAATATATCATTGAAAGAGATGGCAACCTACATGATGGAGGCTAAGACTTTGCCACCAAAGTACTGGGCCAAAGCTATAAACTATGTAGCATATATCTAGAATAGGGTGCCTCATAAACAGATTGAAGGTATGACTCCTTTCAAATCATGGAGTGGGCACAAGCCAGATGTGACACATTTCAGGATGTTTGGCTCAAGGGCTTGGGCTAGAATTCCCACAGAAAAGAGGAAGGATTTGCAGCCCCAAAGACAATAGTGTCTATTTGTTGGGTACTCTAAATATTCAAAAGGGTACAAGCTGATAAATTTGGGCACAAACAAATCCTTCATTGAAAGGTGTGTTCAGTTTCAAGAAGAGCCCCTAGCAACGGTGGAAGTTGGAGAATCCTCTTCACCACCAGAACCTCTGAATGTAAATGAAGAGATAATTGAACATGATGATTCTGATATATCTGATAATTATGATTTGATTGCAGATCCTAACAGTCCTACAAGACCAAAATGGGAAGCCAATACCATTCATGCAGCTGGAGAACTAGCTGGAAATCCTAATGATCATAGGAGGACTAGATCTCAGTTTGAGAGTGCTCTGTGCATGAAAGATCCTATGTATGCAGAGAAATTCTATCTGATGGTTGAATAAGATCCAAAAACATATGAAGATGCAGCAGATGATCCAAGATGGCAAGCAGCCATGAAAGAAGAGTTCAGCTCACTCCAGAAGAGCAACACTTGGGAGCTGGTTGATCTTCCCCCAGGGAGGAAGCTAGTTCAGTGTAAGTGGGTGTACAAAACCAAATTTTCTGCTGATGGTTCACCTATAAAGTACAATGCCATATTGGTAGCCAAGGGCTACTCATAGGTTCATGCCATAGACTATAATGAGACCTTTGCATCGGTGGCAAAGATGGACTCCATCAGGCTAGCCTTAGCCATTGCAGCTTCAAAGCAATGGGAGGTACACCACATGGATGTGAAGTGTGCTTTCCTGAATGGAGATCTCACTAAAGAGATATAAATGCAGCAGCCTCAAGGATTTGCTACTAACCCATCTCTTGTGTGCAGGATAAGGAATTCATTGTATGGGCTTAAGCAAGCCCCCAGGGCTTGGTATGCCAACATTGATAGATTTCTGCTATCATTGAATTTTGATCGATGCAAATCATATCCAAATGTCTATTTGAAGCTGATTCATGGTTCATTAATGATCAGTGTTTTATATTTTGATGACCTTCTCGTTACAGGAAGCTCAAAGGATGAGATTTCCTCCTTGAAGGATGCAATGAACCATTCCTTCTCAATGACAAATTTGGGCTTATTGAGCCAATTCGTGGGGCTCGAGATTGATCAAACCAAAGAAGGAATAAAATTACATCAGTCCAAGTATGCCTTGGATTTTCTGAACAAATTCAAGATGAAGGATTGCAAGACAAGCAAGACTCCTTTCCTTTCAGGAGTGAAGCTTGAAGAAGTTGATTCTTCACCTATGGTAAACAATACACTGTATAGGCAATTGATTGGATGTTTGTTGTATCTTACACATACTAGAACTGATATTTATTATGCAGTAAGTGTGGCTTCAATACACATGGATCAGCCTCATGAGATCCATTGGAGAGCAGCCAAAAGGATCCTTAACTTTGTTCAGGGAACAAGGACTCATGGGATCTTCTATAAAGATAAATCTGATCTTGATTTGATTGGGTTTACTGACAGTGAATGGAAAGGTGTTAGCACAGATTGAAAATCAACATCAGGATATGTGTTCATTCTTACAAAAGGGCCAATTAGCTGGTCAAGCAAGAAACAGAGTGCCATTGCACTCTCATCTACAGAAGCAGAGTAGAGAGGAGTTGTAAATGCAGCAACTCAATGTTTATGGTTGCAGGGGTTACTTGGAGAATGTGGCTTCGAATCAGAATACTCAACTACTATATATTGTGATAATCAGAGTACCATTCAAATCTACAATGATCCAGTTCAGAAGCAGAGAACCAAACACATTGAGATCCATATGCACTACATCAGACAGCTTGTGCATGATGGCACCATTCACCTACTCTTTTGTTCATCTTCAGAACAAGTAGCAGATATCTTCACCAAATTTTTTTGTGAGAAGACATTCAGCAATATAAAATCACTGTTGGGGATTGTTGATCATGCTGTGAAGCATGAGTGATGACAATATTTCTAAATTTTTTTTTACAGTCAATGTTTAAGGGAGGAGTTTTCCCACTGGGTTTTTGCCTCTTTCCTTGGTTAAATGGACATGCAGTATGTAAAGGGTGACTAAGAATTTTTGCTAGGCCATATAATCTTCTGATGTTTTACTCATAATCTAGGTTTAAGTGGGGGTGTTAGAATAATCAACCCATAGTTAGCTACCATAGACATTAATTAATCCAATTTTTGTCTTATTTGCCTAGTTTCCATATTCCACCTTATGCAAGTTGTCCTCCACACATCCATAGTGGTCAAACTTGCTAAATTTGAGTCATGGAGCACTTGGAAAACCTCTTGGAATCAAATCTGCTTTATTCCTGGCCTCCTCAGCGCATGTATGCTTTTTTCTGCTTTATTGCCTGCTTTTTCTGAGTTTTAAGGCAATTGGGAAAGTTTGACTAGGTGAAGTTAACTTTTTTTTAGTCCTCAACATCCTCCACTCTTTTCTCCTATTAAAAGCATGTATGAGTTGTCCTTCCACCACCTATTATCTTTCCTAATTGATTTTTCCAATTCATGAGCTCCTAGACAGATTTGGAAAGTGCTTTATGCACCTATGGGGGATTTGCTTAGATTTAGTAAGCCTAATTTTGACTAAATTCGAATGGAATCTTCATGCATTCAAATATATCATGTAATTATTTATTGTGGTAGCCTATGACTTCATAGGGTTGGCTATTGTACACTTATTCAATACAGATTAGTGTTCAGCTCCATATTCAGTCTCTTTTGTGAGTAATTTGCATGTGTAATTGGCAATTGTTGTGAGTGTAATTGTTCTAACACCTGGGTTAAATTTACACAAAGTTAAGAATTAGAGACATATCTATAAACAAAGGGGGATTAAACCCAAACCAACCTTCTAGTAGTCAGACCGGCCTAAGGAAAGGGAGGTGCAAAAAGGGACTAGTAATGTGAAGGAGCTGGAACAAGCAGCACCTGTAGAGCTGGGAAAAACCCTTCCCATGTTTAACCTCCAAAATGAGCTAGCTAAGCTGAATATTTCAATCCCTTTCAGTGAATTATTGAGGAATGACGAATACAGGGACACTATAACAAATATTATTGCAAATTAAGGAGAAGCTCACCCGGATATCTTAGAGCTTACTGAAGACAACCCTACCATTATTCTGGGATCTAAGATTGATATCATGGATAGAAAATATGAGGAGGTGCCACCCTTTTACATGAGCTTGAATGTACATGATATGGTGTTACACAACGCTATGTTGGATTCAAGAGCCTCACACAATGTGATGCCAAAGGGAGTGGTGGAGAGCCTGGGATTGGAGATTACAAGGCCTTATAAAGACCTGTATTCCTTTGATTCTAAAAGGGTAAAATGTTTGGGCTTGAGCAAAGACATGGTGGTATCTTTAAATAAGTTCCCATGTAAAATTGTAGTCATGGATGTTGTTGTGGCCGATATTCCCCCCAATTTTGGTATTTTGCTGTCAAGATCTTGGACTTCAAAGCTGAAGGGTAGCTTGCAAATGGACATGTCCTATGCAACAATTCATGTTCAGAATGAGAACAAAAGGTTATACAGTGAGAAAATATTGCCTTACGTTGTGAGTAGTCAGGCTCATCCCGACATCCATGATGTTTATGCCATCGACACAGACTTGGGGTCGTCTATCTTGTTCAATGATATATCTCCTTGTGACTCAAAATTTGCTATTCTGTGGAAAGGTAAAAGCGATAAAGGAGAGATTAGAAAAATTGAAGCTTTGGAAAGAAAGCAGAAAGATGAAGGACTATGGAAGATGTATTTCGATATCTCGGTGGCTAAAGCAGGTGCTGGCGCAGGTGTGTACATAATATCCCCCATTAGGGATACAAAAGCTTATTCTTATAAGTTGGTTTTTGAATGCTCTAATAATGTAGCAGAGTATGAGGCCTTGTTGCTGGGCCTACATGTGCTAAAGGATTTAGGAGCTAAAAGGGTCCAAAATTTTGGAGATTCAGAGCTCATAGTGAATTAGGTGAATGAAAACTTCCAAACTAGACATGCAAGAATGAGAGCTTACCAGAATGAGGTGTGGGACATGTTTGAAAATTAATTCACTGAACATACAGTACAAGTGATCCCTAGATATGAGAATACAGTGGTCGACTCTCTGGCGACTGCAGCGTGAAAATTTGAGGCCCCTATAGCAGGAAAAAGGAAATACAAAGTAGATATTGTGAATAGACCTTTTATACTAGACAACACTAGATATTGGCAAGTTTTCAAAGACGATATGCAGATCAAGAGATTTATGGAGTTGTCTAGTGAGTTTTTGAACACCTGCATAGATGAGAATGACGCTGACTGCAATAATCTCCTATAAATTGATGAGGAAGGGGAAGAGGCCGCCGAGGCAGGGAAAATGAAAGACTCTTTGGGAGGTAGGGATATAGTCTAGTTAAAGTGCAATCATATTCGTATAGGTTTGATCCCCATAGAGTTCCTTTTTTACCAGAATGATGTAGCTAGATATCTGAAGGTCGAGCCTGCCATAGATATAAATATTGGCACTGAAAGTAACCCAAAAATTATAAAGTCGTCCAAGAAAATGCCCGCTAAAGAAAAATAAGGGTATGTGAACCTGATGAAGAAATACATGGATGTTTTTGTGTGGAGTTATGAATATATCAAATAATATGACACTTCCATCATACAGCATACTATCCCGATTAAACCCGGGGAGAAACCATTCAGGAATAAACTTAGGAGGATCAATCCGAATCTAGTACCCATTATTGAAAAGGAGATGAAAAGGTTGTTTGATGCAAAAATAATTGTGACTCTGAGCTTTTCAATATGGGTAGCCAATTTGGTTCTTGTTTGAAAAAAGAATGGGGAGATAAGGCTACGCGTAGATTTCAGAAACTTGAATAAAGTTTCTTTGAAAGACAATTACCCATTTTCGAAGATGGACCAAATCCTGCAGAGGGTGGTAGGATCAGAAAGGATATCCAATATGGATGGTTTTTCTGGTTACAATCAGGTGAAGGTGTTATCGAAAGACCAAGGAAAAACTGCTTTCACCACACCTTGGGGTACATTCATGTACGCAAAGATGTTGTTCAGGTTAATGAATGTTGGAGCAACTTTCCAACGTGCCATGGATATTTCTTTTGCAGATGAAATAGAAAAATTTGTAGTGATTTATATGGATGACATTAATGTATACTCCATGTGGGCTAAAGATCATATCAGGCATTTAGAAAGGGTTTTCATTAAGTGCAGGAAGTATGGAATCTCATTAAACACCAAAAAGTCAAACTTTTCTCTAGAAGAAGGAAATTTGTTGGGGCACATCATTTCGAAGGAGGGAATCAGGATCGATCTAGACAAGGTAAAGGGAATCCTGAGACTAGAGGAACCAAGGAGCAAGAAAGAAATACAATCTTTCATCGGTTAAGTAAACTTCTTAAGGAGATTCATCCCTAGCTTCACCGAAATCCTGATGGATATTACTTATATGCCGAGGAAAGATCACAAAATCAAGTGAACGGTGGAAGCCAAGAAGGCCTTCAAAAATATGAAACAGACCATTTCGGAAGCTCCTGTACTGGTCGGTCCAGATTTTGAGAAAGATTTCTTAGTGTTCTCGTATGCTTCAGAGCATAATGTGATGGCTGTGTTGCTGCAGAAAAATGATCGGGGTGAAGAACAACCTATAGCATTCTTTAGTAAAATATTGAGGGATGGAGAATTGAAATATAGTATAATGGAAAAACAATCCTACACTTTGGTTTAGGCCTTGAAATATTTCAGAATCTACCTCCTCCATTCCCACATAATTTTCTATGTACCTAGTAGCATAGTGAAAAGCATACTTACACATCTGGATCTAGAGGGAAAGAGAGCTAAATGGGTTGCAGTGCTTCTAGAATACGACATAGAAATTAAACCCACAAAATTGATCAAAGGACAAGAGTTAGCTAAAATGATGATGGATTCCCATTGTGACTCCCTGTAGTTGAATGTTCTAGCTGGTCAATCTGATCGGGTAGAGGCGGAGATGCAAGTGAAGCCCGATTTGTCTACATCTCCTTGGTATGCTGACATTATTTTTGTATTACAGAATTTACAACCTCCTGCAGGGCTAAGCAAAACTAGAAATAGATTCGTGAAACTGAAGGCTGCAAAATTTTGCATTAGAGAACAATATCTTTGTTGGAAAGACCCTGGGGGGATATTGTTGAATTGTCTTCTAGAAAATGAAGCTCGGCATATAGTGAAGGAATTTCATGAAGGAGATTGTGGAGAACATCATTCCTGGAAAGTAACCACAAACAAAATTTTGAGGGAAGGATTTTATTGGCCTTCGTTGTTCTCGGATGTCTATAAGGAAACAACTAAATTCCATCAGTGTAAGATTTTTGAAGGGAAAAGAAAAGTGGTTTCACTTCCCCTCAACCCTATATCTGTTGAAGCTCCTTTCCAGTAGTGGGGGTTTGATTTCATCAGAGAGATAAACCCAAACTCCTCGAGGTAGCATAAGTGGATTGTAACAGCCACTAATTACTTCAGGAAGTGGATCGAAGCCATACCCACTAGAAGGGCTAGAGAAGAGGTAATAATGGATTTCTTAGAAGATAATATTTTGGTGAGATTCAGCTTCCCTAAGCGAATTGTGACATACAACACATCTTTGTTTAAGTCCAAGAAGATGATCAATTTTTTCCATAAATACCACATAAGCCTAAATCACTCTACAGCTTATTACCCACAGGGAAACGGGCTAGCAGAATCCTATAACAAAAGTCTTGTGAGGATTATTAAGAAGCTGTTGGAGGATAACAAAGCTTGGCACAAAAACTTGAAGTATGCCTTGTCGGTTGACAGAATCAAGACACAGAGGGCCATCGGTATGTCGTTATTTTAGTTGGTATATGGGGTCAAGGTAATTTTCCTTGCCTCTCTAGGTGTTCTAGTCATGAAATTGTTACGGGACCCATTAGATGAGCCCAATCCCATTCAAAGAAGGATCAACCATATTATTGAGCTGAATGAAGTGAGGGACAAAGCTTATGATAAAGTCCATATAAACCAGGAGAAGATGAAGAATACCTTTGATAAGAGAATAAAGGAATATGTTTTCCAAGTCGATGACCTGGTGTTGAAGTGGGATGCCCCACATGAAGAAAAAGGTAAACATGGAAAATTCAACCACTTGTGGGTAGGCCCATACCTTATTGTGGCACATAGAGGAGACAATGCCTCCATTCTGCAGTATCCAGATGGGTCATAGTACGAAGGAGGCATAGTGAATGGAAGGTTTCTGAAACGTTACCTGGAGTAAAGGGACTAAGTTCCATGTATTATAGTGTAAATAATTTTTATGTTTTAATCAGTACGGATGGTGAGTCAGAAGATTTGAAGCCCATAGAGAAGGACCTAAGATCGGAAGAGGTAACCATTATTTCAAACTATGTTTTCTTTCAAAAATTAAAATAAAAGGATGTTGTCAGCAGAGTAGGAGACTAGTCTATGGGTTCTTTGCTACCTCACTGGGAGGATAGCATCCCTTGTGGAGCCGGTTGTTAGCACTCTATTAAATTTTTGATTATAAGAGATATATGGGAAGTTTGGCCTTGTCTAGAGGTGTTGGGAAGGAAACCTTGTGTTTGCATGGGGTCTGATGCCATGTATGGGATAGAATTCAGCCACTAGAATAGGTCACGATAGAAATGAAGGAAAGGATAGTGTAAATTGGAAGCCCCACTCTAGAGTAATGAATATTGGAAGCATCAAGATAGTCCATGGATCGGAGATGCAGGGTAAAGAAGAGAACATCGAATGCGCTAAAGGCATTAAACGGGAGTCATAATATAAGGCTAAGATTGATTGGATGGCAGATCAGCGACGACAAAACATTTTGCACGGTGAACATGCTCAGCCAAAGCCACTTTTCCAAATCGTGAAATGGGTTAAAAGGTGGAGGCATCTAATGGTCAAGGTTGGGATCCAAGAAGATCCACAGTTGTAAGTGATTTTGCATCCCATATTAGTAAGGATGCAATAGCGATTTTAGATTACGAAAAGTGGTACAGGTCACTCAGATCGACGGTCACTACAAGAGTGGAGGGAGATCTATGTTCATGGTTCATTTCACAATCTAAACTAGCACGAAGGGGACCAGAATATCACATCGCAAAAAGTGTTAGGGTCCACTTAGATCAATGGTTGTGAAGAAAAGTCGATCTTGATCTATATTTTAGCTACACATGCACGAGGTAGAAAAGGATGTAGTATAAAGGACCTCACATACCAATGGCTCATATCACAAGGAGTAACATCCATGGTGCAAGCTGCTTGGGAAGGGTGCGAGGGTTATGCCGTGTAAAAATATATAAAAGGGTCCACGTGAAGTTCGAAAGGTTTGTCTTTTCCAAAACCTCGAAGCCACCGAATATCCAACCACATATAGAGTGCCAGCATAGATGAACCAAGAGACTATGCTAAAAAGAAAGCTAGGCCCCTGATACCCCCTCAGTGCTATTTGAAAATGGATGTGACAAGAGAAGTAGAAGTGGTAGGGGTGAGAGAGGATATAGAACCCAAAGTCACATGTCAGAGGGTGGAAGAAGATCTCATAGATGAGAATGCCGAAATTTTCGATACCATCTTGGTGGGAGAAGCCATTGAAACCACCATAGGTAAATTGGAAATCCTTAAGGACCGAGGTAGAGATACTTGCGATGTTTTAAATCCTTGTTCCATTTATTCTCTATTGGAAAAACCCCCCATTACCCCGAGTTTGTCGAATGGTGTGTAGACAATTTCTCTGTCACCGAATGTGTCATTATGAATAAGTCGAAGTCTAAAATTCTTTGTTCATTCTAGGCTTCCGTCATCTGCAAAACACCGCACATCCCAGACGATTTTGTCCATGTATCCCAAAACTACCAAGAGGAAAATATTATATGTTGCTTTAGAGAGTCTACTGACGAAAGTAAAGAAACCTTCTTGAAGGCATGTTCAAAACCTAGTGGCAAACCCATCGACCTGTCATACCCTATTGAGCTTAGCCAGTTCAATGAAGAAACTTAGTGGTGTATATCCCTAGCCAGTCAGTTTCTAGGTCTAGATACTAATGCCTATGTCTCAGAGTCATTGTTGAATCTTTTGTTCGTCTTGAGTACTTGTCTGGTCGAACCTAAATTGCCCGGGAAATCTTATGAGTCTTGATGTCTTAAGTTTTATGAATTCCTAGCCGAGAACATCCGTTCTCAGTTAGTGAATTTCCACGGCACTAAAGTGTTTAGATTCCAATCCTTTTTGCTAAGGATTCTTATATATTATAACGAAGAAGACTTGGAAGTGCGTGAATTGGAAATCACTATTGATATGGCCACGGACTATTGTAAGTTCATGAACCAATTGATGGACGAAGTATACGACCTTTTATTTTAGGAAAGGTTACCTAAGGTGTTTCCTAAGATGAGACAACTACTACAATTGTCAAATATCAAGAGGATAGGGGAATGCTTCCTGACAGAATTCAGAATGATCATAAGATTGTATGGCTTTTTCAATCAACCCTACGTTCTCCCAACTTCTCTAACCGCCAGGGTTTTCTCCCTGGAATTGATTTGGAAAAGGCTCACTGTTGAGAAAGAGCACTTCTTGAGCTATTAAAAGAGCTCAAATTATATTTTCCCATGGGAAGTGGGACCATACATAGTCAGGAGCAGACCTGCTTTGCCATTGGTTACCAACTTTCTCAGAGGCATGGGGTTTTCTCTAGGACAAGCAGTAAACTATGGCCCTCATCAAATAATTTCCAAAATAAGGAAGGCTCACAAGTGCAAGCCTTTTGAAAACAATAAGGTACTCAGAATCAGGGAAACAACAAACTAGGATGATTTCCCTAATCCTGCCCTGATGGATATCAGCATAGAACAAAGCACTGGCTCACACCTGCCAGGAATAGCTTCTCCCCAAAGAGAATTGGCTAAAATAATTGCAATAGCTGGGGATGTCTCATCATTGGTTAGTTATTCAGCGAGTTCAGTGAAAAGAGGGGCTCTGGAGCCTATGGATACTGAAGAGGTGGACATGGCCAGCATGCCCAAAAGGCAGAAAATAGAACAAGGAAAACATCTAGTATAGGTCAAAAAGGGCAATCCAAAGGGACAGATGAAGAAGAAAAATACAGAGAAAAAACAGAAGCAAGAAGAGCCTGAGATGACCGAGTTACAAATCCAACAATATCTATTTGACAAGAAGACTCCAAATAGACATGCATCCAAAAAAGACTAGCTAGGCTCTTACTGGGAGAGGGATAATAAAACTTTCAAAGAGACAACAGAGATATATAGCGAGGCAACACGGTTTCCTTACCCAAATGTGGCATTGAATACTGTAAGATATCATGCCACTGATACGCTTAGCTTAGCCTTGGCAATGGGGAATAAGGTGTCAGAGGTTAGTGTGAACCTCTCAAAGGTTCCCACTACTGACATAATACACCTCAACAAAGAAACCGGGGATATCTTGAATGATAGACTGCTTAAGGCCACCATACAAATGTCTAAGCTAGAGGAAATTAAAAAAAAAGACTTTGAATCTTTGGAGAAAGGTAAGAGTGGAGAAGAAAGCCCTCAAGGCCCAAATAAACAATTTGCAAAATGAAGCAATGCAAATAGAGGGACCAACACATAAGGGATTCTTGTCCCATAAATTGCTTGATAAGGAAAAAGAGATCCAAGCACTAAAAAAGAAGTTGAAAATCCTTGCTACCCAGCTCGACCACACAGAAGAATTGGCTGATTTCGAAAGAGAGAAAGATACATTGAACGTTGAGCTTACCGATGGCAAAGCCAAGTTGCTAAAGCTCGAAGGAAAGGAAAGGTAGTGGGAAGCAGATATCCAACTTTTGAAGAAGAGTGAAGTGGAATTAAAATCTAGATTAGCAATAAAAGAAAGGGAGCTTCAAGGAGGAAGTGCTGAGAGTGCAATTCAGTCCATAGGTGTAGCTGGAGAGATAGACATCGGTTCTCTTTCTAGAGAAATGTCCCAGATAGGCCTGAAAGATACAGAGCTTGTTAAGCTAAAGCAGCAGATCGAGGAGCTACAAAAGGAAAACATTAGAGGAATTTTGGGGTCTAAAATGGGCCTCCTAAGGAAAACAATAAAAATAATAGTTAAAATAATAAAATAATATTTATTAATTTTGGAGGAAGAAAGAAAAAAAAACTACTTTTTGTGTTCGTATTTTCGACATATCTCCCTATGTATTTACTCAAATTTCGATTGGGAGAGATCGTTGGATGCGGAATTTGATTTTGCATCCAACGAGTACCCACACTGCATACTTTTGACAGACCTTGCTACCCCAAAAACAAGAAATACTTGAAAAAATGTGATGATGATGTCATCATCATGTTTTTCAAGTATTTCTTGTTTTTGGTGTAGAGGGGTTCATTAAAAGTATGCATTGTGGGTACTTTTTCGATGTAGAATCAAATTCCAAATCCAACGAGCTCTCCGAATTGAAATTTGAGTAAACACACAGGGAGATATGTTGAAAATACGAACAAAAAAAGTAGTTTTTTTTTATGACAAATATGTCAATTCAACCATTATTGTTGATTCATTTTATTGAAATTCTATTGGTTCTTGAATTCCAACTCACAAGAACTTATTTTCACATGTTTTCTTATAAGGCCCATTTTAGACCCCAAATTTCCTCTAATGAGGCAAGGAGAGACAAGGAAAGGAAAAGATGGAAGAGAAATTCCAAGGACTAATTCAACAAAATGCCAAGTTAAGCCAATAGGTGGCCGGTAAACTTGCCTTGCAAGGTGCTAGACATTTGATTTAGGAACAGATAATTAGAGAGGCTGACAAGTTCTGACCTTATATAGATTTCATTGAAGACTAGGAAAATGCTATGATAGAGGCCAAGAGAAAGGTCCTGATACTATTAGGGGAAATTCAAAAAAGACCTATGGAAACAGTGAAAAATGTCATTGCTTTCCTAAGCTCTTTGTCAAACGATTTCGTCAATCGGTATGGTATCCAAAACAGGGTTGTTGTTGTCTCCGGGGATAGAAAGGTAATTGCTAAGCATAGGATCCTGGAGACTGTACAAGCCAAAATAGATGTTATTGAACACAAATTCAAGGAGGTTATCAAGTTATTAAAACCACTGGTAGACAGAGGGATCCCTTTCTTATGGGAAGAGAAGGGTCCTTTATTGTCCCAAAAATAGTATCGGGAGCATTTTGGTTCAGTGTCAATTAGACAACAACATGTTTGGATACATGCAACAATCATTGTCAGGAAAGATCATTTTTTATAAGCTGGCCAACGATTTTGAATTGTTGTCTTATTTTAAAGCCACTTGTGACAAAGTCCCTAAAACTTTGTACCTGGAAACGATGGAGTTCAAAGCACAAACATTCGACATGGCAATTGCAACTCTACCTGATCCTGACAAATGGAGAGCCATTCAACAATATGGGTCAGCCAAATTCAAAACACATCCATAGAAGTTGCAATGATAGTACGCGGGAATTTTCTCTGTGTACATGTCCTTTTTGATGGTCACCTCTCCTGGATCTTTGTACAGCTATCACTTGCCAGATGGAAACATAGAATACTTTTGTGCATAGTTTCTCCTTTAATCCATATTTCATTTTCTAGTTTTTATGTAAATCGTGGTCGATGTGTCACCTACGAGTTTGTTAGAAGTTTTTTTTTGGTTCTAACAAATTTTGATTCTCGGATGTCGGTCTAGGAAGTCCAAAATGCTATAAATATACCTCCTGAAGTAGGAGAATGGGTTGGAACTAATGTAATTTTGCAGTGTATGCTTTCAAGAGTATTTTTAAAAAGTTGCAGAGCTGAGGTCAGCATTTTACACAAGGATTCATGTGTTGTTTATATTACAATCTGTTTCTTTTTTTCTCATGTGAATGTTTTTCCAGTGTATCTCTTCCATTATTTTTTCTTTCATGTCTAAAATAAGTGTATAATAGTTCAGAATTCATACATGCTATGCTTCATCTGTTGTTTCAGATATTCACCAAATATTTCTTCTAAAGTTAATACAGAATTCATTTTCCAATGCTATGTGTTGATGGTCTGTTCATGTTCTTCTTTTCCACCAAAGGATTATAATTTGACTGTGATTGAATGGCTATATTGCCTTTGTGTTGAAATCGCCTACATAAGTTCTGTATGTTTCTATTACACATCCTGACTCCATCGCCCAATGGTTCTATGTCTTGTTTAAACCAATTTTAAAAACAATTTATAGTTTCACTTGTACATATCCGACATTGTTAATATTTGGTGAGATATCCCTCTCGGAAGAGTAGAAGACCAATTCTCTCTTCGAAAGTGCTTCTGCTATTACCTGGGAGCGGGCCTTTCACAACCTTTCACTCAATTCCAGTGCTAACAGGGTCCTTTTGGATAATGGGCATCCTATAGATGCGTTTGTAAATACTGTTTCAATGACTGTGTAATGTCCCCAAAAATTGAAAATAAAAAAAAATTATTAGGCTGTAAAAAACTAGCTATACGGAACATTATCCAATGTGCAAAAAATAACATACACTGAATGTACCACTATTTGGTCATAAGATGTTCTTGCGTTCTATCATCTTACTCGCAGTTGTGAATATTACTGTATTTTACTTACGATGTCATAATGCTTGTTTGCTACATTATACTTATGGTTATACATTATTGTCTATGTGTCATTACTTGATTATGTGCCCCGTTCATTTCTGTGTATGTTTACTTGTAATTTGCAAAGTCCTAACTTAACTTTGTTTTTGGAAACAAAGTGGGCGGAGTGGCGGGACTAGTTCTCCCATGACAGTCTAAGAGGTAAACTGTTCACTTGTCTAGGAAGCTTACTTAGTTCTATTGAACTAAGGCACCTTTTGACTTGTTTACGTACATGTGTACCTAGCAGTGATAAGCTGGTTACGTCAAACTGAAGTTTCTTCATTAAAGCACCTAGTGTTTATTATCTGGTAATTGCTATCTTCATTATTTATAGATCATGGGTAAATTATCTATGTGTTACCTGTTATTCATTTTGTAATTTCAGATTCAATGTTTATATCGTAATCTATTTATATTTCATGTTTTATTTAATAAAATTATTAACATACCTTTTATTATGTGTTGGATAGGTTCACAAATCGTTGGTTAAAGGCCTATTTTTGGCTTATGGATAACAAGGTTACTATGGTATATTTCAGATGCCATGGTTCTTAATTAATAGGAAAATGAGAGTCAAAGGATGAAGGATTAGAGCCTAAGGTTTACATGATGCATATGTTACTTGAGCATGGGGATTGACTTTGGTTTGGCACACATATAATACATAGACTAAAAATTATACTATACCTTGTTTTAAGCATTGGGGTGGCTAGTTATAACATAAGGCTTGAGATTATGCAATGGGGTTTAATACCCTGGATGGAGATGGAGACCAACGAAAATGAAATGAATGCAAACTATGGAGATGTGCATTTTGGAATGATAGCTGATACCAGGCTGGCGCAATTAATGCTTCTTGGGATTTGGGGCAGCCCAATATTAGGGCTTGTCTCCATCAATGATTTGGTCATTTTTCCTATTTTTTGGATGGTTTGGTCTTGGCTCGACGCTGTGAATGGAGGAGACCTCCTGGTTAACGAAGGTATGCCTCATTGATTTCATAGCAGAATTCGATGTTTGGTTTGTGGCTTATTCAGTTCATACTTCTCATCCCTCGTGATTTTGGTTGTTGCAGGTGACATGGTTGGCAAGGAGTGGGATAGCTTAGAGCTTCACTTTCAGTTTGAGGATGATTCCATTGTAGTCATGGTAAGCCTTTTAGACATTCTTGTTCTTTTCTCCTCTCGGCCTTATGGGTAGGAGTGGGTTATAACACATTGATGTTAGGGTTTTACTATGGGATTTGGATTTGCCTTTGGGCCTGTATTTACAAGGTTTGGGTTTGTAAATTAAGAGTGTTGTTAGCAGCGAAATGGGGGAAAATCGAGATTTTTAGCAGACTCTATGTTTTGTTTAGGTAAATCGTATTTCGATTTGGGGATTTTAAGCATGGAAAACACCATTTCTTGCAATGGTGGCATAGCCCTTGGAACGACTGTGTAAACTTTGATTGAATACTTTAATGGTTACTGTGTAAATGAATTTATACTATGTTTACATTTTTAGCAATGGTTAAAATACTAGACTGTGTCTAAAATATTATGTTGGGATAGGTGTTTATTAAACTTGTGATGCGCAAGAAATTCGCCTGCATGGATGGTCTATGTATAAATGTTTACATTTATTTCTTAGTTGTAATACTTGATAGCGTATGGGTTGAGGCCATGCCATGTATGGCATGAGCACTCCCCATGTGTTGTTGCGATAGTTGTATGGTTGCAATTCTTTACTGTTTCATTCCTTAATACGTAATGTGGAATGTGAAAGAGCCATGGGTGAAAAACCACGATGGCTATTTTTGTTGTAGGTTTACTTTTAAATGGACTGTGTATTTAGTTATTTGTGGTCGTTCTTACAGCATGGGTGCAGAAACAAGGGTCTTGTTGCCTTACTATAGCAATTTACCTTTGTTATTATATCTTGCATACACTTTGTGTATAGCATGGACTTGGTAATGGTAGCGAGACTCTAAAGGATTCAAATCCTAGTCATTGTGGATTTAATGAGTATGTAAATAAAATGGATGGTTGCGAATTGGGGATTTAGGTGCCCATAGGATTCGATTCCTTCCATCTCTTGTAATTACTTTGGACTGTCTAACTATTTATGATGAGGTTTATATAAAAGAAACGATTCCTATATATCATTAAAATTACATGGTTTTAATTGTTATATGGAACAAATACATGGTTAATTAGATGATTACTATGTATACATGTTTAAGGTGTGTTCTATTATGGCCTGCGATTTAGGTTTGGATACCCACAGGGGCCGATACTATGACCTCTATGCAACTTAAGGGTTTTAATTTAGTTATTTGAAATGTTACTTGGTTAGATTTTATGCAAATGCTGTGAGTTAAATATTAGATGGGACATAAATGATTTATGCATACAATTCAGATTATGTCGATTTGTAATGTTAGGATTGTGGATTTTAAAATAGGAAAAGAGATCTGATTTTGGACCAAAGAATGATCACGATTATTACTCTGCCTATTTGCTTAGGATGATTTTTTTTAATGGAATGATTTAGTAGTTATTGTGTATTTAATTATGGAGAACTTGAAAGGTATTTATTGGTTTATTTATCTTTGATTTAATGTGGAAATAGTTATATCCTATACTTAGTTAATTTGATTTATAATTCCATTCTAGAACTGTTAATGTATAATTATAAATAGTATTCTGATTTGTTTACTATTGATTTTAATTAGATAGATTCTAATCTAGGTTTTAAATGTCACATTAAGTCTCAGCTAGTATTTAATTTAACATGGCTCTGCTCACAAATGAAATCGGTTAGTAGAGTAATTAGGCTAAAGAGAAGCTATATAATGGACTAGAAATAAAACCTAGCTTGCAAGGAAAAAAACACAGTTTAATCAGTAAAGATAATACATAATTAAACTTACATGAATAAACCCTAGTAACCTTAGCATATGAAATAAATTGCATCCTAGGTTTATACTTTAAAAATGCAACCCTATAATATTTAAACAGAGAAACAAATACATAGGGTTAGGAGATTTAATATGAACCTTTACTTAATTAAGCCAACATTTTATGCTAGAAAATTAAATAGGAAGACTAAGGTCTCATACCTGTAATTTTTGAAGCTCCTTTAATGGCTCAGCGTGCACACTTAAATAACCAGGATTATAAACTCATAGGCAGATATGACCTCTATATTAGATGACTGAATCACTTAGAAACTACCATGTTCCACCCAACCATGACCTGGAACAGTTCCTGGTTTCAATCTGGATCCCCTCGAGCTGGATTCCAACATGCAAGTATCTTGGAACTCCTAAGGTAGGGTTTCTTAATTGGTATATCAGTTTTGGATCAGTTCTCCTTTTCATTGCAGGAAAATGTTCTCCAAGAATTCACTTGAGACCCAAACAGGAAGAATAATGACTTCCAAAATATAGATCAAAGCCCTAAACCTTTCCTTGGCTTGAGACTTTTAACTTAGGAAATTTCAACTAGTTCCTAATTAGACTTTTGTAGGTATTGTACTATTTATTATCTTTAATAATAAATAATTATGGATGGAGTTTTTCTTTCTTTCTTACATCATTAATATTATTACTATATTTATTCTTTATAAGTACCATGTATAAAATACATAATATTATAACATTTGTTAACATTTGTCTTTCGGCATCATATACCATAATCTCTAGACTTAATGACACTTCTTCATTAATGTCAAAATAGGTAGATGGTTAGGTCCAGTAGGATAGGAAACTCTAAACATCCTTGCATGTTGGATTCCCTCGTATAACATGGTATTTCTTCAATACTTGATGAGAATATAGAAATAAAAAATTTCATTTAATAACTTATAAATAACTTTAATGAGATCAATATTTTTCTCGAGTCATTTTCACTCGAAAGTTAATAAATTATTTTCAGTAACCCCTAGCGCTTACAAGATCTAATACTCAATGCTTAAACAGGGAGTTACAACTTAGTACAATTCCAGAGCTCTTCACTCAATAGTAATTCTAGGATGTACTTGTACGATACACCTAGCGATACAATGGCCAAGGATCTGATGCTCTAGATCTTATGCTCAACATCAACATAGTAGGCTCTAGGGATTATGCCCAACACTTCCAATTATCTTCTCATGCGTTCCATATCTTCTCGCTCAATAGAAATGTAAGTACTAATGTGCTTCAGAGCTTCTTGCTCAACAAAAAATATTAATTACCCATGTGCTCTATAGCTCCTCACTCAACACAAAAAATTAATTACACGTGCTCTAGAGATCCTCACTAAACACAAAACATCTCATCAATCATGTGCTTTAGGGTCCACACCCAACACAAATACGCATATATATATCATCAATAATTGGCTTATGCCCAATATATAAAACAAATCATCATGTTCATATGTAGTGGGGTGATCGGCCCAATATATCAAAATAAACTACCATATAACATCATAATCAATAGGATCATGCCTATGAGTGTTAGGTCAAAAATTCAAGATATTAAATCCCTCCTCACTTAGAACAACACCATCCCTGGTGTTCTAGGGACTCGAATGACATCATGAAACACGGCGGGATAAGCCTTTCTCATGGTGGCTTCATTCTCCCAGGTAGCCTCATCAGCCTCAAATTTATTCCATTGCACTTTCAACTGGACTACGTTGCACTTCTTGAGCTGCACCTCTCTCTTGTATAATATATGAATAGGCTCAGGGGAAAACTCCCCTTCAGGTTCCACATGTAATAAGGACCAATCAACTACATGTTTAGTATCATAAACATATTTCTTTAACAAAGATGCATGGAGCACATTATGGACTCTTACATGCGCGGGTAATGCTAGCTCTTATGCCATTGGCCCATTCTTGGCCGATATTTCAAAAGGTCCAGAAAATCTAGGTTCTAACTTACCAAACCTATGTAAGCTCAAGAAGCTTCATTTTTCTTTTACTTTCAAGTAGACATGATCACCTATTTGAAAGTATTTATATTTTATTTTTCGATCCGCGTAACGTTTCTGGCTGTGTTGTGCTTCTTTAAGGTTTACCTATACCTTGGTAACTAGTTCTTCCAATTCCATTAATAAATCAAGCCCTAACATGAGTCGATCCACCTGGTTATCCCAAGTAACCAGTGTTTTACACTTCCTCCCATAGAGTACCTCAAAGGGACTAATCTTGGTGGAAGTCTGATAACCGGTGTTATAAGAAAACTTTGAAAGATGCAGGTAGTCTTTCCACTCAGTGGGTATGTTCATGACATACATTCTAAGCATGTCCTCGATAATCTGGTTTACTCTTCTTGTATGTCTGTGGGTGATACATAGTTCTAAATTTTAACTGCGTCTCCAATCCGGAGAATAAAGATCTCCAAAATTTTCCTGTAAACTTAACATCCCAATCTGAGATGATTTCCTAGGGTATCCCGTGCAATATAAATATCTCCTTCAAGAAAATATCACCAATGTTCACTGCCTTGTAGGTTGACTTCACAGGAATGAAGTGTGTTGCTTTGGACAACTTGTCAATGACTACAAAAATAGAATCATTTTACTTCTTACTTTTCAGTAGACCGGTGATAAAATCCATACTAATGACCTCCCACTTCCATTCCAGAATGGGTAACAGTTGCAGCAATCCCAAAGGATGCTGATGCTCAGCTTTGACTAGCTGACATTCCTGACATTTCATGATAAACATCGCAATGTCGGCCTTTAATTTAGGCCATAAAAGTGTATTTTGATGGTGGATATCATATTTTGATATAACGGGTTTCCTAAGTAGGGTGCCCAATGAAATTCCATGAGGATGTTGGACTGAATGTCCCCTCCTTCTAGAACATACAATCTATCCTTGGACCATAGCAGTACAGATTCATCTACTTTGTATTGTTTTTGTTGTTGGAACAACCTATCCTCTTGCACTTTCTTGAGGATTTCTACATAGAAAGGGTCAACTCTAATGGCTGTTCTATTCCTCTCATGCAAATATGCATCGGTTTGACTCAAATTCACCTCATATATCATATGAGTTTGTCGGCTTAAAGCATCGAAAACCCTGTTCTTATTGCCCTTAATATGCTTTAGCTCGAAATGATGCTCACAAAGGAAATACAACCACTTGGATTTCCTTGCATTCAGATCTGGTTGATTGAACAAGTATTTCAAACAAATATTGTCTGTCTTCAGAAGGAACTTCCTTCCCATGAGGTAGTGCCTCCATATTTTCAACACGTGGATGATGGAGTCTAACTCAAGATCATGCATAGGGTACTTCTTCTGATGCTCTTTTAACTTTCGCGATTCATAATAGATCACGTTATCATTATGGAAGAGGACTCCTCCAAGTCCTTATTTACTTGTGTCCATGCAAAGAACAAAATCCCCATCAGGATCTGCAATTCGTAGTATCGGTGCGGTCATCAAAAGCTGCTTAATCTTTTGAAAAATTTCTTCGCACTTCGAAGTACATAAGAACTTATTTGATTTATTTCGCAAAGCGGTCATGGGGCAAGTGATTCTTGAGAATTTCTCAATGAATGTTTGATAATATCCATCTAATCCCAAAAAGGACCTAATGTCAGTAACACTAGTAGGGGTAGGCCAATCATTTATGGCTCGAACCTTTTCCCGGTTCACAACTATCCTTGTCTTGGAGATAATGTGACCTAAGTACTATATCTATGGTTTGTAAAAATCACATTTAATAAGCTTAGCATAAAGTTGGAATTCTCTCAACACTCATAATACTATGCGAAGGTGCTCTTTGTGTTCTTCTTTATTCTTGGAATAAAACAGTATGTCATCTATAAAGACCAAGACAAACATATTCAGATATTTATTGAATATGTTGTTCATCACACACATAAAGTTTGTAGGTGCATTAGTCAACTTGAATGGCATCACTACAAACTTGTAGTGCACATACATTGTATGAAAGGTGGTTTTATGAATATTCTCGTCACGAATCCGTACCTGATGGTACCCGGATTGCAGGTCAATATTTGAAAATATTTTGGCTTCTCCCACCTGATCGAACAAGTCATCGATCCTAGGGAGTGGATAACGGTTCCTGATTTTCATTTTCTTCAACTGACACTAATCGATGCACATCTGCATCATACCATATTTCTTCTTGATGAATAGTATTGATGCTCCCTAAGGGGACACACTAGGTTGGATATACCCTTTCTCTATCAACTCCTGCAACTGCAATTTAGTTCCACCAAATTAGGTGCACTCATGCGGTAAGGGGATTTTGAAGCCGGAATTGATCCTGGGGTTAGTTTGATGGAAAAGTCTAGGTATCATTTCGAAGGTAATCCTAATATTTCCTCGGGAAACATGTTCTTCAATTCTTCAAGAATGAGGAAGTCTTCTATGGGTTTTTCTCTTTCATACGCGAGGTCTTGGATGTTTACTGCAAACAACTTGTAGCCCTTCCTCATGCATTTCTTCGCTTGTAAGGCAGATATTTGTCTGATGGAAAATTTCTTGGGAATGCCTTGAACCTTCACTTGGCTCCCTTGGCTATCAATAGACAAGATTGACTTGTGTAAGAAATCGAGCATGACATGGTGTTGTTCCAACCAGTCCATGCCGATAAGTATATCGTAAGATCCTAAGGGTAGGATTTTCAGGTTTACTTTTGTAGGAAAACCATTCAGGTTCACCTCGGAATTTTTAACTATTTCTGAAACTTTCCGTTTCATACCTGTGGCTAATTATAACAGCCAAGGTTTTTCATCAGTTTCTTTCCCTAGTTTGCATACATCAACAATTTTAGGCAAAACATAGCTTTGGAAAGCACCCAGATCAATAATTATTGAAATAGAAGTGTTCAAGATCTTACCTTCTATCTCAACAATTGTAGCTTAATGGTCTGCCTATCGGCCATCCAATGCTGCATAGGTCTGTGGTGTTCCCACTATGTCCTCGATGGTTGGTTCTTCTTGTAATTTATGCAAGACCCCATTGGTCTTGTTCTTACAATCTCAGGAATAATGAGGCCCGCTGCATTTCCAGCACTTTATTGGTAGTGGAGTAGCATTGGCTCCACTTGCTACCGGATTGTTAACATTAGGAGCTGGTACATAAGGCTTCATACTAAATTAATTGAAGTTATTGTTTGTTTTAAAGAATTTATTCTACTTTCTGTATGGATGTGGGTTAAACCCAAGTTGGCAGTTATCAAAAAATTTCTTAGACTTGTAGCCGCCCATGCTCATAGCAAAGACTGGCCTTGTGCATCATGGTATCCAAAGTTTTTGGCATGTCAAATTCAATCCTTTCTCGAAATTTGGGAAGAAGACATCCTAAAAACTTCTAGATATTTACCTTTTCATCCTTAATGTATGGTACATAACGTAATAGATCTAGAAATCTATTAATAAAAGCTTCCATAGTCATGGACCCTGTACGTACTTCATGGAACTCTTTCACATTTCGGTCAAAGAACCTTTCCGACATATACTTTTATTGGAAAAAATTTCAGAATTTATCTCAGCATATTTCTCTTAGCTCATCGTTATTAGTGTGTTTCAAATCCCTCCACCATCTGGCTGGCTTACCATTTAAATTATAGATGGCAAGTCAAGCCTTTAACTCACTTGAGTAGTTATGAACTTGGAAATATTTTGTCATTTCCAGAAACCACTCTTTAGTTTTCTCCCTAGTGTTTACTTCACCTTCATAGCTCAGGGCTCTTATTTTCCTAAATCTCCCCTGAAGACTGTCATTTCTTCTTTGTTTCTTTCTATGAAGAGAAAGAGAGCCATCACTCGAAGGACTGTGATGATCCCCTTTCGGTGCTTCAGGGGTACGTTCCTGTTTTTCTTCTTCTCTTAGGATGTAGAACCGTTTATGGTAAGGTTCACTTTTGGACCTGTTCGTGGATTTAGTAGGATTTCCCTGTGGGATTCGTCCCATCATATTTCTCAGTAATGCTTCATTAATAGCTTGTTGTTCCTTTCTTTCATTCAAACTATGCTCTATGAAACTTTTCAATTCTTCTTGAAGACTATGTATAGTCTTCAAAATATTAGAATTTAATTCCACCACCAGATATGATAACAGGGTGGGGGTGTTAATCTTTCGTAGCCGGATTTTATCTTCTTCAGTATTCATAATCCGAGCTATTCTTTAAAAATTCTTGTAATTTGGAAAAAATTTAAATTACAAAAAAAATTTTGTTAGTAACAAAATTTAATAACATACTTTATTTTCTTGTAGTGAATGCTTGGTGCGCCCGTAGGTCTCTTAGTATTGAAACTGGGCTCTGATACCCCTTGGAATATCCCTAGAAATCGTAAAAATTAAAAAAAATTATCAGGCTAGTAAAAACTACCTATGTAAAACATTATCGAACTTGTAGAAAATAATGTACACTGAATGTACCACTGTTTGGTCGTAAGTTGTTCTTACGTTATGTCATATTACTCCCAGTTGTGAATATTATTGTATTTTACTTATGATGTCATAATGCTTGTTTTCTACATTATACTTATGGTTACACATTATTCTATATGTGTCGTTACATGATTATATTCCTTGTTCATTTCTGAATGTGTTTACTTGTTATTTGCATAGTCCTAACTTAACTTTTTTTTTGGAAACAAAGTGGGTGGAGTGGCAGGACTAGTTCTCCCATGACGATCTGAGAGGTAAACTGTTTAGTTGTCTAGAAAGCTTACTTATTTCTATTGAACTAAGGAACCTCTTGACTTGTTTACGTGCAGGGGTACCTAGTGTCGATAAACTGGTTACGTAAAGTTGAAGTTTGTTCATTAAAGGACGTGTTGTTTATTATCTTGTAATTACTATCTTCATTATTTTTAGAACATAGGTAAATTATATATGTGATACCTGCTATTCATTTTGTAATTTCGGATTCACTTTTTATATCTTAATCTATTTCTATTTTATGTTTTCTTTAATAAAAGTATTAACATACCTTTTATTATGTGTTGGACAGGTTCACAAATCGTTGGTTAAAGGCCTATTATTGGCTTATGGATAACAAGGTTACCATGGCATATTTCATATGCCATGGTTCTTAATTAATAGGAAAATGAGAGTCAAAGGTTGAAGGACTAGAGCCTAAGGTTTACATGATACATATGTTACTTAAGCATGGGGATTGACTTTGGTTTGGCGCACATATAATACATAGACTAAACATTATACTATATCTTGTTTTAAGAATCAGGGTAGCCATTTATAACATAAGGTTTGACATTATGCGATGGGGTTTAAGACCTGACATGGACATGAAGACCAACGAAAAATGAAACGAATGCAAACTATGGAGCCATGCTGGCGCCATTAATGTTTCTTGGGATTTGGGGAAGCCCAAGCTTAGGGATTTTCTCCACCAATGATTTGGTCATTTCATTTGGTCTGTGGATGGTTTGGTCTCAGCTCTGTGCTGTGAATGGAGGTGACCTCCTTGTTAACGAAGGTATTCCTCATTGATTTCATAGCAGTGTTTGATGTTTGGTTCGTGGCTTATTCAGTTCATACTTCTCATCCCTTGTCATTTTGGTGGTTGCAGGTGACATGGTTGGTGAGGATTGGGATAGCTCAGAGTTTTGTTTTCATTTTGAGGATGATGCCATTGTAGTCATGGTAAGTCTTTTAGACAATCCTATGCATGTCTCCTCTCAAAATTATGGGTAGGACTGGGTTATAACACAATTCTATTGGGGTTTTACTGTGGGGTTTTGATTCACCTTCAGGCTTGTGTTTACAAGGTTTGGGTTTGTAAATTAAGAGTGGTGTTAACAATGAAATGGGGGAAACTCAAGACTTTTAGCAGGCTCTGAATTTTGTTTAGGTAAATCATATTTGGATGCAGGGATTTTAAGCCTCGGAAAAACCATTACTTGCAATGGTGCCATAACCCTTCACATGACTATTTAAAATTCGATTGAAGACTTTAATGGTTACTGTGTAAATGAGTTTATACTTCATTTACGTTTTTGGCAATGGTTAAAATACTGGACTATGTGTAAAATCTTATGCTGCGATAGGTTTCTATTAAACTTGTGTTGCATAAGGAATTCGCTTGCGTGGATGGTCTGTGTATAAAGGTTTACATTTATTTCTTAGATGTAATACTTGATAGTGTATCGGTTGAGTCCATGCCATGTATGGCATGAGCACTTCCCATGTTGCAGCGATAGTTGTATGGTTGCAACTATTTACTATTTCGCTCATTAATACGTAATGTGGAATGTGAAAGAGCCATGTGTGAAAAACCACGATCGCTATTGACTTTTAAATGGACTATGTATTTAGTTATTTGTGGCTGAGGCCGTGCTTATAGCATGGGTGCAGAAACGAGGGTCTTGCAACTTTACTGTAGCAATTTACCTTTGTTATTATATCCCGCACACATTGTGTGTATAGCATGGCCTTGGTAATGGTAGCACGACCTTAGTTGATTTGAATACTGGTCATTGTGGATTTAATGACTATGTAAATAAAATGGATGGTTGTGAATTGGGGCTTTAGGTTCCCACAGGATTCGCTTCCCACCATCTCTTGTAATTACTTTAGACTGTTTAAAGATTTATGATGAGGTTTATATAAAATAAATGAATTGTGTATATCATTGTAACTATAGGGTTTTAATTGTTATATGGAATAAATGCATGGTTAATTAGATGATTACTGTCTATAAATGTTTAAGGTGGATTCTATTTCGGCCTACAATTTAGGTTTGGATACCCACAGTGGTCGATACTCTGACCTCCGTGCAACTTAGGGGTTTTTAATTTCGTTATTTGAAATGTTACTTGTTTACTATTTATGCAAATGCCGTGAGTTAAATATTAGATGGGACTTAAATGATTTATGCATACGATTCTGATTATGTCGATTTTTGATATTAGGAATATGGATTTTAAAATAGGAAAAGAGATTTTATTTTGGAACAAAGCATGGTCATGATTCTTACTCTTCCTATTTGCTTATGATGATGTTATTTTAATGGAATTATTTAGTAGTTGTTTTGTATTTAAATATGCAGACCTTAAAAGGTCTTTATTGGTTTATTTATCTTCGATTTAATGTGGAAATAGTTATAGCCTGTACTTAGCTGATTTGATTTATAATTCCATTCTAGAACTGTTAATGTATACTTATAAGTAGTGTTTTGATTTGTTTACTATTTATTTTAATTAGATATATTCTAATCTTGGTTTTAAATGACACATTAGGTCTGAGGTAGTATTTAATTTAACATGGCTCTGCTGACAAATGAAATATGTCAGTAGAGTAATTAGTCTAAACATTAGATATATAATGGATTGGAAATAAAACCTAGATTGCAAGGAAAAAAATCACAGTTTAAGCAGTAAAGATAATAGAAAATTAAACTTACATGAATAAAAACTGGTAACCTTAGGATATGAAATAAATTGCATTCTAGGTTTATACTTCAAAAATGTAACCCTAGAAGATTTAAACAGAGAAACTAATACATAGGGTTAGATTATTTAATCTGAACCTTTTAGTTAATTTAGCCAACATTTTATGCTAGAAAAGGAAATACGTAGTCTAGGGTCTCATACGTGTAATTTTTGAAGCTCCTCTAATGGATGAACCTACACACTTAAATAACCAACATCAAGAATTCACAGGAAAATATGAACTCTCTATTAGATGACCTAATCACTTGGTAACTACCACGTTCCACCCAAACATGACTCAGAACCATTCCTGGTTTCAATCCAGATCCCCCCGAGCTAGATTCCAACATGCAAGTAGCTTAGAGCTCATAAGGTAGGGTTTCCTAACTTGTATACCAGTTCTGGATAAGTTCTGCTTTTCCTTGTAGGAAAATGTTCTCCAAGAATTCACTTGAGACCCAAACAAGAAGAATAATGACTTCCAAAATATATATCAGAGCCCCAAACCTTTCCTTGGCTTGAGAATTTATAGACAGACGTTTCAGTCAAAGGGACAGTTAAATAAAGAAACCTTAATTTATTTATTTAACTCTTTTTAATTAATTTGGGGTAATTTTTAATATTTTAACTTAGGAAATTTCAACTAGTTCCTCATTAGACTTTTATAGGTATTGTATTATTTATTATCTTTAATAACAAATAATAATGGATGAAGCTTTTCGTTCTTTCTTTCATCATTAATATTATTACTATGTTTATTCTTTATGCATACCATGTATAAAATACATAATATTATAACATTTGTTCAAATTTGTCTTTGGGCATCATATACCATGATCCCTAGACTTAATGACACTTCTTCATTAAGGACAAAATAGGTAGATGGTTAGGTCTACTAGTCTAGGAAACTATAAAAATCCTTGCATGTTGGATTCCCTTATATAAAATAGTAGTTCTTGAGCACTTGATGAGAATACAGAAATTTGAAATTTCATTTAATCACTTATAAATAAGTTGGATGAGATCAATATTTTTCTCAAGTCATTTTCACTCAGAATTTGTTAAATTATTTTCAGTAACGCCTAGCCCTTCCCAGAGCGCATACTCAACGCTTAAACAGGGAGTTGCAACTTAGTGCAATTCTAGAGCTCTTCCCTCAACATTAATGCTAGGATGTACTTATATGATACACCTAGGGATACAATGGCCAAGGATCTGATGCTCCAGAGCTTATGCTAAACATCAACATGGAAGTCTCTAGGGATTATTCCCAACATTCCCAATTATCTTTTCATGTGTTCCAGTGCTTCCCGCTCAGCACAAATGTAAGTATTGATGTGCTTCCAAGCTTCTTTATCAACACAAAATATTAATTACCCATATGCTCTAGAGATCCTTGATCAGCACAAAACATTAATTACACATGTGCTCCAAAGCTCCTCGCTCAACAAAAAACAGCTCATCAATCATGTGCTTCAGGGTCCACGCCCAACACAAACAAGCATATTTATATCATCCATAATTGGATTATGCCCAATATATAAAAAAATCATCATGTTCATATGCATTGGGGTCGTCAACCCAATATATCAAAATAAACTATCAAGATAACATCATAATCAATAGGCTCATGCCTATAAGTGTTAGGTCAAAAATTCAGGATATTATAGACTATCTGGGTGTGGATATTTTGGACCATCTCTGTACCAACAAAGACTCATCTATTGAATTAGATTTTTGGTTTGTAAAAATAATTCATGTGGTTGTGATATATAATGAAGACTCTGCGTTTTTTTTTTAATCCATTGTGTGACGGTGCCATTGCTTGCAATGTCACTACGTCAATACCTGACTGTGTGCATTTTTAATTGAAATTATAGCAGGTATATTTTTATGTATTCGCAACTAGGTTTTATTATTGATAGAATGAATAGCGTGGTAAGGACGTGACCAAATGTGTTTTGGCAATAAGGTTTACACTTGTTCATTCTCGACATTTATATATATGGTTTCTCGGTATTTGTCTTTAAGGTTTATCATGGATGAGATTGCACCTTAGGGCCATGATCCGGGCTCGGTCGTGGGGTGAATAATGTCACAAGAATATTTTAATTGTTTATGTTTAAATTCACAGTGTAAAGATGTAAAAGAAAAAGGTTTACAACTGCATTTACAGTCGTGGGTTGGTAGCTACGACCCAGCCTCATGTGAATACATAGTCTATGAAGAGCGTTTGAATTATTCCTTTTTGTGTTTAGTTTTTTTTTTAAATCATTTTTAGTGATGACTGTGGTTTAGGTTAAATCATTTGTGGCAGTATATAATGCGAGTTCTATTTGTTGTAAATACGTTGGGAAAATAGAATCGATGCCTACAGGTTTGTTTTCCTCGGCATGTGTCAATTTTTTTTTGTTTGTTGGGGAAAACATAATCCTACAAGATTCAATTCATGGAATCACTAAATGCGTAGATTTTATGTTTTAACACATTGTGTGAAATGTTGTTTGGTAGTGATGCCAATAGGATTAGATCCTGAATCACTTTAATGGATACATGGTTTATTAGTTGTTTTGTATTATGTTTAAAATTGATTCTTGGTTTAGAATTTGATAGTAGAGATAATTGATATAATTGTTAGGCCTATGAACAAACCTTAACAAGTTTCAATGGTTTGTATGTTATGTTATTTGGTGGATTTAGATGTGTTAACTCTATTGATCTTTTTTATCTTATAATGTTTTAAGTTTCAACAATGATATTTAAATTATATTTTTATGCATAGAATTTATGTTATGGCTATATGTAATAGTTTCAGTGGTATTAATATCAACAAGCCTACTAGCAATATGAAATATTCCAGTAGAGGAAAATGTATAGTAGGAGTTTAAATAATTAAAATCTATGTTTTTCTTTTGTATATAATTTGGACAAAAAGCATAAATCTAGCTAACCTAAATATTCTATGTTCTAGTAGAAAGATTACATCATTAGAGAAGTCTCGATTTTAAGAAATAATAAAACTGGAAGAGTAATACATAAATAACAAAGACCATAAAATTTCCTGCGGTTTTGAAAACTGATAAAAACATATATGGTAGTTTAAATAATAAGAAATCTGATCTATAACTTGTGTGACAAAATATTTGTAACTATGGTTTATAGGTGTAGGTAATCTAAAACAAGCCTAGATGCTTTTAATTTTATGTAAAAAATTTAACCTAGTCACAACAAACACTCTCTACTCATTCTTCCACAATATGATCCATTCATTTATTAAGAAAACCTACATAGAAAATAGGGAAAAATCCAGAAACATCATACCTACAAGTGGAAGCTATTTCAATGGGTGGAAACCCTACACACTCAAACACAAAGTACTAGAAACTTCATATACAGTTCTGACCTCTGTTCAAGATAACCAAATAACTTGCTACTTACCATGTTCCAACCAACCATGACTCAAAATCATTCTTGGTTTCAATCTAGATACCTTTGATTTGGTTCCAACATCCAAGTAGCTTATAGCTCCTAAGGTAAGGCTTCCCTATCTGGCATAACAGGTTATGTGTAACAAACATAAAATAAGATAATAATTAAATAATTAGGTTAACTAAGTTAGGTTATGAAATGAGGTGTCTCTTCATTTCAAATTCCCAAGCCATAATTAAGGCAGGGCCACTATTGTAACATATCATCCACTATCTTATCTATACAACTATTAATATACATTTTCCCTATGGCTTATCCAATATTCCAGATATTTTGGTGATTATTGTGTGAGCCAAATTATTGTTTGCTTCACTGGTATCAGAGCTTTCGTTGCTTGATATGACCTGTGGTCAACAAATCCAGACCTTGTCTGAAAAAATACAGGGTTTCCCTGAGTTGTAGGTCCTTGACCTTTTTCCTACCCTTAAAATTTATATATATTATTTAAAAAAAAGAAAGAAAGAAAGAAAGAAAGAATCAAAAATCATTCGGTTCATCTCCAACAATCTCTTCCATCTCGCAATCGCTCCTATTCAGCCCTCCGCTTCATTTGGTATCGCAGCTCCACATGCACTGCTCCACTCCTACCTGCGTATCATTGCTAGCCAGCCCCGCGTGCCTTCCCTTCCAGCAGCTTTCGACCTCCAACCCACCACCCATAAAACACCTGCATCTCCCACTCCACGCTGCATATCCACTCATCCACCATGCGCCCACCTCCTCAACCGCCTCAACCTGCCTTTTGCCACCGCCTCCATCTGCCTGTTCGGCCTGCTCCCTGGCAGCTTCCCATCACCCACCTCATCGCCCTCACGTCCATATATGTGGTCGCCTCCACCCCTGCCTACTCATCCTGCGCCACCTCCACGCCATCTCAACCTCCTCCCTTCGCTGCTCCTCTGCCTCCACCGTCGCACGCTCCACCCCCGTGCAGTACAACTGCCTCCTCCACTTCACGCTCACCGTTCACGCCTTCACCTCCCAATCGTCACCTCTCCACTGTTACCCTCCTACCACCGCCGCCTCCTACCACGACCGTCACCACCACTGCAACCTCCTCCCACTGCCTCTCCCATCCACCTTCCACAGCTGCAGTCGCCTCCACCAACGCGCGCTTCTGCGTAGTCCCGCCCTCACGCCGTCACAAACCTGCGAAAAAAACAAAACAAAAAAAAATTATTATATTTTTAATGTAATATAATATTATTATATTATATAAAAAAATACACATATACATAATAGTTATTATATTTTAATAATAGTAATATTATTATATATAATAAATTGTTATTAAAAAAAAGACTTATAAAAAGATAAAAATAAAAATCATAAGCTTCCAAAAAGTATTAGAAGCACTTCAAAAAGGTGTTGTATGTAAATTTCAGGTTACATATCAAAGATTATTAAAAAGAAAACTATAATAATTATTATTTATAATAATTATTTAAAAAACAAAAAAATACAAAGAAAACAAGTTGAAGAAAATCGAAGCAAAAATCTATAGTCTAGACGACCATTTATTGTCCAAGAAATCAGAGACCATGGAAGCTGGTTTGCAAGCACAAATAGAGAAATTAGAAGCCAAATTAAAGCGCTATCGAAGAGAGAATGAAGAATTACGACACACAAATACGAAATCGGAAATATTGATTAAATTAAATCATATGGAAAAAGAGCGCAAGGAACAATTAATTTTTGACCAGAACAATCATATAGAAAAATTGTGTGCCCAAATTAAGAAATTAAAAGACGAAAGTGATTTCAATCAGAGACTAACAAATCAAGATATAAAGAAATAAATAAGTGATTACGAAGTAGAAACAATCCGCTTGAACAAAATCATTAACAACAAGGATGAAGAACTAACGCACATACAACAGAAATTAACAGATCAAGAATCAATGGTCGACCAGTATCGACAACAGATAAAAGTTCTTCAACAACAAAATAGCGACTCAAAAAAAGAACACAAGCTAGAGATCGCAAAGAGTAATAAAATAATATCCAACAATTCTGAAGAAATTTTCAGATTAAGAAATCACAACAAAACCCTGATTACAAAAATCAAAAAATTGAAAAACAACATCAAGAGGCGACAATCCGGTGAAGACCTAGAAGGGAAATTACTAGAAAAGCAAGAAGAAAACCAGTGTTTAAATAATAGTAATTAGGAACTACATAATCAAATCAAGGAGCTAGAAATTGAAAAAAAATCGCAAGAGGAAAGAATCGAAAGAATTCCAATTCATGAACAATCTACTAAAGAACCAAGAAGCACAATCCAGGAAAATACATCCAAAAATCAAATCGAAGAAGTGAAGACAGTCCTCATCACAGTCCAAAGGAAAGAAGAACAAACGAAACCTATACCTTACAGACATCCTAATTATAATCATCATTTTGACCAACGACAGGGTCAAAATGAATATTCACAGAAGACTTATGTGGATATGCGGAAATATCGACATACTAAGCAACAATCGAGACAAATCATTCCACAAAAAGATCTCAGAGCTCCGATAAAAATAGATCTGGGATGGACCACAACAGATGCTATGCGACAATTCTCTTGGGGAATCCGTAATTCGTATCGGCTCATCTCCTCAAATGTCGCAAATACAAAGAGGAAATAATTTCGAAATGACAGATTGAAATAAATCACACATTAATGTCAAATACATCTTTGAGGACAAAGATTCCCTTAAGGGGAAGGAAATGTAACAAACATAAAATAAGATAATAATTAAATAATTAGGTTAACTAAGTTAGGTTATGAAATGAGGTGTCTCTTCATTTCAAATGCCCAAGCCATATTTAAGGCAGGGCCACCATTGTAACATATCATCTACTATCTTATCTATACAACTATTAATATACATTTGCCCTATGGCTTATCCAATATTCCAGATATTTTGGTGATTATTGTGTGAGCGAAATTATTGTTCGCTTCATTATGTTTCAGTTTTCTTTTTCCTCTTAGGAAAAATATTGTCCAAGAACTCTCTTGAGAATAATCAGGTAGAATTATGCAATAATCCCAAGATCCCCAAGTCTCTCTTTGTCTTGAGTTTTTATAGACATACTTCTCAGGAAAAGGGGTAGTTAAATCACTAATCCTTTGTTTTCTTGAAATGACCCTTTTTATTTAATTTAAGTGATTTTAATATTTATTTAAATTTAACTTAGGAACTTTTGACTAGTTCCTATTTTGACTCTTGTAGGTATTTAATATTTAATTATCATTAGTAGTAATAATAATAATATGTAGATCCATTCTTTATTATTTATAGTTACTAGTATTATTTCTATGCCTACTTTCTTATACATATCATGTATAAACTATATATTTACGTATATATACCATTTGTTAACATTTTAACTTTAGGTATCATATTGCATGATCCCTCATCATATGACACCTTTCTTTCAGCTTAGTCACTTTCTTTAATAAGGCCTTTAGGTAGGCGTTAGGTAAACTAGGTTAGGAAACTCTAAACTTCCTTGCATGTTGGATTCCCTCGTATAACATGGTAGCTCTTTTGTACTTGATGAGATACAGAAATTTGAAATTTCATTTAATCACTTAAAAATAATTAAGATTAGATCAATGCTTTATCACAGTCGTTTTCACTCAACATAGTAATTTTTTTCAGTAACTCCTAGCATTTATCAAGAGCCCATACTCAATGCTAAGAAATAGGGAGTTACAAAATTAATGCAATTCTAGAGCTCCCCACTCAACACTAATGCTAGTATGTATTTGTAGGATACACCTAGGGATACAATGGCCAAAGATCTAATTTTCTAGAACCTATGCTCAACATCAACTTGGAATGCTCCAGGGATTATGCCCAACATTTCCAATTCTTATCTTTTTAATGTGCTTCAGAGCTTCCTTCTCAATGCAAAGGTTTCATAACTCATGTGCTCCAAATCCTCTCCCTCAACTCAAACATTAAAGTACTCATGCGCTCCACAGCCTCTCGTTAAATGCAAACATTAAATACCCATGGGTTACAGATATTTTTGCTCAACACAAAACATCAAATACTCATGTGCTCCATAGCTTCTCACTCAACAGAAAACATCGAATAATCATGTGCCTCAGATCTTGCATTCAATAGAAACATCTCTTCAATTGTGTGCTCCAGGGTCAAAGCCCAACACACGAAATCATATACATAAAACATATGAAGTTGGCTTATGCCAAATATATCAAACAAATCATGAGGTTCATGTGTAGTGGGGCATATTTACAATATATAAGATAAAACATAAAAGAAACATTATAAACAATGGGGCTTATGCCCATAAGTTTTAGGTAAAAAAATTCAGGATATTAAGCAGATACTACTGTGTAGGAATTCAAGGTAGGTCCATTACTGTCGCTCACCGTCTCAACTACAAAAAACTTACATCCCTCTATTAAGCACCTCTTATCTTTCATCATGGAGACGAAATAGGGAGATACCTTCCTCTTCTATTCCTGGATTTTAATTGCTCGACCTTCAACATCAAGAAACAAGACATTATTTGCATAGAAATCCATGAAATTTCTATGGCCTTATAACCAATCCAT
This sequence comes from Pseudotsuga menziesii, assembly GCA_001517045.1. Lineage (NCBI taxonomy): Eukaryota > Viridiplantae > Streptophyta > Pinopsida > Pinales > Pinaceae > Pseudotsuga > Pseudotsuga menziesii. Next base: position 103,252 of record LPNX010640109.1, on the reverse strand, counting down.
GTTGACAATGAGGTCATAGGTCACCAAATTGGTGACATAAGAATCCAAATTAGTGGTGCATAGTCCTAAGTTAATTTCAAACCCCCTAGCTTAATACCTATTGCTTTCTTAACCCTGAAACAATCTCGACCGATTTGAAATCATTGTGATTGGATGTTTCCAACCCACATTTATCTAATGTATATTATGAAATAAATTATATGTTGCACAAGGATCAAATAAAATTTTAAGTTTGACATTGTTTACTTTACCTGTGGATTCCACTATGGTGGACTGATGTTCTCCTTGGTGGTTATGAACAGCTCCATTAATTCATTCAATGTTAACAAAATCTACCATGGGTGATTTTCCTCCCCTCCTGTTTTTGGTCTTCCCCTTAGGAAAATCTCGCTGGAAATGAGGACCTGTGTATCCCCAACATGAAGAGACATTTGGTGGTGCGTGTATGTTGCTTGGAGGAGTCCTCTGGGATGGGTTCCTTCTCTTGGGTCTTTCAAGACCTCCTAGTCTTCTATAGGAACTTCCCTGTGTTCATTCTCGATTCGCATGGGTTATTGACAAAGCCTGCGATACTGAGTTAGTTGAACTGTTACCTATTGGGTTGAATTTGTTACCATAAGGAGGATGTCTCGATTGTCCTCCTCTAAAGTATAGTCATGTGACCTTCCGTGTAAAATATTGAGTGGACCCTATAAAATTTATTCTTCACTTTGAATATGACATATCGTATGCATAGCGAGCATATTCAACTACCATGGCAACTGAAGTTGGCTTCCATGTCCATAGTGTTGCCCTAATCTTGTAGTTGACTCTATACACAAATCGCTCCACCTGTCGATCATCTGAGTCTAGCTATGGAACATACTTTACTAGTTCCATTAATCTAGATTCATACTCTTCCATTTTCATGTTTCCCTTTACCAAATCATTAAAGGAACCTTCATGTTGTTCCCTGTAATAAGATGGAAGATACTTCATGTTGAACCTCTCCTTGAATAGTTCCCACAAAATAGTCAGAGGAGTAAGATGCAATTTTTTCTCCATTCCCAACCACCAATTTAGGGAATCACCCTTTAGTTGAAAGATGACCATTATAGCCTTAGAACAAGAGGAATACTCATTTAGCATGAAGCACCTCTTCATGCCTTCGATTCAATATGATTCAGCATGCCTACCGGGTCGTCCTCCAGAAAACTCAGGAGTTTTGATCTTCTGTAGCTCTTTAGAAATATCCGTAAGAAGTTCCAACCTCAGGCCCTATGCCCTCTCAAAGTTTTCTCAGCTCACCTACATGGTTTCAACCTCTACATCACTCTCCAACCGACTGTTCAATGTGGACATAATGGTTTCCAAGGACCTTAGTATGTCCTCCATCTCAGGAGTGGAGGCTGTACTTGGCGGTGTCAGTGGTGGTTCTTGTGACAATGATTTTAGTGGTGATGGTGGTCGGTCTTGACCTCATCCTCAACTAGTGTGTGTTCTAACCATGATTGATCATCTGTCATGGAAATAAACATCGCATTATTATCTTCTAAAGGGTCTGTTGGTCTATTCTTAAACTACGCATTTTACAAAGGGATCTATAGTCCAGGGTGTTTCGATCACACCATCTTGAGGCCACCTAGTACTATTCAATATTTGTATGTGTAATACCCCGAATTTTTGGCATGAAATTTATGTGCATAAGTCTCATTGCATGTGATGTTTATTTGATTGTTTTATTTTGTATATTGGGCATAAGAACCCACTGCACATGAGAAAGATGATTTGTTTGATATATTGGGTGTAATCCAAATGCATATGTTTTATGTATATATTTCATGTGTTGGGCATAGAATTTGAAGCGCATAATTGATGAGATGTTTGTGTTGAACAAGAAGATCTGGTGCACATGGGTATTTGATGCTTGTGTTGGGTGACAAGCTCTGGAGCACATGAGTATTTGATGATTTTGTTGAGTAAGAATCGCTCGAGCACCTGAGTATTTGATGTTTGTGTTGCTTGAGAATCTCTGGAGCACATGATTATTTGATTTTTGCGTTGATCGAGAGGCTCTGTAGCACATGAGTATGAAACCTTTGTGTTGAGCATGAAGCTCTAGAGCACATGAAGCTCTTACCTATTTTTAAGTGCTTAAATGAAATTTTGAATTTTTTTATCTCATCAAGTACTGAAGAACTAACATGTTAAACGAGGTCATCCAACATGCAAGGAGGTTTGGATTTTCCTAACCTATTTGAACCATCCCCTACCTGAAGGACTTAATAAGAAGTGACTGTAATCTAGAAAGAAAAGTATCGTGTGATATGATGCTTAAAGTAAAAATGTTAACGATGGCACACACACACACATACACACATATATAATGTGTATAAAAGAGTAATCATAAGTATTAATACTAGTGACTATGAATAATAATGAAAGGATATATATATCCCCTAAAGTATTTCTATAAAGACCCAAGCCAAAGAGAGGATTAGGGATCTTTCGATTATTCCATCATTCTACCTAATTATTCTCAAGAGAGTTATTGGAGAGCATTTTTCCCAAGAGGAAAATAAAACTGATAATCAACATTTTATCCAACATAGGGATGCCTTACCTTAGGAGTTCTAAGCTACTTGCATGTTGGAACAAGCTCGGGGGGATCTAGATTGAAATCAAGAATGGTTCTGGGTCATGGTTGGGTTGAACGTGTTAGTTTCCAAGTTATTTGGTTAACTAAACAGAGTTCAGAATTGTCTCTTTCCTTGTTAATGTTGTGTGTGCGAGTGTGCAGGATTTCTAGCCATTAAAATAGCTTCAAATTGCAGGTATGAGGTTTATTGATCTTCCTTACAATTCATACAATTTTCTTGTTTAATGAAGAAATTAAAAGTCATGAATGATAATATGATTATTATTTACTATTGTAGCTAGGTTATTTCCACATAACCCTAAAAGAAAAGCTAGGGTTATTTTAGTTTACATATGCATACAAACCCTAGAAATAAATATTATGCTAGAGTGTTTTGTTTTCTTAAGCATGATTGTCTAGTTAGGAAATTATAGGCCTTATTCTTTCTATTAATTATAGATTTACACATATAGTTTAATGAGTTTTCAAAACCCTAGAAAAACATGGTCTCTATTATTTTTGCATTACTCTTTCATCATTTATATTTTAAATTCATTATTCTCTAATGGTGTGTTCTTTCTAACAGAGTCTAGATTATCTAAGTTAGCTACATTACGTATTATTGTTCAGACTTATAAGAAAAAGTAAAACAAAGTTTATAAACAAATAAAACTATCAACGAAAATAACTAATTAAAATCCATAGAAAAAAAATTATCTCCTTTAAAACCCAAATCTACATCTTCCACTACAGGAAGATTACATATTTCCAGCACGCTTTCACCCATAAAATCCATTATATACAACTATAGCATAAACAATGTGGATAAAACATAAATTAAATACCATATCCATGTTGAATCTTAAACAAATATATCACAAATACGATTTACATACTTAAAAGAGTTAAACACTAATCCTATAACAAGCATAATGATGATAAATCTTTAATAAACCCCACATTTATTTCCATTATAAAAACCTCTACATAAAATACATCCATCGAGACCTGTTAAGGTTTGGAAGTAGGCATAAATATCATTACACTTATCTCAACTATTCTAACAGAAACTAAGAATCAATCATATACATACCATAAACCAAATCATTAACCAACATATCCATTTAATAAATCCAATATCGAATCATGTTGGCATCATTTCCAAAACAAAAATACACACGTTGTGTCAACCACCAGTCCAAGCATTAGATAGCCTAGGATCAAATCCTGTAGGATTTCGTTTCTAAACAACAAAACCAAATCGAATCAACTTCCAAGGAATCGAATCCTGTGGGTATCGATTTTAAAACACCAAACGTATTAACACTTTAAAGGGTTCACATTACACGCTTCCTACGAAAGCTTCAACATAAACCACAATTACACCAAATATGAAATACGCTAGCAGAACCAAAACACATAGAGAATAATTTCAGCACACTATTCATGAGCTGCGTATTCGCTAAAGGCTGAGTAACAGATTCTAAAAGCTCACGACTAGAAACACCAACACAGTCTCACATTTAAATACTTATAAAAACAAAATGTATTAGCTGTGTATTCATCACAAAGGACAATCTAGGCTCATGGCCGTGAGGACAAAGTCTAGCCACAACCAAACAACGAATTATACCCAACAAGTGTAAATTCTAAGAAGGAATAAATTAAACCATATTGTTAATGCATACAATCACCAGCTTAACCAACCATACAATCCATGAATTTAAAGCATAAACATTAATTTAAACACAGGAATGAGTTACATAGTGCCATTCAAAGCAATGGCGCTGCAATTCCAAATATTTCGCATCATATCAGTCCAAACGCAACACCGTTCCATTAAAATAGTAAAACCATGCGATTTAATTACAAACCAAAAATCTATTTACATATTCAAGTCTTCATTTGAATGGAAATGATTCACCAATGTTTTCACATTTAAAACTTCCAAGAACAAGTCAAATTACAGTCCCATCTCTCAAATTCCCATTAGCGTACAAAGGCCCAAACAACCTAGCAAAGTCTGCAAACCAAAACTACACAGAGATAAACCCTGCAAAAACAGAGTGCAACACTTTGTCACCCACAAGTGTAGAGGTAAATTCCTACACTGATTCACAAGGATTACCCATTAAAGGGTTGCATAGATAGTCAAGAGAGACACAAACAAGCCACAAACCCCAAGCTACTATGTCACCTATAAAAATCAAACAACAGACCCTTGAGAAGTATGTTGTAAACCTCAACTGAAGCAAACAATGAAACAATGTTGCAAAACCACACTGACCACATACCTTTCGATGTGGGGGAAGCTTCTACTCCATGTAGCACAAACTCTCGAGAGCCAAAACAACACAGACCACCAGCCGCAGAGTCAAATGAACCAGACAATCAACCAAGCAAGTGTGTGTGGATCGTTTCCCACTCTTTCCAAGGAGCCATAAATGCGCCACCGTGGTTTCCACTACCAACATGATTTTTACCCACCTCTCCATAGTTAAAACCATAATGACTTCACAATTGCACTAAGCCCCCATCAAAAACCTCTTTGGTATTGTTAGGCCTTAGCTTCATGGAATATGAAATATTCCATGAAAGGTTTGCACATAACTCATAGCCTTTCCAAAGACATAGTATAACATTTTCCATGGTTTATGAACTAAGTCTTAAACCCTATGGTTTACACTTTACTAATTTACATGTTATAAAATAAATATCAAGAGGATAGAATTATCATAACCTCAAACCATAATAATAATGCCAACCATAAATATTGAGTTTGTATAACCCCAACTCTGTGTAAACATAGAAAGTAGGAATAGTTAGGCCAAGACTTTAGTCCTTTTATCTTCAATATGCATAAGATATTGTACAATAGTTAGCATGCAGTAGGATGTTACGTTTAGCTATCGTAGATAGATTCCGTCAATGAAGTAACCTGCATAAAAAGGGGAAATTTGCATTAGTTCACAATAAACTAAGTAAACCCCGTAAAAGGAGGAGGAACCTTTTACATCTCTGAGTGGTGCCTTAAGGGATACAAATCCTGCCACTCCACCCCTTGACAGTTAAAGGAAAGTCATAACTTTTCATAAATAAATCCATAAAAAATTACAAAATAGATAACCATGAAGTAAGACATAACTGAGCGAGCATAAACAAATGTATGTTAAATAGTAAACACTAGCACAGTAATCATTGAACGAGTTCAAGTAATACAAACATAGTGCATAATTACATCAGCATTACATAGGAGAATACATCGAAAGGTAAAGGGACCTTACAACACATAGATTTAGTAAACAATGACAAACATATTTTGCAAAATATAAATTAATTTCCGTGATAGGTAGTATTTAACAAGCCTACAAATTTTTCTTTCCGAATTTTGTACATTACACTATGGTAGGTGTTAACCCAAAAACCCCCCACATAGCTCTCAATGGCCTACACCACCCAAGGACACCATCTCACAACACTCATTTCACTCCATATTACCTTCCATTTGACCCCCACACCTCCAAAAGAGCCTAAGGATGAAGAAAAGGGCTTAAAACCCCAAAAAAGAGCCCAAAATAGCCTCCTAGGAGCTAAAGCCCTAAAAAAGGGGCTAAAATTTGGGCAAAAGGGGATAAAGCCTTGACCAAGGGCTTAAAACCCTAAAATCCCTTGGAAAAACTATAAAAGGAGGGTGGGGGGTCACTCTCAAAACACTCCTCACTTGCCTATTGTTATGCTGCCCGTGGATGCTTTGAGACCTTTGCCTCTCAAACCACCCACTCTTCCTCTCCTCTTTCTCCATCTCATCAAGCCATTGCTTTCCAACCAAGAGAGAGGTGCTCCCATGAGCTAGGGCATGGTGGCCCATTTCCACCTATGTGAGGTATAATTTATTTTCATGTTTGTTTACTTATTTTGCTTTCTAACTGATATTTTTACTTGCAGGTTCTATTTTTTGATATTGTTTGCAGGTTTGCCATTGTAGTAGCTTAGGTTTCTTGCAGGTTTCAAGGAGGTGGAACGATAACCCATTTTCTGCAGAGGGGTTGATAAGGGCTCCATCTCCCTCTTTCTTTTCTGTTATTATCTCTTAGATCTAGTTTATAGTTGTAGCCATTTGCTTACTCTAGCTTAGTTTAGTTTGCAATTCTGTTTATGCTATTTTCCTTTCCATTTTTCTTGTTTTCAAAGAGTAGGAACCTACCCTTGTGCCCTACAGGAACAAGGGAGACATTCCTGCTCCTGTAGTGAGGAGAGATCCTTGCTACCGCTTTGGCGACCATACCAGGTCGATCCCACATGATCCCTGGTCCAAAATTTCAAGTTTTCAAGTTTTTTCAATTTTACCCTAGTTTTTAGAAATCTTATGTTAGATCTGTCTCAAATCTGCTTTATTTCCTATTTTAGTCAATGCCAAAGCCTATGCTAGGCCAATATGAGTGAGACTGACCCCAGCACCAGTTACTGTCGGCCAGATCTGACCCTGCATCACAAAAAAACCCCTTTCCGGAGCATGGCGCTCTTATTGGGGGAAAAGATGAGATTGGGGCACTCTTAATGAGAAAACAGGTGTGCCCAGGGTGCACTTAATCCTCAGACGGGCACAAATTCAACCCAGAAGCTTAGATTGCGGCTGTTTTCGCATTCTGTGCGACCCCCTCGCTCATTTCTAGAAAAATCTCGTGGCCCCCTCGCTGGATTTGGTCATAAATGTGTGTCTTGTCACACAAAATTTGTATTTAAGTTTAATTGAATGTAATTTTTAGTTTTAGAGGATTGTTAGTGCGTCCCAGCTACCTCTGTCCACCATTACAGGTCTTTTTCAATTCCATTTTTTATTTTCTGCCAATCAATCCATGAACAATATGTATATGCTAAATCAATCATTAAGGCTTAATAAAATGAACTAGTCCAACTAAAAGTAACTTAAAAATAACCATCTTGCTGCCCCCTTCCTCCTCTACCCAGTCATCACCCTCCAGGGTATTCTAGGATACAATGAAGGGTAAGCTCGTATAGATCTAGGCACTCCATGGTATTTTTCCCAAACCACTAAAACCAGGTGACCTGGAAGGTAGAGGGGGTAGAGAAGGAGGTATTATCATGACACTAAGCGTCCTCCCTTTTGACCAACCTAGCACATGGGAGGTGACCTGAGGATCTACGGATGGGCTTAGTCCCATTTTGTTGAGAGCCCAACACCTTCTCTTGGTTGAAGAAGAATATCACTGATAGGTAGACATTTAGTTAGGCCAACAATCCAGGGTTAATCACTATACTTGATTACAAATTTATGTTTATGTTTGCATACAAAACCATGATATGAACTCTACCATGAATTCATAAACCATATTACAAACAACCAAATATCAGAACAAACAAGCAAACCAACACACCATACCAACTAATTAACCCAATTGAGTTCATGACACTGAGTAAGCCTTAAAATTTACCAAATTTACACTAAGTTCAATCAATTCTACAGTCTTCGAGGACATAACTCCTTGACTACTTGAATTGTGGGGAGTACTTGGGATTTTCCCAAAAACTCATTATGAGGAGTACCACAGGAACCCCAAAGTAGTTCGCAGCTTAGAGGAATTGCCAAGCGAAATAGGCAATGACCCCTTTCGATTGAGTAGAAGTACCCATGAGGAACAAGCCAAGCGTTGTCTTCTGGTAGTCTTGGTGGCTGAGAGACCACCTTCAGCCAATAGGAAGCCATTGAAACCGGGGTCCAAATCTCATACCCACCAGTTTCGTACACAAAAGCGAACACAATTGATCCTCCATGATCTTCCTCACTCCTAAGAGGTGAACCACCACCATTTTAAACACTTGATCAGCAATGTTGAAGCCGCTTTCAGCGATCTCCCACACCGTCAGAGGGTGACATAGCCTCTGATTCTGATTCAGACCCATATCAGTTTGAACTAGACCTCCACACCGCACCATCAAGCCCCAGGGCTAGTGCGAACCTGGATCCATTTTTCATCCTAACCTTAGCAAGTGGACCCATGTCCACATCACAACCAGTCACCCACAACTTGGAAAGCGGTCCAAGCACAGTCATGTGAACTATCATTAGCCAATTTCCGCCACCCATAGTGACCAGCCAAGCTGGCCCAGTGGCAACACATGGGGGCAGTGGCCCCTCCACACACGCTGCCCCTCCTGCCACACAGGGGGGCAGTGCACCATCCACCTACATTTCCCCTACTATAATACATGGGAGAAATACCCCTGCTACCCATACCATCCCACCCAGAACATTTGGGGAATTGGCCCATCCGCCATGGTGCCACCACAAGCACCCCCAACCATGTAGATGCATTATGCACATGTAAACCCCACCCCCATTGCAGCCCCATCCCACATCAACTTGGGGTAAAATCTTCCCTTCATGGCTCATTTGAACTTGCCTAACTTGGCTATATTAACGAATGACCCCATCCACCACCATGCTTTCTGGCCACCCATGCCAACTAAGTTGCCATCAGAGATCTCAAAGTTTGAAGGCAAAGCCGGGGAATGTCCCCAAAATCATATAATGACATTCCATCTATGGTGATCATACAATAGCATCATAGATGACTCCATCAAGTTTAGGCTATTCCAACGCACCCTTACAGGTGCTGCAGCCAAATGGTACATTGAGCTGCCACAAACCAAGTACCCCGACTTCAACTCCCTAGCCTTCATGTTCCTACAGTATTTCCAAATCCTTGTCAGATATGACGAGAGGGTGGAGATCCTGTTATCCTATCGCCAAAGCACCCCTACTCACATAACTGACCATATCCATGAGTGGCGGCAATGCCATAGCTTATGCAAAATCCAACTAGATGATAGGATCTTCCTGGATTGGTTCCTTAAGACTTTGGTCCCACCCATTGCATAGGACATCGCATCTGAACATCCCCAATATGAAGAAGAGGCCATACTAAAGGCCCAACAATTTGATCTCATTTATGCCCAGTCTGGATACTTGTACACTGTCATTCCAGACGCTCCTCGTCCAAGTACCTCTTACTGCGATGCACTGGGGGCATCCCATGCAACGGATGGCATAATAGGGTTAGTCTCCCAACAACCATAGCCTCGACCGACACCACCTATCATTGCACCACAACCAAGAAACACTGCTAATGTTTCTTACCAAAACCAAGCTCCGGACTATGCTAGAATGATGTCCCAGTCCAAAGAAACAACCTCTTATGCACAACCTATGCCAGCGCAGTAGGCTTAGGCCATGGCTTGGCCAACACAACAGTATGTGGGGAAAATTCCCACATTTGTGGCACCACCACCCCCACAAATATACTATGCACCACCAGTGCAACAAGTTCAAGCCCTCGCCCCCGCTCCACCTGCTCCGTTGGGACAAGTGTTCGTACAACAAAACCATCCCATCCTACCTACCCCCAACAATCAACAAAGGTAAGCTAGAAACAACCGGTCCCACAACCAAGGAAATAACAAACCACAAGGAGTAAGTCAACAACCAAACCCTCCCAATAATGCCGTAGCTAACCGGCCAGCCCAAAACCCCCCACGACAGAATGCACCAAGATGTAACGCTCCGTTGTGCACAAACCAACCATGTACACTCTGTCGTGTTTATGGGAATTACACATTTGAGTGTCCCCTCATGGCTCGCACTAAGCAAGCCATTCAAAATGAGTCCCAATAGGCCGCCAATGCTGCCAATCAAGCCCAACCCAACCAGGAACCATAAGGACCTCCTCCCATGGTGCTTCAAAACCCACTACCAGTCCAAGGATTGGTGGCAACCGCTCCCCCTCCCCAGGCTATTCCCAATTCTCTGGGGGCACCTCCCACACCCGAAACAGGTGTTCACCACCTGCTAGCCATTACCACTGAAGAGGTCAACTTACATACTAGACGAAATGAGTACGGTACCACCACTGAACCTGCTGACTCATTAGCAGCATCCACATCTAAGAAAACTAACCTACCTCTCCAGTTACCCCCGTTCCCATGCCCCCCCATATGTATAATTGCCAATAATGCCACAGCTAGAGCTGTAGTCAGCTATAGCATTGTGGATGATTTGGTCCAAACACCAACCGCCATGTCCGCTCTTGAGGTACTTAAAATGTGCCCAATGAAGCAAAAATCCTTACTATCTGCTCTAGGGTCAGTAGAACCCTCTGACTCCAAAATAATCACCTTTGACATAGATAATGGAGAGCCACACATGCCCTCCACTATCTCCTTCCAAATCTTGGTGTCCATCCAGAACTTGGTTGTGCACCAATGCATAGTGGATGAGGGGGCATCCACGTGTGTCATGTCTACCTTGGTTTGGCAGAAGCTTGGATCACCGATTCTGCAACCGTCCTCCATGACTCTATAGGATTATGATGTACATCCCACTAAAGCCCAAGGAATCCTCCCCCAAGTACCCATCACATTAGCCGAGAAGACAGTCCTGATCGACATCGAAGTCGTCAACGCTCAACTAGACTACAACCTCCTCCTTGGGAGTAGTTACATGTATGCCATGTGAGTCGTCGTATCAACTGTCTTTTGCCTCATGATGTTCCCCCACGAAGGGAAGATTATGATGGTTGACCAGCTCACCTACCATGATCTGTAAGGGTTAACAATGCCTGCCAAGGTTATACCTACCATCATCACCATTGAGCTGCAAGGGGCGACCGCACATGCTAACGTCATCCCTGTAACAAACACTGTGGTTGAAAACACACCAGCCTCCCCACCATTGAATGTGGGCCTTGGGTTGTTTACCGATCCCACCATGACGACTCCTTTCCCGTTGGTGTCACCACCACCGACACAAAAGAAAACTGCGGACTTGTGCATGGTCTCATCAATCACCGCTGCACCCAAAAATCAACCGCAGCCGTAACCCCAACCCCAACCACAACATCATCCATAGCCGCAATTCCAACAGTAACCACAACATCACCCACAGCAGCAGCATTACGCACAGATGTAACCACAACCTCACCCCCACATGCAACCAGCTAGGAGTTATGTGGGCTCATCTCCAGTTCATACAACTCCCTTCCTCTTTCCCCCACCTGGTGTCATGAGCAAGCCAGTCATGGCCACCTTAAGCCTACCCAAATTTACATTGGAGATCCTGGTGTGGTATCTAGATCCACCATCTCAACCAGCAATGCCCCAGGTTTTTTTAACCCCAGTGCAACCTATTGCGGTTGAGTCTCACCCTCCACCCGATCCGCATAAGCCAACCTCCACACCTACACCTACACTGCCCCAACCTAAAAGGGATAAGGGAAAGAACATCAAAGCCACCGCAGAACCATGAAAAGTCCCACCTTGTGTCGTCTACGAACAATAGGGCCATCCAATTCAGAATTGGCCTGAAATTTCAGTGATCCATGCACATCTGGATGCCATGGGTACGAACAAAAACATCCCCGTGGTTAAACTCCCAAATGCGCCACTAGTCAAGAATAAGGAATTAAGGACAAACCATGCTTGCGCCCTTTATGACTTTTATGGACATTACTCCCATCATTGCCAAGACCTGCCCAAATTTTGAATGTCTCTCGCTGACCTCCGTCACCATTCCCTTGAGTCTCAGATCACCTTGATCGAAGAAGATCACCCACCACCTCCTTCGTCAGACACCATGTCCATTTACATGATGTCCAGTTTCCCGGACCAGCTCACCCCAATCTCCAACGACGGTCCATCAGACCTGTCCCTTCATTTCTTCAACAACGATGAGGAGATACTTGAAGCTCTAACCGCCCTAGAATACCCATGGGACGACATGCACCATCACTTGTTCTTCCTCTCGGAAGAGCTTGTGTCTCAATCTGACCCATTTTCTGTGGAGACCAAAGATTGCATCCATGGGAAGGTTGACTGGTTCAAGAACCCAATCCCAGCACCTGATTCCTTCAAAGAACAGAACATGGTGAACATTTCACCAACAATTAAAATAAACATCTCAACCAACTCTGAGATCGTTGAATAAATCATGCTGGGGGAATCTTGTTCCTCGGAAGAGGTCGATGCCTACACCGCTCTATTCTGAGAATTCCATGACATATTCGCTTGGGCATACATTGAAATGCCCAGCTTAGATCCATCCATCATGGAACACCACATCAACACATGGCCTTTTGTGGCACCTGTCTGCCAGAAGCAATGACCCATCCATCCATCCAAAGTGGCTGCGGTGAAATCCGAGATAGAGAAGCTGTACACAGCTGGCTTCATTTATCCCATTGCATACATAGCTTGGGTTTCTAATCCTGTTCCTGTGAATAAAAAACATGGTATCATTCGCGTTTGCACAAAATTCCACGATCTTAATGGGGCATGTCTCAAAGACAACTGCCCCACTCTGTTCATCAACCAGATCATCGATTCATGCACCGGACATGAGGTCTTCTCCTTCATGGACAGATTTTTCGGCTACAACCAAATCCAAATCCGGAAAGAAGACCGTTACAAAATGGAATTCACAACCCCATGGGGCATATTCACTTACCAAGTCATGCCCTTTCATCAAAAATTTGCTGGAGCCACCTTCCAACACACCATGACACATTGCTTCCGCAATCTCGTTCACATCATGTTGGCTTGTTTCGACAACCTCATTGCGTGGTTGCAAAATCACACACAACACATAGACGTCTTGCGACAAGTCCTAATGCGATGTCACCAGTACAGAATCCACTTGAACCCGTGTGTTTTCTGTGTCCCCACGGGCCATCTCTAAGGATTCATCGTGTCACACAAAGGAATGACTGGTGATCCTGGGAAAGTCCAAATTAATTTCCCCCTAACGTCACCCCTTTGAGTGACAGCATTCTAAATTGTATTATAGTCTTTCCATTTTTTGTTTTACACATTTTTCTCAATTGAGTCTTATGTATCATTTCCTCTCATTGCTTCAGATGGAGCACACCTCAGATCAGTATATGGGATTTTCAAATGGAACAAGCAGATGGTACCCAAACCTCACCTTGGCTGCATGGGTAATCTACTCCCTATCGCACGAGTTGATCCACATCGATGGAATATGCGTGGGCACCGCTACCAACAACCAGGCGGAGTATGATGGCGTCAATGGCCTCTTGGCCACCGCTCTACAATTAGGAATTCATCATCTCGATGTCTTCTTAGACTCCCAGCTGCTTGTTTCTCAACTGAACAACCACTACCGAGTTCGTGATCCCTGCCTCTTTAGAAAGTACCTACACACTAAACACATGGTCAGAACATTTTAATCCATCACATTCACACATGTTCCCAGGAACCTCAATAATGTTGC
>LPNX010640109.1:0-85725 GCA_001517045.1 Pseudotsuga menziesii | reverse complement strand
TTCATTAACATCATTGATGAGTTCCTTGGACCACTTGAGAGGAGTCCTTAGTGCCTCTTGGGATGGTTGTTTCTCACGTGCTCGACTTCAACTCCATCATCTCACCGTTGAGATTCATACAGGGTTTGTTCCGCACAATATTTGGTTGAAGAACCTAGATGTCACCTGACTCTAGCACATTGGTGAGTCCACTCAAGGGACCTAAACATGTTATCTCCCTTGTGATTTTCGGGTTGCATTGGAGACAATGATCAGAAGCCCCAGCAGTGCTTCTATATACCTTTATGATTGATGCAGCATACTCGTACCACACATACTCTGACTCTCATTCAGCGAGTCCACACATCTATGTACCAAATCCAGCAGACTGTCAGTCATGAATATGTAGCATTCCATGAGAATGACATGGGTCCAATGTACCAGATCAATATTGTATTCAGTCTCACATGAGAGGCAACCATCATTGTCACATCAGTTGTATATGATTGGCTCTTGTATTTTAGAGCATAGATCAAATGATTCTTTTGACATTGTCACGAGCATGGGAATGCCCACCTCGTCCATATACATGTCACATATTTATTGTATCTCACCCATTGATGGGAACCAAATTAATACAAAAACCAAAAGCCACCATGCCCCAGCCCTAGAAGCACCACCTCTACACATCAAATCCTATGATGTTTGTCAACCATACGTTCAGCTCCTGCGCTCACACATCAGGGGGCAATCTGTTAACCCAAAAATCCCCCACATAGCTCTCAATGGCCTACACCACCCAAGGACACCATCTCACAACACTCATTTCACTCCATAATACCATCCATTTGACCCCCACACCTCCAAAAGAGCCCAAGGATGAAGAAAAAGGCTAAAAACCCCAAAAAAGAGCCCAAAATAGCCTCCTAGGAGCTAAAGCCCTCAAAAAGCGGTTAAAACCCTAAAATGGGCTAAAATTAGGGTGAAAGGGGGTAAAGGCCCCCAAAAGGGGCTAAATCCTTGACCAAGGGCTTAAAACCCTAAAATCCCTTGGAAAAACTATAAAAAGAGGGTGGGGGGTCACTCTCAAAACACTCCTCACTTGCCTATT
Source organism: Pseudotsuga menziesii (assembly GCA_001517045.1). Classification (NCBI taxonomy): domain Eukaryota; kingdom Viridiplantae; phylum Streptophyta; class Pinopsida; order Pinales; family Pinaceae; genus Pseudotsuga; species Pseudotsuga menziesii. The sequence goes on along the minus strand of LPNX010640109.1, from coordinate 84,635 downwards.
GTTATGCTACCCATGGATGCTTTGAGACCTTTGCCTCTCAAACCACCCACTCTCCCTCTCCTCCTTCTCCATCTCATCAAGCCATTGCTTCCCAATGAAGAGAGAGGTGCTCCCATGAGCTAGGGCATGGTGGCCCATTTCCACCTAAGTGAGGCATAATTTATTTTCATGTTTGTTTACTTATTTTGCTTTCTAACTAATATTTTTACTTGCAGGTTCTATTTTTTGACATTGTTTGCAGGTTTTCCATTGTAGTAGCTTAGGTTTTTTTCAGGTTTCAAGGAGGCAGAACCCTAACCCATTTTCTACAGAGGGGTTCACAAGGGCTCCATCTCCCTCTTTCTTTTCTGTTATTAGCTCTTAGATATAGTTTATAGTTGTATCCATTTGCTTACTCTAGCTTAGTTTAGTTTGCAGTTCTGTTTATGCTATTTTCCTTTTCGTTTTTCCTGTTTTCAAAGAGAAGGAACCTACCCTTGTGCCCTATAGGCACAAGGGAGCCATTCCTGCTCCTATAGTGAGGAGAAATCCTTGCTACAGTAGGTCGTTTAAGTGGTCATGTCTTAGTATCGAAGTTAATATTTTCTTAAACTCTAACCCTATAAAATTTTATTATAAGTTTTCATATACTTTCTAATAACTTTTACTAATTAACCTTATTTATGTTAATTAAAATTTAAACCTTATATTAGTAGTTAGTTAACCTTAATTAGTTAATCAATTTACATAATTAGTTAACTAAAATTAATTAGCTGACTAGTTTACATTGACTAATTCATTAGCATTTTATTTAAACCATTCAACTATCAATTATTAATTATAAATAAAAATTTAATTAAACTTTAGCTAGATTTAAATATTTTACGCTCACACTTTAACTAAATAATTAAATTTATCAAAACTTAGAACAAAATAAAATTTTAAAATTTTAACTAAATTCATAGGTTATACCCTAATACTAATCTACCCTACACCGTTTGCATGAAAGCCATAGAGCCCATCACAGTACTCCACGACGATGCAATGAAAACAAACCCGAAACACGTTAAACCTTAGCTTCGACTCATTTTTCCTTTTTTTTTGGAGGAGATGTGCTATGTAACAGCTTTGTTGCAGTAGAGAAAAAGGTGGAAAGAGGCTATGAGAGAGGGGGGGTGAGGGAGTGACACACACACATACGTATATATTGAGATAAGGGATAGGGACACACTCACACATAGAGAGAGAGAGAGGAGAGAGAGATTGTGTAGGAGAGAGGGGATTAGGGTGAGTGATAGAGAGAGGGGGGGAGGGGTGTGTTATAGACATAGAGTGATGGAGGGAAGGATAGTGAGGGAGGTATAGAGAATGTGAAGAGAGGTTCCGAGAGATAGTGAGTGAGGGAGGCACACATACAACAAATATAGAGAGAGAGGGGGATGTTGTGAGTGACATAGGGATGGTGTGAGAGTGAGAGAGGGGGGAGGGACACAAACACACACAAACATACAAAGAGAGAGTGAAATTGTTTGGGAGAGAGAGGGAAGGGTTGAGAAACAATGAGATAGGGGGGATGGGGGAGAAATAGAGAGAGAGTGATTTAGGGAGGGATAGTGAGGGAAATATAAAGAAGGTGGAGATGGGTTTTGGGAGATGAGGAGTGAGGGAGGGACAAACACACACATAGATATAGAGTAGATGGAAATACAAAGGGAGGGAGGACCAATGAGTAAGGAATAAAGGGATAGTGAGTAAGGCACATGCGTAGCCATAGATGGCAAAAATATTATTTAGATATTAAGTCTTGGATTTCCTTGCTTGACCATGTTGAGGCCTTAATACCCATATCTAATGCTGAAAAAGTCTTAAAGGCATGTCAATATCTTCTTGGAGACCAAGAATACATTGATTAGTTCATGTGTGGTGCTTGAAGGAATTGTTCATTAACATGGGTGCCTCAAATATTCCATTATGTCCTAAGCGAGGAGAATATTCCCTTAATCATGCCTCGGATGCCCCATATATGATCCTTGAAACCACCTAATTCAACTAACATCCATATTCATAGTGAAAATATACATATGAGATGCCATGTGTGTTTTTTTAAGGCATCCTTCTTATCCCTCGATGTTTAGAATCTTTAGTTAGGGCCTAAGGCCATAGTTTCCTCCCATGACCATTTCCATGGGCTTGAGGTGCATACCTAGTGCTTAAGAAATTATCATGGCATGTATATATCCATTAAGATTCAAAGGATTGACTTTTAACTTCATGTCTGGTGGTTAGAGGCATCAATTTTGGCCTTAAATGGTCAACAAATTCCTTTAAGGCCTAAGGACCAAGTGTTTCCCCCTACCCATTTGAAGGGGATAATATGTGTACTTAATGCTAAAAATGTTCTAATGGAACTAGTATCTCCATTTCAAGGTAAATGATACCATGGAAGGATCTATTGAGGTTGATCAACACATTATTCTTGGCTCTACATCCCTAGAATCATTTTCTAGGGCTAAGGCCTAAGTGTCCTTCTGTTATTATGTTAAGGTCCCAAGACACATACATAGTACTTAAAAACCCCTAATGGTTCCCATATCACCATTCAAATAAAAAATATCAACTTGAGAGGTCATATATGGTGATCGAAGGTGTTGTTCATGGACCTTGAGCCCTAAAAGTTCTTTTACAACCTAAAATCTAACCTTTATGTACCAAACATTATTAACACCTTATCCTCCATATCTAATTCTATTAAAATCCTAATCATGGCCATATCCCAAATAAAAGGTTGAAGATACCCTTAAGAGATCATGTGGGTTTGTTTGAGGTGTTATTCTTAGTCGTATATGTCTATAGGATTCCTTTAGGGCCTAAGGACTAGGTTTCCTCCCTCAACCATTTCTACTGATATTTTCCTAGTGCTAAGAGAATTGTAATGCACTGCATATTCTCTCTTAGATGCAAAATATCACAAATGGAGGTCCATGTGTAGGTTTGATGCCTTTTTAATGGACCTCAAGCCTTAAAAATACCTTTCGGGAATAATTCTTGAGTTTTCTCCCCCAAACATGGTCAAGGGACTATGGCTAATACTTAGTTCTTAAATCCTCCTAATGGTGTCTATATTACAACACAAAGAAAAATTATGCTCTTGGGTGGTTAGGCATGGTTGTTTGAAATGTTTTTTTTTGATGATGCTAAAATATTACTATAGGTCCTATGTATTGATGATGCAAACTATTGTTTTTATTCATTTCCCTAGCCATGCACCAAAACCAATTTTTGTGGTTCCCCATAACGCGTGTGCATTTTGCTTCTCTAAAACACGTGGAGGTTTTGCTTCTCCATAATGTGTGCATGTTTTGTAACTATAAAACACGTGTTTTTTTTATAACTATAAAATGTGTGTGTGTGTGTTTTTCTTAGCCTAACATGCATGTCATATGACACGTGAGGCTCGAGCTTAACCATACCAGGCGTTACATAACACAAGCACATTCTATTTTTATGTATGGTGAGTCTGTTTCCTAAAAGTAGGATTGCATCTAAAAAGTCCCTCATCTTCTTACACACACCCATTATTATTTATGTTTAGAATACTATATTATAGCATCCAAAACACTAATCCATTAACTCAAATTTGATTGCAACAAATTTTTTTTTAACCAAAGTTAACTTAGAGTAGGTCGAAAAATCATTGGCAAAAAAAAACAATATTTTTTGTCAAAATGGACTAAAATAAATCATTTTTTTTGTTTGGATCCTTTTCCTTACAGTGAGTCCGCTTTCTTTCGGAACAAAGAAATAACAATACATATTTCAAACATTTATGATTCATGATTTTTTTGAAGAAAACCACTCTTTGATGTGATCCTCATGCATAGTGTTAATTACTATCTTGAAGCTGCTATTGTAGTGTTTGGTGATGCATGCACTTTAACTCGATGGATTGGCATCCATAGGGAAAGTCAAGTTAACTTTTCATGTTGATGTCATGGGCACCTAATAAGATTGTTTGTGTAAGGAGTTAGTTTAGAGGATTAGATTTTTTTTTGAAGAATGATGTGCCATTAATTCTCTTTTTCTTGAAAGTTTGAATTAAGTGATTTGGAGTTCCTTTTAGGATCTACTCAAAATCACCTTTAGGAAAGTTTCAACATTGTTGATTGGCTGTGTTTTATGGAAGGGTTGTTTCCTATGGGTTTTTCAACTTTTTTATATTTATTTGTGTTTTGTGTTGGGTAGCTAACTAGGAGTAGTTGTGAGGACCCAAGGCTTTTTAGGTTTAGTCTCTATCTTTATCTTAAGTGGGGGTGTTTGTGTATATGCAATGGATTAAGTTTATCTATACTAACTTATCAACTAAGAAGTCATGCTTATATGCTAGCTTAGTAACCTTTTCCCAATTTGGATATCATCTAATTCTAAGATATTTTAGTTTTATTATAACATCAACAAAAATCCCTCTCTAGAAGTTTGAGGTAATAAGTTTTTTTGAACTCTTTAGAGAATTAGAAAAAAATTACACTTCAAGGAATTAGATCTCTCTAATAAATATATGCTAATTGTATTTTTTTGAATCAAATATGGGAGTTGGATTTATTTTTCTTTCATAATGGCATAGATTTTTAAGTTATTTTTTATTATATAAACTTACTTTAATTTGTTAAGTTATTGTTAAATAACTTTATAATACAACCAAAATTTTAATACAGCAATAATGGAGGATGATGATTACTTGTTTTTTAATATTTTTATGATCCTAGAACCTATCCACTAAGATAAGTGCAACACTCGAGGCCTTACTGTCAATAAAAAACCTTAAATTCAAATCTTTGGTCTTTTGCAGGTGATGTTTGCTTGAGAATTTGTGCCCCAAGACATGATGGCAAGATGACCTAAGCATTCCCATTGACATATATTGGAAAATGATTTTCGTTTCTTTGAGCAAAGAGCCTTCCTACCAAATTCAAAGCATCCTCAACAAAATTTTAAAATAGTCAAAATTTTTATGCAGTCAAAATAGTATTTTAACATTTATATAACCAATTTGTAGTTTTACAGGTCTTGAATTTCTGGATCCCTCCACTAATCGATGAGTATGTGCATGCGACGAATATATATTAATGACTGTTTGCATTGATTGACATAACCCATGAGTATGTGCATATGAAGAATCTATATTGAGGCTTGACACTTGGTAGCCCAACATAATGTTAAAGATATAGCGTTACTGCTAATAAACATATAACGTGACTGCCATTGTTGCAGATGTCTTGTAAGCAAAAATAAAGACATGTGTGTCACAGTATTGACAGTCATGACACATTTTAAATAACATGGTTTTAAGTTATGGCTTGTTCTCGGAAGACATGTTTTGGATCATATGCATTAACTTGTAGTTATTGTGAATTGATGAATTTGAAACATGACATTTGTTTCTAGACTAACCTAGTGCATTAGCCAAGAACTTAATACTAAGCATCGAATGTTGAATGTTGGATAGTGAAGCCATCCCTACCACATGAGCTGTTTTCTGATAATGCGTTCAATCTGAAAATACGATGCCTTGAGCATTGTAGTAGCGAGGTTGCATTGTAGTACCGAGGCTGGGATTAAGAGAAGGTGGTTGCCACGATGTTTAACAAAAGCAAAGATTTCGAGTAATAGAGGTAAGATTCTTCACCGTGTTTGCAGGCTGACTTATTGTTATGAATTTTGGGATTTAAACTTTCAGTTGAATACCTCCGTAATATTCCCACAAGCTCAGCTATTTAATTAACACGGAAGATGTTTTTGTTCGATTGTTTGATGATATCAGTGGTAACAACCAATGAATTAAAACATGTTATGGTTAGAAAAAAATAGAAGGAAAAACTGAGCTTCCCTTTCCCCTAATTCAACTCCTTACCGATTATTTCCCGACTGTCGAATGTATAGTATGGCCGAATCCATTTCCCCTGCCTATGAATTTCATGTAAATGACCCCAAAAAATTTAAAGAAAATATTCCTAAGAAGAGGAAAAATAAAAAACTGCTATATAAATAATCGCACAGCAATTTCATCTACTATTACCATCCCCTTACCCTGTCAATCGAAATGTTATGAACAGCTTTAGTTTTTCTTAGCAGTAGTAAGAGTTCTTTGATATGAAGTTCATGATAGCTCAAGCGTTCTTTGATATGAAGTTCACAATGCTCAAAAGAATTGTTTCTTGTAGATGAGCTTCTTTAGCAATGCCCGACTGAAACTCGAATGTACAGTATGGCCAAATCCATTTTTCCCTTCCTGTCAAGGTCATGTAAATGACGGCACAAAATTTAAAGAAAATGTTCCTAAAAAGAGGAACAATTTAAACTTTTTATGTATGGCCTGAGAACATCTGAAAAGTTTGGTTCTATCTCGATCATGGTCTATCATGGTCTATCGCAGAGATTAAAAAAAAAAATTGAACGTTATAACATTAAAAAAATTTCATGGAATCAATAAAATTGTGTTGAGACTCTGAAATTCATTCTCTCTTTGATTTGTATTGTTGCTGCTGTTCCTTTTTGGATGCTTTATTTTAATGAATGTTGATCATGTGAGTGATAATTCCATAATAATACCATTTTTTTTAAAGTATAAATTAGTTATAGTTGAATATGCTTTGTCTTTTTTTTTTGTTTTTCATAAGTACAAGCTTTAAGCTCAGGGCTGGTATTCCCACCTCTTTTACTGTTTTCTCTTTCAAACCCTCTTACTTACAGTGGTCAATGGTGTTATGGTAACTTCCAGAGTGACAAAACCAGCAATGGTGTTATGGTAACTATAAATTAAATTCAGTATCTCCAACAGCGTCTCCGCACATGCTCCAAGAAATGTTGGAGGGGCCATAGTTCTCATCAAGCTGGGTCATTCGTCTCTATCAATATTCATTATGAAGTAGAGTAATAAATGTTGTAGATTAATAAATGCTGTGGCAGAGACCACCATTTTACGGGGAAATAAGCAATGGGAAATCCTCCAGCAATAACTTGTCCGATATGAGGGGTAGGTACCATTAGGCCAATAAGTGTGAGTAGCCATATCCCCTTGGCTATTAGGAGGTTGAGCTTTTAGACAAACCCTTATTAGCAGCACTATTCCCAAGTAGAGCATGAATAAATTGAATCCTTTGTCAAGTGGTAAATTTAAGAGTGGCCAGCCATCCTCATGTTTATGATGTCAGTTGAGCCTTCCGTCTTCACTTTAAGTTACCAAGTTAAAGCACTGAATGGTTGGATCTTAAACAGGTTGAAATCCAACAACCTATAATACTATTACATTTTTACAACAAATACCATGTTATCCACTCTCTTTGGACAATGCAATATTACCAGAGATATCATTAATGACAACCATGCAGCTAAAATACCATGTTATTCACTCTTGGGACAATGCAATATTGCCAGAGATATCATTGAAGAGCCATGCAGGTAAAGACATTTTCATTACCATGTTATCCACTCTCTTTGGAAAATGCAATATTTCCAAATATATCATTGAAGAACCATGCAGGTAAAGACCTTTTCATTACGATAATGTGTGCAAAAAAGGAAACCTCTTTCCTTCGATCATACTGGTTATGAATTTGACTGATTCTAAAATCTTAGAGTCACGTAGTTCCTCATGCAAAAAGTTGAACTTCACTTATTGTATTCCAATTTTATAATTAATTTTTATTATTATTATAGATATCATAGTTATGTAATAGAGTATTATTAGATGGTTATGTATGAATTTATAGATATTTACATATATAAAAACGCTTAAGCTATATATATATATATATATATAAAGCATTTTGAATAACATTTTTCTAATATAAATTATTTAATTTTAAATTTTGAAAAGTATGGTATCTTAGTTTCTTTAATTAATTTAAAACAATAAAAGTAACATTTTAATAAATAATAACACAATAAAAAAAATAAAAATAATAAGAATAAACTATTTATAAATAAAATAATAAGAATATCTAAAAATGTTTAAAAGAAAACAAAATAAATTAATAATAAAAGAAGATGATTAATAACAATATTATCAATTAAAAAACAATAACAATGATAACTAAAAATATTTAAAAACAACAACATATAATAATAATAAAAAATAAAATAAAATGTATCATATATTGTATTTATATGGCAAGCATCCTTAAAGTAAGGATGCCATTCTAATCATGTTTCTAGGTAAGTTATAAGTAAGTTATAGATGTTTTTATCTCTTTAATGGGTAATTTGTAATATAACTCTCAATAACTTAACTCTCTATGTGGTAGTTCCCATCACAATTAGATTGTCCTCTAGCCATTGTATATATTTACATTTCAAAAAAGCAAAAAATAAAAGTCACATAAAGACTCAAGTACTTTGATCATTGATGGGTTTTTTTTAATATAACTCTCTATAAATTTGTATGTGGTAGCGCCTACCTTAATTCTATTTTTGTCTAGTGCATTTATATATTTACATTAAAAAACCAAAAAATAAAGGTCATTCATAAGTTTCTAAAAAAACATCCCTTATGTTACAAAAAAAAATACATAGAATACAATTCAATGGCTTCTAAAGTGTCTAGAGTGCCTTGTATTGAAAACAATGACATCTCCTTCAATGTACTTGGAAAAAAATGATTCATCACATTCCCAATAGGGGTTTTCCCTTGTTTATCTAGGAAAGGTGCCATAAAAAGTTACAGTGCAATTGTAGTGGCGCAACAACTACGTGTACCAAATAATTCCAAATATACGTGTACAAAATCCACCTTAATGTTGTCCTCCTCCTTCCCTCCACCAATTCATTATGTAAGAAGCCCATCTCTGATTTAGTGTATCCGTGGGAACTCGATTAAATCTATCGACCACAACTCCAAAATGACTTGCCATTCTGAAATTTTGCTTCTTTTACTAGTCATAACTGCCTTAACTTTTCTAGGGGAAGGAATATTTTTGCTAGAGAAATCCAAGAAAATATTGAAGACAGAAACATGTTAGGTTGCAAAGCTGGAAGAAGATGCAATGAAACCATCTTATCATCTTCAAATAGTCTTTGTTAGCATGGAACCCAAGTCATTTTTATGAGATGGTGTTCTATGTACTGAGAGGTATTCGGTTTCTAGTTACCCCAAATTATTCAGTTTGATATTTAACTCGTATCTTATTTTTTGTATATTTGTTTGTTTGTTTTGTCAAGTTCGACAAAAGTTGGATGGTTTCTTAATAGGGATTTCATCGAGAAAACCTTGAAAATTTGAGATTTGTACCGAATTCGTTGCAGTTTCATGTTCTATTTGTTTAACATAGGTGAAGCCCAACTACTTCATATCACCTACAGCCTAGACACCTCTTCAACCCTGGAAGTTTTTAGTTTTCTCACTACTCAAGGAAATTGTGTTGTGTCTGTTAAAAAAATCCTATTCTTATTTCGATGGTAGTAGCTTTAATGCAATTCTTTGAGCAGCAGAACCTGCTTGGAAGGTTTCAACATATGCAAAAACAATGCAATTGGTTATATACCCCAATTGATTATGAGATAGATGAATGCATTACTTCACAAAAAATGCGTAACTACAAAATACTATCAGCTCCACGACGTACTTCTCCAAGGATCCCCTTTCGGTGAGAGCCATCGCCAGATTCAGTGAAATCTCCCACCCCCCCCATAGTTGGCAATAGCGCATCGGGCCTCTCCTTCTCCAGGACTTGCTCTACTAATTCTCGGATCATATTTTTTATCAAATTTTGGAAATAGATTTTCATAATTTATTGTAAATGATTATAATTTTTTTATTTTGTATATTTAAAGAAAATTTGTTTTGCTTCTTTTTATGTTTAAAGTAAAGTTAATTTTCTTTTAATTTCCTTCACCTCAAGTGCGAGGCCTCTTCGTCAGCATTTGCTGCGAATTCGGTAACGACTTGAGGCATTTTTAATACAGGGAAAGTGTATGAAAGAGTCGAACAAACCACGGTATTGGATCGAAGAGGGTTTGATCGATTCCAATTCGTTGGACAGGTGATGATCAGCAGAGGAACAAGATCCAAGCAATGCTTCAAGTTATAGACTTAACTTTGTATGTAATTGTAATTTAATAATTTTAGTAATTTTTTTAATTGTTTGTATGTGTTGAAGTTACCAGTTATTTGTTAGTTTAACATTTTTGTTTTTATCTTAAAAATATTGGAAACAAGTTTTAATCTATTATTTCCAGTCAAGAATACTCATTTTTACAAACTTTACAAACAATTCTTAACTTTTATTTAGCCTATTATTATGAATTTTAACCCTCCGACTCAAGCTCTAATGCCTTTGGTTATTCCTCCTTGGATTGGATTTCTTTTTTTTTGTAAAAACATTAACTTCTTTGAATATACCAACCTAACTATAAACAATTCTTAGTTATTGGGATTTAAAGTTTATAACATTTTATATAACCTAGATTCAATATTAGTGGAATACTTTAGGTAAAGTGTAAGAAAGGAATTACTAAAGAGACTCTAAGCACAAGAATTAACAATGGCTTAGATAAGCAATACCTTGTCTTTGCTTACCATACAATATTATAACATCGAAAACCCTAATCAAGTAAGGCTCATTATACTACAACAAAAACAACCTAAACGAAACAAAAAAAATGGATTTAAAATATTTTTTTAGTGTTTTGCCCTAGAAACCCTTTTTTGTAGAAATTGACAAAGACTACAACACTTGTTTGAGAATAACTATTTGAAGAAAATAAGCATCATGGATTGAGAGTACTTTGAATTAGTAAGCATATTTAAGAAAAAAAGTTCGAAGTAAGATTCATTAGCCAAAATGTGCAACAATCAATAGAAATGGAATAGAAATGGAAGACTAGCAACATGTTGTAGCATATATGATGATAATTAATATAGGTACAAGTGTGGTAAGGAGTATTGAAAATGAGTGTGTGTAATATCCTGAATTTTGGACCTAACATCTATAGGCATGTGTATATTGATTATGATGATTATCTTGATGTTTTATTTTATATTGGGTCAAGGACCCGGCTGCATATGAACATGATGATTTGTTTTATATATTAGGCGTAAGTCAATTATTGATTATATATGCATATGCTTGTTTGTGATCGGTGTGGACACTTAAGCAGATGATTGACTAGATGTTTTGTGTTGAGAAAGGAGATCTAGAACACTTTAGTGATTTATGAATTGTGTTGAGCGAGAAGTTTTGGAACACATGAGTACTTACCTTTGTGTTGAGCTAGAAGCTAGGGAACACATGAGAATATAATTGGATGTGTTGTGCATAAGCCCTTGAGCCTTCCATGTTGATGTTGAGCATAAGATCTCGAGCATCGAATCCTTGGCCATTGTATGCCTAGGTGTATGGTACAAGTACATCCTAGCATTTATTGCCCATGATAGACTCTGCTAGGGTTTGTATTCTCTTCAATACTCCCTTGGGTTGTAAATGTTATCATAGGCTCTATATAGCTAGGATTGCATCTCTAAAAGTTTGTTTTTGTATTCCTTCAATATTTAGAAATTATTACTCAACTAGACTCTTGCTAGACTCTACTAGGGTTTGTATTCTCTTCAATACTCCCTTGGGTTGTAAATGTTATCATAGGCTCTATATAGCTAGGATTACATCTCTAAAAGCTTGTTTTTGTATTCCTTCAATATTTAGACATTATTACTCTTAGACGTTTCAAGGTCTACCATAATAAGAGTATACTAGTATCAAAACTTTGCATTTAAATTATCAGTGTGAGAATTAAATAAATGAATGAAGCATCGTGACCATCCATGTGGTCCTTTACAAATCTTTGTTCATAATTCATACAAAAGAATCGACAGTTCTATTCATTTTCCATCTATACATAACCATAAACAAAATTTACATAACTCATCAAACATTACCATAAACAAATGAAAATAATACATCTTATAGAGTAATCATATCCTATTAAAATAACATAAAAATCATATTATAAATCCATGTATTGCAAATAGGAACATAAATTGAATCATGTGGGAATGCAAGCACATTTTGTTTTTATTTATTAAAATACATTCATTACATTACATTAAAATCCTGCTTGCCAACATAGGCCATGACATCAATTCCCATGGATGTCGAGACCCAAGGCAAAGCCATAATAACAGACCATAAGAATCATATGTACAAAACAACGAGATTCCATAATCATTTTTCACACACGCCACCCCATACATAAAATCGTATGTGGGTTGTTGTTCTTAAAATACATCCAATACAATATAAATAACAAATGCAAACATTAATGTCGAGGTCCTAATATGCTAATCCAATCACATCCTCGACCAAGTTTTAATATAGATACAGAGAGTCCATTTATCGGCTAATACAACAAATTCCATCGAGGGCCTTTAAAACCCTGACCTCAACGAAACCAATGAATGCACAACACTCACATAAGGTACGGCCACACCAAATTAAATTACACAGTGGGTCTTAGAACTAATGACTCTGCTAACGAATCACCCATACACTACAGATTAAAATTACCTACAGTAATGAGATAATATCACAAAGCTATCGTAGCCATGATGGGGTAGGTTCAAGCCATTCAAAACTTGGCCTCTCAACCACCCACATTGTTCACATAATACAACCATTAAAATAAACATAATACACAGACCTCAAATGAATGTGAATGCTTGTGTCCAAACCAAACTTTTAAACCGTCACTTAGCACATTCATTTACAAACACGGTAAGCCAAAAATGACATAAGTCCTTCATTAATTTCACATGGTATAAACATCATACATAGCAGGGTAAAAATCGTAGAGTATTCACCCATTCGTTTCCAAAGCAAAAATAAAGTCTTACGGGCATGCCAATGGGCTATGGAACCATTGCAAGCAATGGTGTATCCCATGGCTCAAAGGCCCGAACCATGTAATCACTACAAACCCAAAAATTTACACACAGAACCAAAGGAAACGTGATTATTTACTCCACAAACGAAGCCATTAAAACCTTTAAAATAACTCCAAGTCTGTAATGATATGCTTGACGACAAAATTTAAAACCCCACATCGAAACCCACACCATAAAACCCCAACCAAGAAAATATATGCGCAGTATTCCCAAGAGGACCGAGAGGTAGCAAGTAGAGACTTGCTCATAGTCTTACCATGGCTAGGATTGCAAAATATTGGAGCCAACAGAGTGAAATCCACGCTGCTCCTCATTCCCTTTCGGTGTGCTTTTGGCAACTGCAAAACACAAGAAAAATGAGGGATGAGAACTATGGATGCATTTTCAAACATTAAACCAAAAAAATGTGCAGGCGTATAAAGCCAACAAAGGCATACCTCACAGTCTCGAAGTCACCTCCATGGCCTTCCCCCTTCGCAAAGCCAAAATGCAAAACCCCAAATGACAACAAATTACACATCCATCATGAGCCAAGCCTAAGGGAAGGATGTCACATTTCTCCAAACGCATTGAATGCACCAGCTGGAAACCATAAAAGCCATATAAGACCCCACTCTCCATAGTTTATGTTTTGCTGCATTACAACATATCACCACCTCCCACATGAAGGCTTAAACCTTGCTATCATATGGTTTATACCATATGTTATAGTTTCACTACCCTATTTCATAACACCTTGTAACATGAGAAATACACTATAAGCAACGTTATTATATTACATTGACAGGGTTTAATTGCAAAATCCATTTACGGTCTGCGCTAGCCTTAAGACAACCAATACTTGTGTATTTAAAATAATGTAACCCACCATAGGGTTCAAGGTATAATAACATATGAATCTTAGGCTTAAGAAATAAACTTCACACCATACATTCAAGTCCTAACCTTTTGCTTAGCGAAGATGGCATATGGAATATGACATGTTAATTACTCTAACCCTTAAAAATCAATGGCTCGCTTTTGAAGGCCACGTATCTAACCTACAACATGGAAAATATAAGAGGAGTTAATAATTATTAATAGACTAAAACATAAATCATAATTAATACCAATATATGAAAAGAAGAATTTAAAAGACCCGAGGGAAGCATAATTACTGAACAAGAGCTTTAATAGTATTAATTAAATTGACAAGAATGGTAACTATACCTGTTATAATTTGGAGTCAATAAGATAACCAAAGTCAACCAACAGTATGATCTTTAAGGTCACATCTTTCCATACGATTTGAACAAGTTTCCGTTGCAAGATTGAAGTGCGTAAGTAAATAAAAGAGGTTCCTTAGTTCGATTGAACTAAGTAATCCTGCGTAACAAAGTAATACTTTACCTTTCAAACCATCATGGGAGAACAAGTCCTGCCACTCCGCCCACTTTGTTTCCACAAATAAAGTTAAGTTAGGACTCCATAAATAACAAGTGCGACAATGCAGAAAGGATGAAGCACATAAATCCAATGATGACACATAAGAGACAAAAGTGTAAACACAATACTAAGTAGTAAACAATAGTACAACATCATAAGTAAAATACATTAAAAGTAACGATTGAAATATAAACAACAAAACGTAAGAAGAGATTACAACTAAACAGAGATACATAAAGTGTACGATAGAGTTTCGTAAGTAAATAATGTTTCGTCTATGTAGTTTTTGCTAGCCTAGAATTTTTTTTATTTCAATTTTTGGGGACATTACAAGTGGTATCAGAGCCGAGTTTCAATAGTAAGAGACCTATGGGTGCACCAAGCATTCACGCAGAGAAAATAAAGTATGTTAATTAAATATGTTACTAACAATTTTTTTTTCTATCATTTAAATTTTTTTGTGTTGACAGGAAATTTTTAGAGCATTGATCAGTTTATGAATACTGAGGAATAAAAAAGTCATCAAGGGAAGATGACCACCCCCACTCTAGAAGCAGAGCTAGTGGTAGAGCTAAACTCTAATGTTTTGAAAACTTTACACAATCTTCAAGCTAAATTGAAATGTTTTAGAGAAGATAGCCTGAATGAAAGGATGGAACAACAAGCTATAAATGAAGCCTTACTGAGAAATATGATGGGAGGAAGCCCGCAAGGTAAACCTACTCTTTCCACAAACAGTTCCAAAAGAGAACGTGACCCAAAATGGGCCAGCAACCCAAGAAAAGAGGAAAAAAATGTACCCCTGAAGCAACTAAAGAAGATCATCACAATCCTTCTAGTGGTGACTCACTTTCTCCATAGAGAAATAAGCAAAAGAGTAATGACAGTCTTCACTGGGTGTTCCGAAAAATAAGAGCCCCGACTTATGAAGGTGAAGTAAACACGAGGGGAAAGGATGAAGAGTGGCTGTTGGGCATGAGTAAGTACTTTCAGGTTCATAGCTATTCAAGTGAGATGAAGGCTCGACTTTCCATCTATAACTTTAATGGAAAAGTAGCAAGATGGTGGAGATATTTAAAACACACCAAGAAAGACGAGCTGCGGGAAATACGTTGGGATACTTTCCAAAATATTTTCCAAGAAAAATATATGTCGGAAATATTCTTTTACCAAAAAGTGAAAGAGTTTCACGAACTACGCATGTGATCCATGAATATGGATGTGTTTATTAATAGATTTCTAGATCTGTTGCATTATGTATCATACATCAAGGAATAAAAGGTAAATATACCGCAGTTCCTAGGATGTATTCCTCCCAGTTTTCGGGACAGGATTGAATTTGACATGCCTAATACTTTGGATACCACGCTACACAAAGCAAGGCTCTGTTATGAGCATGGACAGCTAAGGTAGGAGAACCTAAACCGAAACTGAGACACGTCTAAGAACTTCTTTGATAATCGCAAACCTGGGTCCAACCCACAGCAATACAGAAATAAGAATAATAGCTTTCAATCAAACAAGAACTTTAATAAAGCTTGTACAAAGCCTTATGTACCAGTTTCTAATGTTTACAAACCAGTAGCAAGTGGAGGAAATGCTACCCCACTACAGGTCAAGTGTTGGAAATCCAACAAGCCTCATTATGCCCGCGATTGTAAGAACTAGACCGATGGGGTCTTGCACAACTTACAAGAAGAACTAACTGTAGAGGACATAGATAGAACACCTTGGATCTATGAAGCATTGGATGGCTGACAGGAATATCATCAAGCTACGATGATCGAGATAGACGGTAAGATATTGAACACTTATGTTTCAATACTCATTGATCCTAGTGCTTGCTGCAGCTATCTTCCACCTAAAATTATCGACATATGTAAATTAGGGAAAGTAAAGCATGATAAATCTTGGTTGGTTCAGTTAGCCACAGGTACGAAACGGAAGGTTTCAGAAGTTGTTAAATAATGTGAGGTAAACCTGAATGGTTTTCTTACGAAAGTAAACCTGAACATCCTACCTTTAGGATTGTACGATGTACTTATCGGCATGGGCTGTTTTGAAAAACACCATGTCATGCTCGATTGTTTGCAAAAGTCTATATTGTGTACTTATAGCCTAGGGAACCAAGTGAAGGTTCAGGGCATTCCAAAGAAAGTTTTTGTAAGACAAATATCTACCTTACAAGCAAAGAAATGCATTAGGAAAGGATGCAAGTTGTTTGCAGTAAACATCCGAGACATAGAGTCTAATAGGGAACAACGCATAGAATAATTCCCAGTTCTTGAAGAATTCAAGGATCTGTTTCTTGAGGAAATCCCCAGATTACCTCTGAAACAAGACCTAGACTTCTCCATCGAATTGACTCCAGGATCAGTTCCGCCCTCCAAATCCACTTACCGCATGACTGCACCTGAGTTGGTGTAACTCAAACTACAGTTGTAGGAGTTAATAGAAAAAGGGTATATCCGACCCAGTGTGTCCCCTTGGGGAGCACCGATATTGTTTGTAAAGAATAAATACGGTACAATGCAGATGTGCATTGATGACTGCCAGTTGAACAAAATGACTATAAAGAACCGTTACCCAGTCCTCAGGATCAACAACTTGTTCGATTAGGTAGGAGGAACAAAAATCTTTTCAAATATTGACCTGCTATTCGGATACCATTAGGTACGAATTCGTGATGAAGATATTCAAAAAATCACCTTTCCTACAAGATACAGGAACTACAAGTTTGTAGTGATGTCGTTCGGGTTGACCAATGCACTCGCAAACTTTATGTGTATGATGAACAACATATTCAGTAGGTATCTGGATAAGTTTTTCCTAGTCTTTATTGATGATATCCTGGTTTATTCCAAGAATAAAGAGGAAAACGAAGAACACCTTCGTGTAGTAATACAAGTATTAAGAGAACACCAGCTTTATGCTAAGTTTAGTAAATACAATTTTTACAAACCGCAGATACAGTATCTAGGTCACATTATCTCCGAGACAGGGATAGCTGTGGACCCAAAAAATATTAAATCCATAAAGGATTGGCCTACCCCTACTAGTGTCACTGACATTAGGTCATTCTTGGGATTAGCTAGATATTATCGAAAGTTCATTAATAACTTCTCGATAATCGCATGCTCGATGACTGCTTTGCAGAAGAAAGAAATTAAGTTCATATGGACTGACAAGTGTGAATAAATTTTTCAAAAGCTTAAGCGGCTTTTGATGACTGCACTGGTGTTGCGGATTGCGGATCCCGATGGGGATTTTGTTGTTTGCAAGGATGTAAGAAAGGAAACATTTGGAGGAGTCCTCTTGTAGAATGATCACATGATCTGTTATGAATCATCAAAGTTGAAAGAACATGAGAAAAATTTCCCTATGCACGATCTTGATTTAGCAGCCATCATCCATGATTTAAGGATGTGGAGGAAGTACCTCATGGGAAGGAAGTTCCTTCTAAAGATAGAGAATATGAGTCTGACGTATGTATTTGATCAACTGGATCTGAATGCAAGGCAAGCTATATGGTTTCCTTTCCTAAGCGAGTACCATTTCAAGCTTAAGCACATTAAGGGCAAGGATAATAAGGTTTCCGATACTTTAAGCCGATGAACTCACATGATTTATGAGGTGACTTTGAGTCAAACCGATGTAGATTTGCATGAGAAGATTAGAGTGGCCAACAAAGTTTACCCCTTCTATGTAGAGATCCTTAAGAAAGTCAAGGAAGATAGGTTGTTTCAACAACAAAAATAATACAAGGACGACAAATCCGGACTGCTATGGTCCAAGGAATGCTTATATGTTCCAGAAGGAGGGGAAATTCGGTCCAACATCCTCACATAATTTCATAGGGCACCCTACTCGGGGCACCCAAGATATCAAAAGATGATATCCGGTGTCAAGAGACACTTTTTTTGGCCTATGTTAAAGGTTGACATTACAATGTTTATTGCAAAATATCATGAGTCCGAGCTAGTCAAGGCTGAACCTCAGCATCCTGTGGGATTGCTGTAGCCGTTACCCATTTCAAAATGGAAGTGGGAAGTTATTAGTATGGACTTTATCACTGGTTTACCAAAAAGTAAGAATCAAAATGATTTTATTATTTTGGTCATCAACAAGTTATCGAAGGCAACACACTTCATTCTTATAAAGTCGACCTAAAAGGCCGTGAACATTGTTGATATTTTATTGAAAGGAATATTTAGATTACATGGGATACCCAAGGTAATTATCTGATCTTAGATCGAGATATCAAGTTCACATGGAACTTCTGGAGATATTTATTCTCCGGATTGGAGACGTGGTTGAACTTCAGTAGTGCATATCACCTGTAGACAGACGGGAAGACTTAAAGAGTAAACCAAATTGTCGAGGACATGCTCCGAATGTATGTCATGAACAATTCCACAAAGTGGGAGGATTACTTGCATCTCGCAGAGTTTGCGTATAACAATGGTTATGAGGGTTCCACCAAGATGAGTCCCTTTGAGGTACTCTATGGACGAAAGTGTAGGACACCGGTTACTTGGGATAGGCCAGTGATCGGCTCATGTTAGGGCCTGATTTCTTGATGGAATTGGAACATTTGGTTTTCAAAGCCTAGGTGAACCTTAAGGAAGCACAAGACCGCCAAAAAAATTACGCGGATCGGAAAAGAAAGGATAAGGATTTTCAAATAGGTGATCATGTTTAATTGAAAGTAAAAGCCAAATGAAGCTCGTTGAGCTTGGGTAGGTGTGGTAAGTTAGCACCTAGATTTTGTGGACCTTTTGAAATACTGGCCAAGAAAGGGCCAGTGGCTTATGAGCTAGCGTTTCCCGCGCATGTAAGAGTCCACAATGTTTTCCATGCATCTTTGTTAAAGAAATATTTTTATGACACTAAACAAGTTGTTTATTGGTCCCTATTACAGGTGGAACATGATGGGGAATTTTCTCCTGAGCCTACTCATATATTGGAAAAAGGACAAGTGCAGCTTCGGAAGCACAACATGGTCCAATTGAAGGTGCATTGGAAGCACTTTAAGGCTGACGAAGCTACCTGGGAGAATGAGGCTACCATGAGAAAGGATTACCCCTCCTTGTTTTATGATATTGTTCCAAGTCCCTAGATCACCAGGGGCGGTGTTGTTCTAGGCAGGGAGGGATGTAATATCCTGAATTTTGGACCTAACACTTATAGGCATGTGTTTATTGATTATGATGATTATCTTGATCTTTTCTTTTATATTGGGTCAAAGACACCACTGCGTATGAACATGATGATTTGTTTTATATATTGGGAATAAGCCAATTATTGATGATATATGTATATGCTTGTTTGTGCTAGGCATGGACCTTGAAGCACATGATTGGCGAGATGTTTTGTGTTGAGCAAGGAGCTCTGGAACACTTGAGTGATTTATGAATTGTGTTAAGTGAGAAGCTTTGGAACACATGAGTACTTACGTTTGTGTTGAGCAAGAAGCTCTGGAACACATGAGAAGATAATTAGATGTGCTGGGCATAAGCCTTGGAGCCTTCCATGTTCATGTTGAGCATAAGCTTTGGAGCATCAGATCCTTTGGCCATTGTATTCCTAGGTGTATCGTACAAGTACATCCTACCATTTAGTGTTGATAAAAAACTATGGAATTTCACTTTAAGTGTAAGTCCCTCCTATAGGCGTTGAGTATGGGATGTGGTAAGCGCTAGGGGTTACTGAAAAGAATTTAATAAATTCCGAGTGAAAATGACTCGAGAAAAATATTGAACTCGTCATACTTATTTATAACTGATTAAATGAAAATTTGAAATTCTATATTCTCATCAAAGTACTGAAGAGATACCACATTATACGATGGAAATCCAACATGCAAGGATGTTTAGAGTTACCTAGCCTAGTAGACTTAAACCATCAACCTACTTTACCTTAATGAAGAAGTGTCATTTAGTCAAGGGATCATACTATATGATGTCCGGAGACAAATGTTAACAAGTGTTATAATACTATGTATTTTATACGTAGCATGTATAAAGAATTAGATTTAATTTATAATTAAATAAAAGAAATAAGAGAAGCTCCATCAGTTATTATTTATGATTAAAGGATTAATAAATAGTATAATACATATGAAAGTTTAACTAGGAAATAGTTAAAAGTTCCTAGGTTAAGTATTGTAAATTACCCCAGTAATTAAAAATGGTTAAATCAAGAAACCAAGGTTTCTTGATTTAACTGTCCCTTTGACTAAAAAGTGTGTCCATAAATACTGAAGCCAAGCAAAGGCTTGGGGGTTCATATTTTTAACTTGCAGAAGTATTATACTGCCTGTTTTTCACTCTCAAGTGTTTTTGTGGAGAATTTTCTCTTGCAAGGAAAAGAGGACTGATTTAGAATTCAATAACAGTTAGGAAACCCTACCTTAGGAGCTCTAAGCTACTTTCATGATGGAGTCCAGCTCGGGGCGATCCGGATTAGAACTAGGAATGGTTCCAGGTCATGTTTGGGAGGAACGTGGTAGTTCCCAAGTGATTTTGTCATAAAAAATCAAAGGTCAAACCAGTCTTAAATTAATAATGTTGGTTATTTAAAAAGTGTGCAAGTTCAGCCATTAAAGGAGCTCCAAGAAGAAAAATTACAGGTATGAGTTCTTAGTATGTCAAGTTCATTTCTAGGGTAAATGATGGCTGCTTTATATAAATGCTCTTTATATGTTAATAACCCTGGAAATGATGGTTCTTTCCATATCTCCTAGAGTTACCTTTCTTAAAATCTAACGCTAGACTATCTATGTTAACTTATAGATTAAATGATGGATATGTTAGGTGAATGTTTTCAGTATATCTACTAGGGTTTATGTATTTGATTTTCTGGCTAGACTCTGCTAGGGTTTGTATTCTCTTCAATACTCCCTTGGGTTGTAAATGTTATCATAGGCTGTATATAGCTAGGATTGCATCTATAAAAGTTTGTTTCTCTGTTCATTCAATATTAATAAATTATTACTAAACTACGTAAAATCCAGACCTACTATTTTATTGCTCACCTATTGTAAGTAGAGACATGTTCATATTACAGTAGATTTAATCATATGAGTAAGTTTAAAGAAATAAATATACTAAATAGATACCTTAGGGTATTGTTTACGAACATAACGACTTTATATATATATATAAGGCCATCAGGTATAAACATATATGAAAACTAACTATACATTTAATTCCAAAATTAAATTACTCATCTAAGACCTTTCACGATCTAGCATAATAAGAATATACTAGTAGAGAAACTTTGCATTTAAATTATCAGTGTCATAATTAAATAAATGAAGGAATCATTGTGACCATCCATGTGGTCCTTACAAATATTTGTTCATAATTCATACAAAAAATCCACACTTCTATCCATTTTCCATCTATACATAACCATAAACAAAATTTACATAACTCATCAAACATTACCATAACCAAATTAAAATAATACATCTTATATAGTAATAATATCCTATTAAAATAACATCAAAATCATATTATAAATCCATGTATTGCAAACATGAACAAGAATCGAATCCTATGGGCATGCAAGCCCAGTTTGTTTTTATTTATTAAAATACATTCATTACATTACATTAAAACCCTGCTTGCCAACAGAGGTCGTGACATCGATTCCCATGGATGTCGAGACCCAAGGCAAAGCGATAGTAACAGAGCATAAGAATCGTATGTACAAAATAACAACCAAATCCCATAATCATTTCTTACACAGGCCACACCATACATCAAATCGTATGCGGGTTGTGGTTATTAAAATACATCCAATACAATATAAATAAAAAATGCAGATGTTAACATGGAGGTCCTAATACCCTAATCCAATCATGGCCTCGACCAATTTTTAGTATAGATACATAGAGTCCATTTACCATCTAATACAACAAATTCCATCGAGGGTATTTAAAACCCTGGTATCTATGAAAAAAATGAACACATAGCACTCACATAAGTTACGTCCATGCCAAATTAAATTACACAGTGGGTCTTAGAACTAATTACTCTACTAATGAATCAGCCCTACACTACTCATTAAAATTATCTACAGTAATGAATAATATCATAGAGCTATCACAGTCACGATGGGGTAGGCTCAATCCATTCATGGCTTGGCCTCTAAACCATCCACGTTGTTCACATAATACAACCATTAAAATATACATAATACACAGACCTCCAATGAAGGAAAATTCCTGTTTCCAAACCAAACTTTTAAACCATCACTTAGCACATTCATTTACAAACACAGTAAGCCAAAAATGACATAAGTCCTTCATTAATTTCGCAGAGTATAAACATCATACAAAACAGGCTAAAAATTGCAGAGTATCTACCCAGTCATTCCCAAAGCCAAAACAATGTCTTACGGGAATGGAAATGGGCTATGGCACAATTGCAAGAAATGGTGCAGCCCATGGCTCAAAGGCCCGAACCATGTAATCATTACAAACCAAATAATTTAGACACAGAACCAAAGGAAACATGATTCTTCAATCCATGGCTAAATCAATTAAAACCTTTAAAATAAATCCAAGTCTGTAATCATATGCCCGAAGGAAAAATTTAAAACCCCAGATAGAAACCCGCAACATAAAACCCCAACCAAGCAAATCTATTCGTAATCTACCTAAGAGAACTGAGAGGTAGTGTTATTTCAGGATTTTTTTTCATACCTTTTCATGTTTGATTACCTTTTTGATCAAGTTTTCTTATTTCTTTGACTTTATCTTTTCAATTACCATAGGAGTTTTTGGGTATTGACTTTAATTTTTAAGTTTTTTGCCTTTAAGAGTATTTTGTTTTTTCCTCCCTTAGGTCTTAAAAGGTTTTAAAAGGTCATATTATTGAATGATGTGGTCACAAATAGCATTTTGAGCATGGTCCTGCACAAGTCATAATTCAAACAACTTTTAAACTGCATTCAAAATGCCTAAAAGCTGAAAAACAACGAGAAAATAGCACTTAAGATATTCTTGTAGCGCTGGGGTAAAAAAATAATGAAGGCGTGCTACAAGAATATCACGACCTTCATTTTTCCTGGTTTTCTAGCAAAATTTTGTCACGATTTCAAATGCTGAGTGACTAATCCCATGCTATGAGTTGTTTGCTACGTGTGAACTCCAATTTATCATGATTCCAAGTGTTTCCAGGTCATAATTCAAAACATGGTTATCATTACCCCTAATGCGAAGTGAATTGTTACATGCATGCATGTTTGATAATAGAGGACTTAATAGAATGATGGTGCCTGCCTAAAAACATGGAGATTACAGTTGCAGAGATAGTGTAGGTTTTCATAGTCGCCCAGAAAACTAGGGCTTCTTCATCTTGACACCTGGAGTTAAATTGGACCTGGAGAGACACCTGTAGTTTTCAGGCTATTACTCAAATGGCATGGAGAGAGTTTTAAATCATCTACAGTCAGGTATTCCACGATAAGCCAGTATAACCACAAATTTGGGGCTTTTTCGGTGGGGTTTGTTTAATCCAAATTGATCAAAGGAAATAATAAATTCTGCACTCAAATGATATTTCTACCAAAAAAATAACTGCTTGAGTCATTCTAAAATGTTCTGTGGAGTGGAATACTGAAAAATAGCCTTATGTTGGAACTGTTCATTCGTTGAAGTTCGAAAAAGGTTGGGTTGAAATGCAATGTAGATTATGATGATTCAAATTTGATACTGCTGCTGGTACAACATGAGATGAGGGACAGAGACATTTCAGACAATGTGAAAGCCCATATAGCCTAAAGACCTATTTTTTCTAGGTTTTGAAGTTCACTGTTTTTGAAAGCCAAAAGAAGCAGCAGGTTTGAAACCAGAAGAAGATCTATTGTTAGTTTGATACCTGGGATTACTGAACTGACAATGGATTATGTTTAAGATGGTTTATAGGCTGTGTTTAGTCTAAAGGTTGACAGTTGTGATTCTTAGTGCAGAGATGGTTTATATATGGTTTTGGCAGGTTATGAATACCAATATACAGGATTATTCTACATGCTGAAGATGGACAACCAATAGAACAATTAAATTGCATGACAGTCCTCAGTTGCACTAAAAAGTCTGAATACTTCAAAAGATCTAAATTCTGTTTTCTGTGATGAAACTCAGTTTGTATTAAGAAAAAATTAAGGAGAGTCTCATATCTGAATGGACAATGTACATGATATCTAGTTTCCTTAATAGGACAATGAGGGGTTTGAGCAGCCTGTGACCTAAAAACATTTAGACACTATGGTTTATTATGCATTTTGAAGATGGGCAGTGGTTTGTTGTTTTTTATGACAGTCTCATTGATGGTTAAATTTCACTCACAATCTTGATGAAGAACATTGAATCCTTGGTGATTTGAATCCTTCCACATATTGGGAAGATTTATTTTTCTTTTTGAAAAAAACAAACAGGTCTGTCAAGAAAATTACAGGGAGTTGTTAAGAGGGTTGAGAAGCAGAAAATCAATTCATAGATCATCTACTGAGGTCATACAGCTTCCAGTTTTTTTTTATGAAAAAATGGGAAAGAGTGGTAATGGTGGTAAAATTAACAGAGCTGAACCAAATGATGTAGGGTGGATTGAAAAGCTCCCTGGATGTGTTGAATTATTTCAACAGGCTAGTTGGCTTGAGTTCTTTAAAAGAATAAATGGGTATAATGCTGAAGTTTCTTGCAAGTTTGCATAGTGTTTAGAAGATGACATGGTGACCTTTGATACCCTTAAGTTCAGGTTGACAGTAGAGCCGATTGCAGAAGCCACAAGGGTTAGTAATGAAGGTGAATTATGGTTTAAGAAATTGCCTTTTACCTTTGATCCTCAGAGATACCTATTACCAAATTTCACTCCTGACTGGAATAAAGGCATTCTTATTCAAAATTTCAGAAAGGAATGGGTTGAACCAATTAGAATTTTGCAGAGTTACATTACTTGCAAGGGCAGGTATGATTATGTGTTTAAGTATCACTTCAGGTTTTTGCAACATATGGTGGGACAGTCCAGGATGAACCTTCCATTTTTCCTATTGAAGAACTTGCAAAAAATGGCTAGCAGGGTAAAAGGGCATATGAACCATTCCTCTCAGTCCATCTTTCATCATGGGCTAATTAAGTTGATTATTAGCATTGCTTTGCAGCATGAAGGTAAAAGCTGGGACTTCTTTCTTTTTTGGTCAGGTTTCCATGTAAAATAGGAAGATCAGCAGCCTAAAAGGCAATCAGATAAAGGGAAGGTAGTGATGAATAAATTAGGTCAGAAAGCCAAACTTGAAGACAAGGAGGATGTTGAAGTTGAGAAGGCAGCAGAGCATGTTGAGGTTGACAGTAAAATCAAGGTTTCTTCAGTTGGTACTACAGGTAGATATTCACTATTTTCTGAAGAAGAATTACAACCTAGGCAACAGTTGAGATCAGCAGTAGTTTCCAAGGAACCTAGAGCTGCTATTATAGAAAAGGTTGATATGCATGAATATGATTTTCAAACCCAATAGAGAAGTCCACTCACCATTCTCTCAGATGATGAGGGATATTTACTGGAAGAATATCATCCCATTGATGAAGTAGAAGGCAAGCATAAAACCTGTGGACAATTCTTCATTTCAGAAGAAGAAAAGAAGCTAAACCTAATAAGAAGAAGAAAAGGACTGTAATCCCATATTGGAGGCCTAAAACCAGGCCAACAATTAAATTAAGATGGAACATGAAGGGGTTACTTAATCCAAAATTGAATTCTAAACAAGAGTCTGTCTTGATTGATACTACCTCAAATGAAGAGACAGAAATTGGTAAAATGGACAGCAAAAGCAAAGGAAAATCAGTTGCTAAACCTTCTTTTTCTCAGCCTACAAAGGTGAAAGGATCACAGTCTGTAAAAGAGTTTGGGCAACCCAAGTCTGAATTGTATGCAATAATTCTTGAGATAAAAAATAAACTTTCAAAATAGCAGCAACAAGAGAAAGCTAAAGTAGCTCTTGTTGAAAATAAAGAATGGGATGAAGAAGATGAGCTTATACTTAGGGAAGTAGGAATTCTAAAAGAGCCTAGTATTCCTACTGTTTTCACAGACTTGTTAATAAAGGATGCAAACATACCTGAGATCCCTAGTTTTGACATAGATAAAGAAAGCTTACAGGAAAGTATTCAGCAGTATAAGAAGTAGATGAAATACTTGCAAGATGTTAATGATGGGTTAATGAAGGTTAACAGAGGGCTTATAGAAGAACTGCAGGATGTCCATAGTCATTTCCAGGAGCTGTCAGAAGTATCCAAAGAGGTTCTCAAGAGGAAAAGAACTACTTACATACACTGTACAGAGTTGGAAAACACAGTAAAGAACTTCCAGCAGGAAAACAAGAAGCTCACCAAAAGGATAACTAATCTTGAGCAGGAGAAGAAGAAAGCTAAAAGGAAAACTCAAGTATTATATGGTATTGCTCTACTGGCTGAGGCAGCAAAAGAGCTATGAGTCACTTGTTCATTTCAGTTACTTGTTATCTTTTTCAGATGCATGTTAATTAGGGATTACTATTTTTAGAAAACTTATGTTTTGTAATATTTTACCTTTTACCTTTGCTCATCGAGTGGATGGAGGCAGTTAGGGTTTTTGATACCTAACTATTTTTTGTAAAAAACACTATTTAGAGAGGTTAGAGAATCATTAGGAGGGTTCTGATTTTTGGGAGATAGAGGAGGTCTTCAGACTACTTTTATCTTCAGACTTGTTCAGGAGTTAAGTACCAAGACTCTTATATGCTATTGATGATGAAATTATGAAATATATGCAATTTTTCCCCTTCAGTTTTCTGTGTTGGATTCATTATTGAACTTGTTTAGTTTCTTTATTGATAAATTCATTACTGGTTTATGTGTATTTGCTGGTGATGCTTGTCCTTATTGAATGAACCTCAGCATAGTTTTTCTGTTGGATCTTGTGTGATATATTATGCATCTTTATCATCTTCTATTTATGATTTAGTTATTACTTAGCTTATGAATGCATTCCGTGTCTTTGTCCAAAAGTTTACAACCATTAAAACATTGCAGAAACCCTAAACCTAATCTGTTTTATTGAATTTTATCTTGAGTGTGTGTTGGCTTGTTTCTCTGGCTTTAGAAACAATTTCTGGCACAAACATCTTTGGCGCCGTTGCGGGGACGAAGCTGAAGCATATCTTCCCTGGGATACTCATCTATTTTACTGGGTTAAGAGGTGGACTTAAACCAGCACTTTTGAAGGCTAATTTTTCACCAAAGTTGTCACACTGGCTTCTAGAGGACTGGGAACCAGGAGCAGACCTACTTCACCATTACATTTAGGGGTTTCAGACCCTGAACAGATCTTAAAAACAACAAGAAAACTCAGAAGGTCTCAATCTCTACCAGCCTCTTGTGACCCTGACCAGTTGGGTGTTTTATTACATTCAGCTGAAACCTCACCTTGGGTAAAACCTACCATCCCTGAGAGAACTTTTCAAGTTTTTACTAATCCTCAAACCTTTTTGAAAGCTAAGACTGCTTATCCTGGTAAAATACCTCTCTTTCAACTGAAAGTAGGAAAAATCCCTTTTCAAACAAGTTCCAGTCAAGCTTCCTCATCTTTAAAACCAGTCAGTCCTAATATGGCAGCCCAAAACCCTCCCATGGATATGATGGATTGGATGGTTGTAGCCAAGTATGCACCATTAGTCTTACCTCAGCCTTTACATGCATTGCCTGGAGGTGATTACCAAAAGTATATGCCTAGGTTCAATGGACAGGGGGAAACCACTACTGAGAAACACTGGGA
The DNA here is from genome assembly GCA_001517045.1 of Pseudotsuga menziesii. Taxonomy (NCBI): domain Eukaryota; kingdom Viridiplantae; phylum Streptophyta; class Pinopsida; order Pinales; family Pinaceae; genus Pseudotsuga; species Pseudotsuga menziesii. The sequence goes on along the minus strand of LPNX010640109.1, from coordinate 56,483 downwards.
GGCTTTCCTAAGTTATGCTGACAATCAAAACATTGAAATCAAAGATGTATAGATGAGGGTATTTGTTCAGAGCCTTGATGGGGATGTAAGGAAGTGGTTCAGAGAGTTTCCTGCCAACTCAATCACTATAATTGAAGAGCTCCGTGATCTTTTCATGAGGCAATGGGGAGACACAAAGGACCACACCTATTATATAACTGAGTTTGGAGCTCTGAGAAGGAAAAAAGAGGAGACTGTTGTAGATTTTTCCAAAAGATTTAACAAAATGTATAGTAGGATTCCAGCAGAAATTAAGCCTACTGAAACATCAACTAAACTCACCTATGCCAATGCCTTTGACCATGAATTTTCTCTATTATTGAGAGAAAGGAGACCTATCACCTTGTTGAACATGCAAGATGCAGCATTGGAGGTAGATTCCAATTTGCTGGCTTCAAAGAGACTTAAGAAAGAAACTCCCCAACAGCTTTATGAAAGAAAAGTAAAGAAGGAAGCTGTTTCAGGAAGTGCGGCTCCTCAGTCTGCTAAAGCCAAGATAGATGAGATGGCTAAGCTAGTGAATATTCTCACTGCCAAATTGAATAAACTAGAGCTTGAAAAGAATTCTGGCAAACCTGCTCCAGAAGCTAAAAGAAATCCAAATAACCAGAATCAGTTCAGAAGGCAATTTGCTCCCAGATTTATACCAAGAGAGCACAGGAACAATGGTATCCAGCGAGAAATGAGGGAAAATGAAGACCAGAGAGTGCCCCCACCTATTCATAACAATGTAGCTGATGAAGAAGAAGTTGATGAACAGCTACTTTTTGAAGAGACTGAGACTGATCAGGATATGAACCATTTTGAAGATGGATTCTCTGGAGGCTTTGTGACCGAAGAAGAGTTTCTAAATGCAGAATATAATGATGCTAACATATTTGAAGTTGAGGATGAGTTGGAGTTAGAAAATACTATTGTAACTGCTGCTATTCATCAGAATGGACCCAAGAAGACTATAAATCTCAAATCAGGCCCGAAGCAAGTGGTGCAGGCCCCAAAGAAGAAAGTTGTTGTTCCTACTGCCAATGTTCCTGCTGCAGATGTTCCTGCTAAACAAGTACCTGATCCTGTCATAGAGAAGAAGAAATCTACAGAAAAATCAAAGAAGAATGCTGAAATTGAAGAGGTAAACAAATCTATCCAGAATTTTAGTTTGGAGAACGAACTAGGGAAGTTAAAGATCCCTGTACCTTTGACTGAGTTAATAAAGAATCCTTCATATAAAGAAACAGTCCTGAAAGTGATGAATGTACCCAGTAATAAGCCTGTTTCAGATACAGTTAATTTGTAGGAAGAAAACCCTAGAATCTTCATTGGATCAGCCCTAGCTGAAAAAACTGAAAATGAGGCTGGTGCTTCACCCCCTTTCTATGTCACCATGACAGTCCATGATCAAATGATTCACAATTGCCTTTTAGATTCAGGAGCATCCCACAATATGATGCCAAAGGCTGTTATGGAAGCTTTGGGCCTGAGCATCACTAAGCCTTACCATGACCTATATGCCTTTGATTCCCGAGCAGTGAAGTGCCTTGGAGTGATAAAGGACATGGTTGTCAGCCTAGCTCATTTGCCTATGAAAAGTGTAATAATGGATGTAGTGGTAGCTGATATAACACCGAAGTTTGGTTTACTTCTATCTAGGTCATGGGCTAAAAAGGTTGGAGGAACATTACAAATGGACCTTTCATATGCTACCATTCTAGTGTTTGGTGGAGAAACGAGAAGACTGTATAGAGAGCTGCAGTTTGCTTACATTGTGACAGATGACAAGAATCCCACTAATCACCCACTATACTCTGTTGATAAATATCTTGGTACATGTATGTTGCATTTCAGTCATAAGGACAATTCTGCTGGTCTGTTACAAGTGGAAAAAGAACAGCCAGTAAAACATAGCATAAATGAAGAAAATGCATTGTGGAAATTGTATTTTGATGGATCCTAATGCAAAGAGGGTGCTGGAGCTGGAGTTCTTCTCAAATATCTTGGAGGTGAAACAGTGAGGCTCATGTACAAGTTGGAATTTGTTACTACAAATAATACTGCTGAGTATAAGGCTCTGCTATTGTGATTAAAGGCTGCTAAAGATTGCTGCATTTGACGACTCCGAACTAGTTGTTCAGCAAGTGAAGAACAAATATCAAGTGAAGCAGGGTTTGTTGAAGATTTACCGTAATGAGGTATGGGACATGCTTGAAAACTATTTTGTAGCTTTTAATATTACCTATATTCCTAGGGATTACAATCAGACTGCAGATTCATTGGCTTTAGCTGCCACATACTTCATAATTCCTAAGACTACTCAGTTGAGGTATCCAATTGAAATAAGGTACAGACCTTCTGTACCTGATAATGTGAAACAGTGGAGAGTTTTTGAGGATGATACTGAGATTAAAAGGTTCATTGAAGTTACAGATGATTTCTCAAATTCCCAAATTGATCAGGATCAAGATGATGAAGAAGAACAACTGGATGAAATTGCTGCAGAAGAGATAGCAGGCCATAAGATCATTGAATTGAAGAGCAATTTCATTCCCAAAGGTTTGGTACCTCTGGAGAGAATATTCACAAAAGATGATACACCTTCAAAGCCTGTTGTTCAGTCTTCAGAAGAGAATGTAGTGGACTGCAACATTGGTTCAGCTGAACATCCTAGAATGGTCAAAATTTCAAAACCATTGACAGCTGAACAAAGAAATAGATATATCAAACTATTAAAGGAACATGTAGATGTGTTTTCCAAGTCTTATGAAGAACTATGAACTTATGATACAACAATCATTCAGCATAAGGTTCCTTTGAAGCCTAATGTTAAACCTTTCCGACAGAAACTAAAAAGGATCAATCCAGCTTTATTTCCTGTGATTGAAAAGGAAGTAAAGAAGCTGTTGGATGCAAAGATAATAGTACCTCTCAGGTACTCTTCCTGGGTTTCTAATCTGGTTCCTGTCAGAAAAAAGAATGGGGAAATCAGATTATGTGTTGACTTCAGAAATCTGAATAGATCATCATTGAAAGGCAACTATCCTCTTCCTAAGATTGAACAGGTATTGCAGCAAGTGGTTGGAGCACAAAGGATCTCTATGGTGGATGGTTTCTCAGGGTACAATCAGATTGCAATGCACCCTGATGACAAGGAGAAGACAGCCTTTACAACTCCCTGGGGGACATTCATGTATGACAAGATGCCCTTTGGCCTGATGAATGCTGGAGCAACCTTTCAGAGAGCAATGGATATTTCCTTTGTGGGTGAAAAAGATAAGTTTGTGGTTATCTATTTGGATGATATTACAGTTTTTTCCTAGTCAGATGATGAGCACTTGAAGCATTTAAGGCAGACCTTCCAAAAATGCAGAAAATTTGGCCTGTCCCTAAATCCCAAAAAGTCACATTTTGCTGTGCAAGAAGGTAAATTACTTGGTCACCTGGTGTCTGATGATGGCATCAGAATAGATCCTGAAAAAGTGAAAGCTATACTGAAGATTAGTTTACCCAGGAGCAAAAAGGATGTTCAATCATTCATTGGCAAAATTAATTTTTTGCGGTGGTTTATTCCCAATTTTGCTGAAACTATTAAATAGATCACAGCCATGCTAAAGAAGGACCAGGAAGTCAGGTGGACTGTTGAGGCAAAGGCTGCATTTGAGAAAATCAAGGTAGCTCTTACTGAAGCACCTGTACTGGTAAGTCCTGATTTTACCAAAGAATTCCTCACTTTCTCATTTGCATCAGAAGACACAATTGTAGCTGTCTTACTACAGAAGAATAAACAAGGATTGGAATAGCCTATTGCCTTTTTTAGCAAGACTCTCAGAGATTCAGAGCTGAAGTATAGCATATTGGAGAAGCAGGCTTATGCTCTGGTGAAGGCTTTGAAATTTTTTAGAATTTATGTCCTGCATTCAAAAATCATTCATTTGTTCCAAATGCTGCTGTGAAAGATGTCTTAACACAGCCTGATAGTGAAGGGAAGAGAGGAAAATGGATTGCAAAAATTATGGAGTATGATGTGGAGATCAGACCTACTAAGGTTGTCAAGGGACAGGGTTTAGCCAAGCTGCTAGCTGAATCAAATTGTCAGGCTCTAGGACTGTATGTTATGGCTAAAGAAATAGCTCAAGAAGAAGATCAAGCAGCTCTGAAGAAAGAAAAGATCATGGATTTCTACTCAGCATCTACCCGGTATGCAGACATTGTTCATTTTCTGTTATTTCTGCAATGTCCTGAGCATTTAGACAAGAAGGCTGCTAGATCTTTGAAACTCAAAGCTACCAAATATTGTTTGGTAGAAGATCAATTGTTTTGGAAAGATCCAGGGGGTCTCTTGCTCAGATGTTTGGACCAATCTGAAATAGGAGAAGTGATCTCAGAATCCCATGAAGGTGCCTGTGGAGGGCATAAGTATTGGAAAGCAATAGCATACAAAATTTTACGAGCTGGATATTATTGGCCATCCTTGTTCACAGATGTTTACCAGCAGGTAAGAGCTTGCATTCCTTGTCAGAAATTTGCTGGTAAACAGAAATGATTGTCTTTGCCTTTGAAATCTATTGCAGTCAATGCCCCTTTTCAGCAATGGGGTCTGGACTTTATTGGAGAAATAAATCCAGCATCTTCAGGACAACATCATTGGATTCTCACTGCAACAAATTTTTTCACAAAATGGGTGGAATCCATTCCTACAATGAATGCTACAGATAAGGTAATCATGGATTTCATTGAAGAAAATATTATGAGCAGGTTTGACTGTCCACAGAGATTAATAACAGACAATGCAAAGGCTTTTAAATCCAGAGCAATGGTAACCTTTTGTGAAAGAAATGACATCATATTGAAGCATTCAACCCCCTATTATCCACAAGGAAATGGTCAGGATGAATCCTCTAACAAGAACATCATTTAGAGCATCAAGAAACTGCTCAAGCATAACAAAAGGTCTTGGGATTCAATGCTGAAATATGCATTATGGGAAGATAGGATTACAGTGAAGCAGGCCATTGGGACTTCTCCCTATCAGTTAGTATATGGTGCAAAGGTAGTCTTCCCTGTTCATTTGGGGATCCCAGTGATGAAATTTCTCCATAATGCTCAAGAGGAGCCAGATGATATGCAGAGGAGAATCTTTGAAATGATAGAGTTACAGCAAAGTAGAGAGAAGGTGGATGAAAAAGTAGAGTTGTACAAAGCCAAGATCAAAAGCAGATTTGACAGAAATAGTAAAGAAAGTACTATTTCAGTTGCTGATATGGTTCTAAGGTGGGATGCAAGAAAGGAACAAAAGGGTAAGCATGGTAAGTTTGACAATCTTTGGTTTGGCCCTTTTCTGGTATCAAAAGTTTTAGCGAACAATACTTTTATCTTGGAGTCCTTGGAAGGTGAGGAGTTGTCCAGCCCTGTTAATGGGCGATTCCTCAAGCATTTCTATAGTTTATAAGAGCATTTTCACTTGTCATTGTACATACCGGTGTGAGTGAATTAGAATAAAGACTCCATATCCCAACGGAAGTTCGCAGACAGGTAGATAGAAGACAGAAGGCACTGGTCTACAGGTTCTTGAAGCCTCACAGGGAGGACTTCATCCCGCAGCTGGAGCCAGATGTTATGTCAGGATTTTGTTTCTTACCTTTTCATGTTTGATTACCATTTTGATCAAGTTTTCTTATTTCTTTGACTTTATCTTTTCAATTACCATAGGATTTTTTGGGTATTGACTTTAATTTTTAAGTTTTTTGCCTTTAAGAGTATTTTGGTTTTTCCTCCCTTAGGTCTTAAAAGGTTTTAAAAGGTCATATTATTGAATGATGTGGTCACAAATAGCATTTTGAGCATGGTCTTGCACAAGTCATACTTCAAGCAACTTTTAAACTGCATTCAAAATGCCTAAAAGCTGAAAAACAACGAGAAAATAGCACTTAAGATATTCTTGTAGCCCTGGGGTAAAAATAATGAAGGTGCGCTACAAGAATATCACAACCTTCATTTTTCCCAGTTTTCTAGCAAAATTTTGTCACAATTTCAAATGCTGAGTGACTAATCCCATGCTATGAGTTGTTTGCTACGTGTGAACTCCAGATTTATCATGATTCCAAGTGTTTCCAGGTCATAAGTCAAAACGTGGTTATCATTACCCCTAATGCAGTTGAGCTTGACGGGTAGCAGCGTAATTTGGTCTAATGTGAAGTGAATTGTTACATGCATGCATGTTTGATAATAGAGGACTTAATAGAATGATGGTGCCTGCCTAAAAACACGGAGATTACAGTTGCAGAGATAGTGCAGGTTTTCATAGCCGCCCAGAAAACTAGGGCTTCTTCATCTTGACACCTGGAGTTAAATTGGACCTGGAGAGACACCTGTAGTTTTCAGGCTGTTACTCAAATGGCATGGAGAGCGGTTTAAAGCATATACAGTCAGGTATTCCACGATAAGCCAGTATAACCGCAAATTTGGGGCTTTTTCGGTGGGGTTTGTTTAATCCAAATGGATCAAAGGAAATGATAAATTATGCACTCAAATGATATTTCGACCAAAAAAATAACTGCTTGAGTCATTCTGAAATGTTCTGTGGAGTGGAATACTGAAAAATAGCCTTATGTTGGAACTTTTCATTTGTTGAAGTTCGAAAAAGGTTAGGTTGAAATGCAATGTAGATTATGATGATTCAAATTTGATACTGCTGCGGGTACAACATGAGATGAGGGACAGAGACATTTCAAACAATGTGAAAGCCCATATAGCCTAAAGACCTAATTTTTCTAGGTTTTGAAGTTCACTGTTTTTGAAAGCCAAAAGAAGCAGCAGGTTTGAAACCAGAAGAAGATCTACTGTTAGTTTGATACCTGGGATTACTGAACTGACAATGGATTATGTTTAAGATGGTTTACAGGCTGCGTTTAGTCTAAAGGTTGACAGTTGTGATTCTTAGTGCAGAGATGGTTTATATATGGTTCTGGCAGGTTATGAATACCAATATATCGGCTTATTCTACATGCTGAAGATGGACAACCAATAGAACAATTAAATTGCATGACAGTCCTCAGTTGCACTAAAAAGTCTGAATACTTCAAAAGATCTAAATTCTGTTTTCTGTGATGAAACTGAGTTTGTATTAAGAAAACATTAAGGACAGTCTCATATCTGAATGGACAATGTACATGATATCTAGTTTCCTTAACAGGGCAATGAGGAGTTTGAGTAGCCTGTGACCTAAAAACATTTAGACACTATGGTTTATTATGCATTTTGAAGATGGGTAGTGGTTTGTTGTTTTTTATGACAGTCTCATTCATGGTTAAATTTCACTCACAAGCTTGATGAAGAACATTGAATCCTTCCACCTGCTGGGAAGATTTATTTTGCTTTCTGAAAAAAACAAACAGGTCTGTCAAGAAAATTGAAGGGAGTTGTTAAGAGGCTTGAGAAGCAGAAAATCAGTTCATAGATCATCTACTGAGGTCATACAGCTTCCAGTTTTTTTTTATGAAAAAATGGGAAAGAGTGGTAAGAGTGGTAAAATTAACAGAGCTGAACCAAATGATGTAGGGTGGATTGAAAAGCTCCCTGGATGTGTTGAATTATTTCAACAGGCTGGTTGGCTTGAGTTCTTTAAAAGAATAAATGGGTATAATGCTGAAGTTTCTTGCAAGTTTGCACAGTGTTTAAAAGATGACATGGTGACCTTTGATACCCTTAAGTTCATGTTGACAATAGAGCTGATTGCGGAAGCCACAGGGGTTAGCAATGAAGGTGAATTATGGTTTAAGAAATTGTCTTTTACCTTTGATCCTCAGAGATACCTATTACCAAATGTCACTCCTGACTGGAATAAAGGCATTCTTATTCAAAATTTTAGAAAGGAATGGGTTGAACCAATTAGAATTTTGCAGAGTTACATTACTTGCGAGGGCAGGTATGCTTATGTGTTTAAGTGTCACTTCAGGTTTTTGCAACATATGGTGGGACAGTCCAGGATGAACCTTCCATTTTTCCTATTGAAGAGCTTGCAAAAAATGGCTAGCAGGGTAAAAGGGCATATGAACCATTCCTCTCAGTCCATCTTTCATCATGGGCTGATTAAGTTGATTATTAGCACTGTTTTGCAGCATGAAGGTAAAAGTTGGGACTTCTTTCTTTTTTGGTCAGGTTTCCATGTAAAACAGGAAGATCAGCAGCCTAAAAGGCAAGCAGATAAAGGGAAGGTAATGATGAAGAAATTAGGTCAGAAAGCCAAACATGAAGACAAGGATCATGTTGAAGTTGAGAAGGCAGTAGAGCATGTTGAGGTTGACAGTAAACTCAAGGTGTCTTCAGTTGGTACTACAGGTAGATATTCACTGTTTTTCGAAGAAGAATTACAGCCTAGGCAACAGTTGAGATCAGCAGCAGTTTCCAAGGAACCTAGAGCTGCTGTTATAGAAAAGGTTGATATGCCTGAAGATGATTTTCAAACCCAACAGAGAAGTCCACTCACCATTCTCTTAGATGATGAGGGATATTTACTGGAAGAAGAGCAGCCCATTGATGAAGTAGAAGGCAAGCATAAAACCTGTGGAGAATTCTTCATTTTAGAGATCAAAGTAGCTAAACCTAATAAGAAGAAGAAAAGGACTATAACCCCATATTGGAGGACTAAAACCAAGACAACAATTAAATTAAGATGGAACATGAAGAGGTTACTTAATCCAAAATTGAATTCTAAACAAGAGATTGTCTTGATTGATACTACCTCAAATGAAGAGACAGAAATTGGTAAAATGGACAGCAAAAGCAAAGGAAAATCAGTTGCTAAACCTTCTTCTTCTCAGCCTGCAAAGGTGAAAGGATCACAGTCTGTAAAATATTTTGGGCAGCCCAAGTCTGAATTGTCTACAATAATTCTTGAGATAAAAAATAAACTTTCAAAACAGCAGCAAGAATAGAAAGCTAAAGTAGATCTTGTTGAAAATCAAGAATGGGATGAAGAAGATGAGCTTATAGTTAGGGAAGCAGGAATTCTAAAAGAGCCTAGTATTCCTACTGTTTTCACAGACTTGTTAATAAAGGATGCAAACATACCTGAGATCCCTAGTTTTCACATAGATAAAGAAAGCTTACAGGAAAGTATTCAGCAGTATAAGAAGCATATGAAATACTTGCAAGATGTTAATGATGGGTTAATGAAGGTTAACAGAGGGCTTATAGAAGAACTGCAGGATGTCCATAATCATTTCCAGGAGCTGTCAGAAGTATCCAAAGAGGTTCTCAAGAGGAAAAGAACTACTGACATACACTGTACAGAGTTGGAAAACATAGTAAAGAACTTGCAGCAGGAAAACAAGAAGCTCACCAAAAGGATAACTAATCTGGAGCAGGAGAAGAAGAAAGCTAAAAGGAAAACTCAAGTATTAGATGGTATTGCTCTGCTGGCTGAGGCAACGAAATAGCTATGAGTCACTTGTTCATTTCAGTTACTTGTTATCTTTTTCAAAAGCATGTTAGTTAGGGATTACTATTTTTACAAAACTTATGTTTTGTAATATTTTACTTTTTACCTTTGCTCATCGAGTGGATGGATGCAGTTAGGGTTTTTGATACCTAACTATTTTTTGTAAAAAACACTATTTAGAGAGTCATTAGGAGGGTTATGATTTTTGGGAGATAGAGGAGGTCTTCAGACTGCTTTTGTCTTCAGACTTGTTCAGGAGCTAAGTACCAAGACTCTTATATGCTGTTGATGATGAAATTATGAAATATATGACATTTTTCCCCTCCAGTTTTATGTGTTGGTTCATTATTGAACTTGTTTAGTTTCTTTATTGATATATTCATTACTGGTTTATGTGTATTTGCTGGTGATGCTTGTCCTTATTGAATGAACCTCAACATAGTTTTTCTGTTGGATCTTGTGTGATATATTATGCATCTTTATCATCTTCTGTTTATGATTTAGTTATTACTTAGCTTATGAATGCATTCCCTGTCTTTCTCCAAAAGTTTACAACCATTAAAACATTACAGAAACCCTAAACCTAATCTGTTTGATTGAATTTTATCTTGAGTGTGTGTTGGCTTGTTTCTCTGGTCTTAGAAACAATTTATGGTACAAACAGGTAGCAAATAGATACTGTCTCACAATCGTACCATGGCCATGATTGCAAACGCTTGGAGCCAACAGAGTGAAATCCAGGTTTCTCCTCATTCCCTTTCGGCACCTACAAAACACAAGTGAAATGAGGGATGAGAAGTATAGCCATGTTTTCAAACATTAAACCAAAAAAATGTGCAGGCATATAAACGCAACGAAGGCATACCTCATAGTCTGGAGGTGGCCTCCATGGCCTTCCCCATTTGTAGATCCAAAACACAAAAACCCCAAATGACAACACATTACACAACCATCATGAGCCAAGCCTAATGGAAGGCTATCATGTTTCTCCAAACGCATTGAATGCACCAGCTGGAAACCATTAAACCCATATAAAAGTCCACTCTCAATAGTTTATGTTTCACTGCATTACAATGTATGACCACCTCCCACATGAAGGCTTAAACCCTACTATCGTATGGTTTATACCGTATGTTATAGTTTCGCCACCCTATTTCATAACACTTTGTAACATTACAAATATGCTATAAGCAAGGTTATTATATTACAATGAAAGGGTTTAAGTGCAAATTCCATTTATGGCCTATGCTAGACTTAAGTCAACCAAGAGTTATGTATTTAAAATAATGTAATCCACCATAGGGTTCAAGGCATAATAACATATGAATCTTAGGCTTAAGAAATAAACTCCACACCATATATTTAAGTCATAAGCTTTTTCTTAGTGAACATGGCGTATGGAATATGCCATGTTAATTACTTTAACCCTTACAAATCAATGGATGGGTTCTGAAGGCCAGATATCTAACATGCAACATGGAAAATATAAGAGTTAATAATTATTAATAGACCAAAATGATAAATCGTAATTAATACCAAGATATGAAATGAATAATTTAAAAGACCCGGCGGAAGTATAATTACTAAAGAAGAGATTTAGCAATAGTGATTAAATTGACAAGAATAGTAACTATACTTGTTATAGTTTGGAGTCAATAAGATAACCAAAGTCAACCAACAATATGGTCTTTAAGGTCACAACTTTCCGTACGCTTTGAACAAGTTTCTGTCGCAAGCTTGAACTGCGTAAGTAAATAAAAGAGGTGCCTTAGTTCGATTGAAATAAGTAAGCCTACGTAGCAAAGTAATACTTTACCTTTCAAACCATCATGGAAGAAAAATTCCCACCACTCCACCCACTTTGTTTCAACAAACAAAGTTAATTTAGGACTCCATAAATAACAAGTGTGACAATGCAGAAAGGACGAAGCACATAAATCCAATGACGACACATAAGCGACAAAAGTGTAACCATAATACTAAGTAGTAAATAGGAGTACAACATCATAAGTAAAATACATTAAAAGTAACGATTGAAATATAAACAATAGAACGTAAGAATATATTATGTCTAAACAAAGATACATAAAGTGTACGATATAGTTCTGCAAGTAAATAATGTTCCGTCTAGGTAGTTTTTACTGGCCTATAATTTTTTTCTTTTCGGTTTTTGGGGACATTATAGTGTGGATTTGAATAATTGCATACAATGTCATGTTGTAGAAGTGGGGATTAAAAAGAGTAAGAAGAAGAATAGCAATTGATACAACGTGTGTGTTAGAAAGAAGATGGAAAAAAACTCCAAGATATTTTAGTTTCCTTCTTCTAAAACCAAGGTTGTAACATACCTCGAAATTCAAATAATATTTTTTTTTCTATAACCATATATCCTAGACATTTTAATCAAATTCCTAACTATTATGAGAAACTACCAAAAAAAAACCCTTGCTATATTGAATGGATGCTTATGGACCAATATAATAGTCATTTTGACATTGATAGATGCAACCAAAATAGTTATTTTCACACTAAACTCACTTTTCCGTCTTCCAGGAGGAACTCGAAAATTGGAAAACGAACAATCAATACTTGCATTTGACCGCTTTCTACCTTCTGGAGTCTACATATTCCTTCCGTACTGTTGATCCTTTCAGTAACAACCTTGACTGTCGATTTTTCTTTGAAGCAGAAACCAGATCCAAAAATTCCAAGTTTCGTTATCTATATCCTTGACTTTTCATGTTCCACATTCCGCATCGGATTTCCACACCGTTGATCCTTTCAGAAACAACCTTGACGGTCGATCTTTCTTTGAAGCGAGAATCATATTTCAGAAAATTTAAGTTCTGTTAATCTTATTAATGGAATTTCCACATTCTTCATTTTGCACCTTTGATCCTCACATAAACAACCTTGACTGTCAATATTTCTTTGATGTGGAAATCAGATTTCAAAAAATTCATGTTCCGTTAATCTTATTTCCAGACTTTTCACATTCTATATTCCTCATCGGATTTCTGCACTGTTGATCCTTGCGAAAACAACCTTGACCATCGATTTTTCTTTGATGGTGAAATCAGATTTGAGAAACTTAACGCTTTGCCTTCTCTTGTTTCCTATTTCCTGACTTCCACCTTCCGTAACTTATATAAACTATTTATCTCTTTTGTGACTTTAATCCTGACCATTGATTTGCTTTCTTTTATGGATCATTATTTAACTGTGCGAATCAATGTTTATCACTATGGAATCAACTCATTGTTGTTTCACTTGGAATTTTTGTTTTATTGTAAGTAAAAATGAATGTAGAGGTTAAATATGGATTCATACAATGAATTAAGTTTTTTTTCCCATGTACATAGATTTCATTCGTAACATGGAAATTATATAGATATAAACCCTAAACCAGCATTATTATATCAATCGACAATCCATGTTCAAAAAGTAGAAGTAAATGAATATTTACATAAATAGATTCATTCATGAAAAACATAGTAGAATATATCATTAGTTACAATAACAAAGGATGTAAAATAAAATTTGGAAAGTAAACATTGGGAAGAAGATCAAGATCAATGGAGAAATAAAATCGTGATGGGTACAATACTTTATGAAATCCTCCCTATCCCTGAAGAAGTAAAACATCGATCTACATCTCATGGTCCTTTGGTCATTTCGCTATTGATCTAGAAAGGGAGTTAAAAGCTGGAGACATGAGCGAAATCTTTTATGAAATCAGATCCACAACGGATTTGAAATCCTCTCTTGGTTGAATGCCTATGGGACCATTGGTTGGGAGAGTTTAATTTAGAATATCTAAAAAATTTAGTACTAGACTAGAATCTAGTGACAATAAATCTAAATACTTTTACAAAGGAGCTTGGCAATCAGATCAGCACACAAAAAAAATTCAGGTGTTTTCATAAGCAACAATGAAAATCACAAATCGACATAAGAAACAACATTATCATTTTAATCATAATTCTACAATCGAGAAATAGAATTAATGAAGATTACCGACTGGAAGACACCGTTAAAAGTAGGAATAAGGTTTGAAACAAAGAATTCCATTCGTAGACACAGACTCATCAATTCTAAATCAATGAAGTATTTATTCCAAAACCATTAATGTATTTACAACTGTGAGAACTAAGTAATTCTAATAAGAACAAAATATTAATTGCTATAGTAAAAACATTGTGCTGATTAAATAAACTTCATTGAAAGAGAGATATTTGTTCTACAAAAAATGCACACATAATACTCCGTGGAAGTATAATTGCAATTCAACATTTTAAAAATAAATCCTACTGTACTAGAACCATTCACAAGAAACAAAGTAGGAACCTCACACCAACACCGAGAAAACAAAACTGGAGAAGCTCTTCATCCCAACCAACTCCTAGAATAGCCAAATTACTTACTCCAGAAACCTCGATCCTGTTAGGATATTTAGACACTTAGGAGTTAGTTAAGATCAAATTGTGTAATATATCCATTAGGTAAAAGTGTGTTTCTTTAGTATGCATTAGTATGCATTTGTAAATATTCTAATCCGACGATCACGATATGTTCTAGACATAGAGTGATCTGACAGTTCAACTTCTCTTAGATCATACCTACCATTGATCTGTGGCTTAACACCTGATTGGTCTATGATCTCGATTTAAAGAGAATAGAGGGTCCTTAGCTAGTTGATCGATTATGAGAAGCTCATATGTAACTTTCTTTCTTTTGCATAATAAATTGCTCCAAGTAGCTATTTGGCTGGGGCCGTGGACTATTTCCATCTCGAGGGTTTTAACCACGTGACAAACATCGGTGTGTTGATCTGTGATCTATTTGTGTGAAGCAATTGCTGAAGGTGTTCGGTCTTTTGGGAGTACCCTGTGTACCCGAACATGGTATCAGAGCTTCTATGAAGAGGTGCTTTCGGTTTTGATTAAGATCTGGAACCGATGTTGCTGAAACTTTGAAAGGGTTTCTGGTTCTATATTTTCTATGCATTTGTGGCCTATGGGATCTATTCCATTGCGTCTAGAGCATCGTTTCCATTTGGAAATAGTATTCATTTCACCGAAAACCATTTTCGTTTGCTCCAGAAACACCCATTTCGGCAAATCTGAAGGTATAATGTTATAGTGACGGATTTGCTTTTTTAAAATCTCTCATCTTTTATCAGTTTGTTATTAGATTTTTTCTATTTTAGTCTCGGATTGTTGCCTTCTCTGACTGTGTCTGCTCTTTGCCGTGCACCTTGCACGATCGCGGTGAATCAGAAACAGTAAGGGAAAGTTTTTTTCCTTGTCTTCTTGGCTATGTATGCTCTTTGCCGTGCACCTTGTGCGATCATGTCAAATTAGAAACAACGAGAAAACTTGAAAACGTAGAATTTCCGGGTAAGCTAACCAAGATCTAACCCCATTGTGCGGAAAAAGTTTTTTTTGTTTTTGTTTTTCATATTTTTTTTTATTTGCAGGAAAAGAAAGCAAGCATGGAGAACGAGAGAGAAGAGTTAAAAAAAAAAACCCTTCCTCTTTCCATTATTTTATGTACCTTTTAAACTTAGCTCACTTGGTCCAAAGTTGCTTTATTACTTAATAGGTATTGAGTTTAAGTCTTATTAAGCTACTTTTTAGTGCATGCAATTTCTATTTTCAAGTTATTTTATTGTAAAAGTGCATTTCACATAAATAAAATAAAATAAAAGTGAGTCACTTAAGTCTTTTAATTTATTGTCGCACTATTTAAAAGTCACATTATTGTAAAAGTGAACATCACTTATTCTACAAAAGTGATTCACTTCCAAGAAAATTTATTGTAAACGTGATTGTCAAAGGTTGATCTTGGGAAGATGGGGCTTCTTTTTTTAGTTGGTCAAGTTAATATCTGTGACATCACTATTGGGGACATCTTCAACATTTTCTTTGATTAAGCATAACTTCATCATCCAGAATCAGTTTTAAGTGCCATTTTTTTTAAACCGCATATTTTTTTTGAGTTCTTTGCATCTAGAAAGTTAGTTTCTATTCTTTTAGCCATTATTTTATAGTATGGACGCCCCTTGTGACATTATACTTACAAGTTCTAACTATTTCTCATGGAAATCTCGTATGGAGGATGTTCTCCGAAGTAGGGGAATTTTTAGGATAACCTCAGGAAAAGAAACAGAACCCACTGATGATGATAAAAAAATTAAATGGAAAAATAGATATGATGAAGCTCATGGATTGATTGAGATGTCAATCTCTACTAATTTGCGATTCCACATATTTGGAATTGATGAACCTAATCTCTCTTGGGAAAAGTTGGAATCTATGTTTGGTAAACATAATGAAATTCGGGGTCATCAACTTGACAATGAGTTACTTTCCTTGAATCCAAATGATTTTTCATGCATTCAAGACTATTTATCTAAGTATAAAACTCTTAGACTATTATGTGTAGAATGCAAGTTTAAGAAAGAAGACAAACAATGTATTTATCATATTCTTTCAAAACTTGGACCTGCATATTCTGTTTGTATCTACATTGTACTCCATGAAAGAATCCTTAACTGCATCTAGCTATCAAGATCTTAGCCTTGAATCCTTTTGTGATTCCTTAATTAGAGAGCAAGATAAACTCATTCATCTTGGAATAATTAACAATGCAGATACATCTGGGAAAGCCTTATTGTCCCAACAGATAGAAAAGTCCAAGCCTCCCAAGAAATAGAATTTTCGCAATAATAAGCCAAACAACAAGGGTCCCAAACCCTCTCAGTCAGCTCCTTCTTTAAAAAATGACAAAGGATCCAAGCAAAAAGGAAACAAGACTGAGCGTCATTGCAATTTTTGTGGGAAAGATAATCATGATGAATCTAGGTGTTTTAAGAAGATGGCAGCCTTGGAAGCAACAATGAAGAAGCATCACATCAACCTAGATTCATCTTCAGAATCTACCTCTCATGGACATGTACTTTGTGCTTCTGGTTACTCTTATACTGCATCTTCTTCTTCTACTTCAATTGAATGGCTCATTGATTCTGGAGCATCTTATCATATGGCTAAGGATAAAGCCATCTTTTCTACTATGCATTAATGTAACACCAAGAAAATATTTGTTGGTGATGATAGATCTCTAAGTATTGTAGGATCTCGAACAGTTCCAGTAGAAAATGGTAATTTCAGTGATGTACTATGTGTTCCAAAAATTTTCTGTAATTTGTTATGAGTCTATTAAATTACTCATTTGGGTGAAGGTAAAACTGTGACGTTTACACCTAACCAAGTTGTAATCAAGGATTTTAAAAATCCTCAAAATATCCTTGCTACTAGAACTGTTGATGATATTACCAGGTTGTACAAATTTAACATCTTTGGGTCATCACCTTTTCCTTCAGTTTTTGTTCCTCATAGTGATAACTTGAGCAAACTTTGGCATGAGCGATTTGGTCACTAAAATTATTTCTCATTGCAACAACTATATAAAGACAATATGGTGACTGGTCTTCCACTGGTATCTTGCAAGGATGGTGTTTGTTCCAGTTGTGTACTCGAAAAACATCATCGAGACAGTTTTGACAAACGTGCCTCTTGGCACGCTTCAGTTCCCTTGGAGCTTGTGCATAGTAACTTGTGTGGCCCTCTTCCATTTGCTTCCTTTTCTGGTTTCAAATATTTCTTAACCTTCATTGATGACTACTCCAGATGCACCTGGGTTTACTTCCTAAAACTTAAGAGCGAGGTATTTAACATGTTCTTGGCCTACAAGGCCCTTGTTGAAAAGCAATCTGGTCATCAAATTATTAAGTTAAGATCTGACAATGGAGGAGAATATGTTAACAACATTTTGACTACTTTTTGCATTGAACAAGGAATCCAAAAATAACACACTGTTCCATATACACCACAACAAAATGGTGTAGCTGAATGGAAGAACCACACTTTAAAAGAAATGGCTAATTGTATGATCCAATCTAAACGACTAAGTCTTCAATATTGGGATGAGGCCATAAATTGTGAAAATTACATAGTTAATCGCACACCCACTAAAGTTTTATAGGGTATAACACCGGAAGAAGCATGGAGTAAAATTAAACTAGATGTAAGTCACTTTCGTGTCTTTGGTTGTGAAGCATGGGCTCACATTCTGAATGAAAAATGGAAAGCATTGTAGCCTAAAAGTGAAAAGTGCATATTTGTTGGATATTCTGAATATGTAAAAGGTTATATACTTCTTCAGCCACATTCTCATGATATAATCATTAGAAGAGATGTTAAATTTCATGAAAATCTCTTGGCTTGCAAGCCTAACTTGGCGGGTGTGCCATCTTTGGCCCGCGAGCCTAATTCGATAATTGTGCCTTCTTCTTCTTCTTCTTCTAGCTTCCTTGACAGGTTTCCAAACCCAATTTCTAATGATGACAGTGAGGATGAAAATCCACCTTCGCCTACTCATGTTCCTCTAATTGCACCAGCACCAATACTTCCTCGATGGGTCAGTTCAACATGTGAAGCAGCTGGTAATATTGCCAGTGATCCTAGAGATCAACGTCGAACATGTTCTCAGTTTCACTGAGCCTCTTCTATTTTGGCTCAAGTTTCCAAGAACCATGATCTAGAAACTTTTGCAGAAGCTTTAGGAAATCCATATTGGGATGCATCTATGGATGAAGAATATCGTTCCTTAATGGCGAACGATACTTGGGATCTTGTTCCTCTTCCAAAAGGAAGAAAAATTGTCAGATGTAAATGGGTCTACAGAACTAAGTATGCATCAGATGGAAGTGTTGAAAGACTTAAGGCAAGGTTAGTTGCCAAAGGTTTTTCCCAAGTTGAAGGGATTGACTACAATGAAACCTTTTCCCGTGTATCAAAAATGAACTCCATCCGCCTTGTTCTTTCCCTTGCAGCCTTACATAACTGGGAAGTCCATCAAATGGATGTCAAGTCTTCCTTCTTACATGGTGATTTACTTGAGGAAATTTACATGGAACAACCTCTTGGATATGTTCATAATAACTCTAGCCTTGTTTGTATCCTTAAGAAATCCTTATATAGCCTTAAGCAAGCTCCTATAGCTTGGTATGCCAAAATGGATAGCTTTCTCCTTGACACTGGTTTTTCTAGATGCCATTCTGACCCCAATGTCTATACCAAGAAATTAGCAAACCATCTAATCATACTTGTTCTTTATGTTGATGATATTATCCTTACTGGTAGTGACCCTAAACTTATAACCCATGTGAAATCCAATCTTAAGCAAAATTTTGAAATGTCAGACTTAGGACATTTGCATTATTTTCTTGGTCTCCAAGTCTTGCAAACCAAGGAAGGAATATTTCTTTCCTAGTCTAAGTATGCTTGTGACCGTCTTCGTCACTTCCACATGGAAGATTGTAAACCATCCCCTTCTCCCTTCCAGTCTGGAGTCAAGCTTTCAGCCACTTGTACTTCCCCTGAAGTAGATGGCACCTTGTATCGTCAGCTTGTTGGTAGTCTTTTATACTTGACTCATTCCCATCCTAACCTTTCCTTTGCCATTGGTCATGTTGCTCGTTATATGAAAACTCCTCATGAAAGTCACTGGAAAGCAGCAAAAAGAATACTTCAATATATTCGAGGTACAATTCAGTTTGGGATTCATTACAGTACAAGGGGGGGGGGGGACCTTTGTTGGTTGGTTTCACTGATTCAGATTGGGCCGACGATCCTGATGATCAAAATTCTACTGCAGGTTATGTTTTCAGTCTGGGATGTGGACCTGTCATTTGGGCTTGTAAGAAACAACAAGCTCTTTCCCTTTTTTCAGCAGTAGTAGAATATCGAGCCGTAATCAATGCCAATCAGGAAGCTTTATGGCTACGACAGATCCTTTCAGAGTTTGGATTCAAGCAACAATAGCCTACTCCACTTTGGTGTGACAATCAAAGTGCCACCAAGCTTGCCAAATATCCAGTTCTATATCAGCACAGCAAACACATTGAGCTACAAATGCACTTCATTAGAAATCTTGTTCATGATCATGTTATTGAAGTGCTCTAATACCCTATAGATGATCAAGTTGCAGACATATTCACCAAGTCTCTTACAAAAGCGAAGTTTTCTAAACTTTGGTTTATGTTAGGATTTCAGGAATGTGTTCTTAAGGGGGTATAGGGTCTAATGCCTCCTTCCTTCTCCTAATAGTGTCACTTTTGTGAATCCTTCAATCCTATCCCAAGTTGTTCTTAAGGGGGGATGTTAGGATATTTAGACACTTAGGAGTTAGTTAAGATCAACTTGTGTAATATATCCGTTAGGTAAAAGTGTGTTTCTTTAGTATGCATTTGTAAATATTCTAATCCGAAGATCACGATATGTTCTAGACATAGAGTGATCTGACGTTTCAACTTCTCTTAGATCACACCTACCATTGATCTGTGGCTTAACACCCGATTGGTCTATGATCTCTATTTAAAGAGAATAGAGGGTCCTTGGCTAGTTGATCGATTATGAGAAGCTCATATGTAACTTTCTTTCTTTTGCATAAGTATCTATTTGGTTGGGGCCATGGACTTTTTCCCTCTCGAGGGTTTTAACCACGTGACAAACATCAGTGTGTTGATCTGTGATCTATTTGTGTGAAGCGGTTGCTGAAGGTGTTTGGTATTTTGGGAGTACCCTGTGTACCCGAACAGATCCTATTCATTGAACCACAAGAGAAAAATATCTTAATGCGGCATCTCTTGCATTATATAGATGCCAATCCCCATCCAATGCTAGCCTCCTACTATTCATGGACATACTATTGGATAGTATTTTTTCCTAGGACTTGGTCATTTATGAGCCTCGTGCTCTTTAGCAACTCAACTAGGAGTGCACACCTAATTTTGCAGATGATTCTTTTTTCATCTTGAGTTCTTAATCAATGGTCTTTACCACTCGTCATTTCCCTCTTGTGGTTCAATAAACACTCTTTCAACAGCTATATCCACTTTTGTTCCCCTTCAACATAATTTATTAAATAGGGAATATTTCATTACAAAATTTTTTGTTTTATTATTGACCTTCCTATCAAAGAATAATAAAATAATGTTCAAATTGTTTTCTAGCATAATTAATATTTATCAATTCAAGGGGTATTACATACACCTCCCATTAAAAGATAACACCATCCTCAGTGTTATAATTTTTTCCTTTACTCATCCATGTCATCCTCTTGGAATAACCCTGGATATGACTCCTGCATATTACTTTCCATCTCCCAAGTAACTTATTCCATACTAAGTTTCTCCCATTGCACCTTTAACTATTTGATGGTATGGTTCTGGAGTAAATGTTCTCTCCTGTCGAGAATGCACTCTGATCCCACTTGGAACTCTCCCTCTGGTTCCACCTAGATTACATTCCAGTCAATGACATGAGAAACATCTTGAACATATCTTTTCAATATAAAGATGTCAAACACATGATGTACTTTAATACTGGGTGGTAGGGATAACTCGTATGCAACTGACCCTACTTTAACTAGAATTTCAAATGGCCCACAATATTCGGGTACCAATTTCTTATACTTTCCAAATCTCAAGGTACTTTTCTTGGGATTTATATTTATGTATACATGATCACCCACCTTGAACTCTCTATGAGTTCTTTTTAAGTCTACATAAATTTTCTTCTTGTCTTGGGAAGCCTCTAAGTTTTGTTGTACCTGTATCATGGCTAGTTATATATATTCTAATAAATCAGGTCCTAAAATTAGTCTATCAATAGGGCTGCTCCATGAGATTGGAGTATTACACCTATGCCCATATAAAATTTCAAAAGGACTCATACCTGCAGAAACTTGGAAATTATTGCTATAAGTAAATTTAACTAAGTGTAGGTAGTCCCCCCACTTACCTGGTTAGTCCATAACATACATCCTTAGCATGCCTTCTAGAACCTGGTTTACCCTTTTGAATCTTCCCATCCGTTTATGGATGATATGCAGTACTGAAGTTTAACTGGGTACTCAATCCTTTAAACAAGGCTTTCCAGAAATTACCTCTAAATTTCATGTCTCTATCCGAGACTGTTACCTTTGGCATGCCATGTAACCTGAATATTTCTTTCATGAAGATGTCTGCAATATTAAAAGTTGTGTAGTTAGCATTAACATGTATAAAATGAGGCACTTTGATTAATTTTTCAACCATAACCATGATGGAATCATGTTGTCTGAAATTATTGGGAAATTCGGTGGTGAAATCCATACTAATGGTCTCCCACTTCCAATGTGGAATGGGTAGTGGATGCAACAATCCTGCGGGATGTTGATGCTATGCTTTAACTTTTTGACATTCCATGCAACGAACTAAGTATTTATCCACTTCCTTTTTTATGTTTGTCCAAAAGAAGTCCTTTCTGATCATGGTAATCATTTTCTAATACCCCGGATGCCCTGAGTATGGTATTTTATGTAGTTCATCCATGAATGTCAATTTAATTTCTCTTATGTTTGTAATATCCTTAATTTTGACCTAACACTTATGGGCATAAGCCCCATTTCTAATGATGTTACTATAATGTTTGATTTGGTATATTGGGTCTAAGACCCAACTGAACATGAGAATGATGATTTCTTTAATATATTGGGCGTAAGCCAATTACATATGTTTTATATTTATGATTTCATGTGTTGGGTATGGATTGTGAAGCACGTAATTGATGAGATGTTTTGTGTTGAGCGACGAGCTCTGGATCACATGGGTATTTAATTTTTTTTTTGAGCGAGAAGCTCTGGAGCACATGAGTATTTATATTGTGTTGAGCAACAAGCTCTAGAACACATGAGTTATGAAACATTTGTGTTGAGCATGAAGCTCTCAAGAACATGAAAAAATAAAATTAGAAGTGTTAGGCATAAGCCCTAGATCCTTCCAATTTGATGTTGAGCATAAGCTGTGGAACATTGGATCCTTGGAGATTGTACAGCTAGGTGTATCCTACATTAAATACATCCTACCATTAGTGTTGAGCGAGGATCTCTGGAATTGCACTAAGTTTGTAACACCTTGTTTTTACTATCGAGTATGGGATCTCGATAAGTGCTAGGAGTTATGGAAAAATTAATATGTTTGAGTCTCCCCAACCTGAGGAGCATTTACTTTGCCACCGTGTCCACCACCAATGACGTGATTTTTCCCCATGCCTATAGTTAAAAATCACAAATGTGATTCGCATTGAGACGACCACCCATACCATCATGGACATAAGTTAATCAAAGGTTCATGGAATATGGAATATGCCATGAATCAGCCTTCATATGTTATATCATATGCATATAAACTTTAAATACCATATGGCTAAGTCTTATGAATTAATCCCTTTAAACCTTTGGGCATAAAAACATTTCAATCATATGTTTAAAAAAAACTAAATATAGGAATAGAAGTTCATTAAGTATTCAACCACAATAGAAATGTAACTAGATAGACGTAGGTCTAATAAACCCCAGCTATACGTAAGCAATAATGCTAACAGTAGCGGTAAGAGTTGCTAGGATAGGACTTTCGTCCTTTCGTCTTCAAGCGACAATGAAGAGGTATAGTATAGGTAGCATGCCAAGTTTAAATAGTCACAACAAGTCTGCACCATTTAATGGACCTGCAAAAATTAAAGATAGGTTGCAATAGTTTAACATGAACTAAGTAAACACTGTAACATCAAGTAAAACCAGTTACCTCTCCAAGTGGTCCTATAAGGGGTACAAGTCCCACCACTACACCCCTTTACATTTACAAGTTAAGTTAGGATTCATCCATAAACAATGAACAATTATTATAACCTGGAAGTAAGCTATAATTGAACAAACACAACCACATGCACAATACAAAACAATAAATGAACAGTATAATCATATAATTAGATCAATTAACAGAAACACATTATAGAATTACATTACTAACCATATTGGGAAAACATCTAGAAATGGTAAGAACAAAGATCGACACATTCCGCAGAAGATAATTTAATGTCCAACTCAGGTAGTAGGTAAGTAGCCTAATAAATTATTTTTTTTCAAAATTTGGGGACATTACAAGTTGTATCAAATCCTAGTTTCAACACTAAGAGACCTAATGGGCATGCTAGACATTCGTTGTAGAAAATAAGGTATGTTTTGAGATTTTGTTAACTAACGGAAATTTTTCCTATTATTAAAAAAATGTAATTGCAGGATTAAAAGAATAGTTTAGATCATGAACATAGAAGAATACAACATCCGACAAGGAAGTTGAATACCCCCACATAGGAAGCAGACCTGGTGGTTGAGCTAAATTTTGATATACTCAAAACCATACAAAGTCTTTCAGTAGACTTACAGAGTTTCAAGGATGATAATATGAATGAAAGAAAGAAAAAACACACAATTAATGAAGCCTTGCTACGAAACATGATGGGAAGAAGCCCGCATAGAAAACCCACTCATTGAACAAATAGATTCAAGAAAGAATTCTATCATAAGCGTGCCAACAGCCTGAGAGAAGAAGGGAAGGAAGAACATACTACCCCTGAACCTCCAGAAAGAGATTGTCATAGTCCTTCTAGTGATGATTCTCTTTCCCCTTGTAGTAAGAAACGACAAAATGATGACAATATTCAGGGAGAGTTCATGAAGATAAAATATCGAACCTATGAAGAAGAGATGAACACAAGAGAGAAAGTTGAAGAACGGATTCTAGGTATGAGAAAATATTTCTGAGTACATAACTACTCTAGCGAAATGAAATATCATCTAGCCATCTATAATTTAAATGGGAAAGTAACTAGATGGTGGATAGACCTAAAGCATACCAAGAAAGATGAGGTATGATAAATAAAATCGAGAATCTCGACAAAAAATTTGAGGAGAAATACATGTCAAAAAGGTTCTTAGACAACAAGGTGAAATAATTTCATCAATTAAGGATGGGTTCCCTAAGTATGGATTCTTTCATTAACATATTTTTGGATCTATTACATTATGTGCCTTACATAAAGGACAAGAAACTGAAAACACAACATTTTTTAGGATGCCTTCCTCCCCACTTTCGGGGGATTGAATTTGACTTGCCTAAAATATTGGTCACCACCCTACACAAAGCTATTATTTTCCATGAACATGGATAGTGGAGGAAACACAATATTAACAGAGGTAGAGACAGGTTTAGGACCTTCTCAAGCAATATCAAACCAGGTTTTAACCCAGTAACTTACATAAAAGAGAACAACAGTTTCCCATCCAATACGAACTTCAACATAACAGGTGCAAAGACATATGTACTAGCACAAAATGCTAACCAGCCGGTAGTAAATGGGGGAGCCAATGTTTCCCTGCTGCGAATTAAATGCTAGAAATTCCAAAGGCCCCATTATTCCTAAGACTATAAGAACAATACCAATGGATTCTTGCACAACCTACATGAAGAGCCAGCAATAGAGGACATAGCTCGGACACCATGGATTTATGCAGCCTTGGATGGCCGACAAGAAGACCATCAGGCTACCATGGTTGAGATAGAAGGTAACATTTCCAAGACTTCTATTTCAATATTGATTGACCTCTGTGCTTGCTAGAGGTATGTATCTGCTAAACCTGTTGATGCATGTAAACTAGACAAGGTTAAACATGATAAACCCTGGCTGGTGCAATTAGCCACGGGTACGAAATAAAAGGTTTCTGAAATAGTTAAATACTTTGAGGTAAACCTAAATGTTTTTTTGTACTATAGTAAACCTGGACATCCTAACTTTAGGATTGTATCATATACTTATCGACATGGACTAGTTGGAACAACACCATTTCATGCTCAATTGCTTACACAATTCAATCTTGTGTACAGATAGCCAAGGGAATATGATAAATACTTAAGCATACTTAAGAAATTTTCTGTAAGGAAGATATCCATTACAAGAAAAGAAGTGCATTAGTAAATACTACAACTATTTGCAGTAAACATCCAAGACATAGAAGCATAAAGAGAACAACACATTGAGGAATTTCCATTTCTTGTAGACTTCAAGGAAGTCTTTCCTGAGGACATCCCAGGATTACCACCGAAATGAGACTTATATTTTTCCATTGAACTAACACCATAGTCAGTTCTAACTTCAAAAGCCCCTTATCGCATGAGTGCACCAGAGTTGGTGGAACTGAAACTGCAGTTGCAGGAGTTGATTGAGAAGGGATATATCCGACTGAGTGTGTCCCCTTGGGGAGAACCAATACTTTTTGTAAATAATAAGGATGGTACAATGCATATGTGCATCGATTACCATAAACTTAACAAGATGACCATCAAGAACCAATACCCACTCCCTAGGATCGATGACTTGTTCGATCAAGAAGGAGGAGCCAAGATATTTTTAGAAGATGGACTTGCAATCCGGGTACCACCAGGTACGTATTTGTGAGGAGGATATTCACAAAACCACCTTTCGTACGAGGTACGACCACTACAAATTTGTAGTGATGCCATTCGGGTCGATTAATGCACCCACAAACTTTATGTCTATGATGAAAAATATTTTCAGTAAATACTTCAATAAATTTGTTTTGGTCTTTATAGATGACATCCTCATTTACTCTAATAGTAAAGAGGAACACGAGGAGCACCTCTGCATAATGATACAGGTGTTACAGGAACACTAGCTATATGCCAAGTTTAGGAAATCTAATTTTATCAATCACAGGTACAGTACTTGGGTCACATCATCTTTGAGAAGGGGATAGCTATGGACCCAAGAAAGATTAAATCCTAGAATATTGGCCTACCCCTACTAATGTCACTGGCATAAGATCCTTTTTGGGATTAGGTGGATACTATGGGAAGTTCATTGATAAATTCTTAAGGATAGCTTGTCCCATGACCTCTTTCGAAAAGAAGGAAAACAAGTTCTTATGGATGAACAAGTGCGATGAAATTTTTCAAAATCTTAAACATCTTTTGATGAGTACACCAATACTACAAATTGCATATCTCTATGGGGATTTCGTTGTTTGCATGAATTCAAGAAAGGAAGGGCTTGGAGGAGTCCTCTTACAGAATGATTACACAATCTGTTATGAATCGTGGAAGTTAAAAGAACATGAACATAACTACCCCGCTCCATGATGTTGAGTTAGCAGCCATTATCCACGCCTTGAAAATGTGGAGGCATTACCTCATAGGAAATAAATTCGTTTTGAAAACAAACAATATGAGTCTGAAGTATTTATTTGAGCAACCAGATCTGAATGCCTAGCAAGCTATATGGTTGGATTTCCTCAATGAGTACCATTTCAAGATAAAAAAAATATAAATGGCAAAGAAAAAAAAATTGTTGATGCTTTGATCTAACAAGCTCATATGATATATGAGGTGAATTTAAGTCAAACCAATTTGGATTTACACAAGAGGATTAGAATGGCCAACAGAGTTGACCCTTTCTATGTTGAAATCCTCAAGAAGGTCGAAGAGGATAGTTTGTTTCAACAAAAAAAAGAGTATAAGGTAGACAAATAGGGACTGCTATGGTCCAAAGAAATATTTTACATTCCAGAAGGAGGGGACATCCGGTCCAACATCCTCACAGAATTTCATTGGACACCCTACTCAGGGCATCCAAGATATCAAAAGATGATATCCGCAATAAAAGAACTCTTTTTCTCGCCTAAGTTGAAGGCCAACATAGCGTTGTTTATCGCAAAATTTCAAGAATTCCAGCTGATCAAAGCTGAGCACCAACATCCCTTGGGGTTGCTGCAGCCATTACCCATCCCAGAATGGAAGTGGGAGGCCATTAGTATGGATTTTATCACGGGTCTATCTGAGAGTAAGAATAAAAATGATTCTATCTTTGTAGTAGTTGAAAAATTGTCAAAAACAACACACTTTATTCCGGTGAAGTGAACCTACATAACAGTAAACATTGCCGACATATTCTTAAGGGAGATATTTAAATTGCATGGACTACCCAAGGTAATCATATCGTATAGATATACTAAGTTTACTAAGAGCTTTTCGAGATCATTATTCTTCGTATTAGAGACGTGATTGAACTTTAGTACTGCTTACCACCCGCATATAAACATGAATACAGAATGGGTAAATTAGATTGTAGAGGACATGCTTAGGATGTATGTCATGAAAAACCCCACCAAGTGGGAAGATTATCTGCATCTTGCAGAGTTTGCATATAACAACTGTAATATCCAAAAATTTGACCTAAGACTTATGGGCATAAACCCCATTGATTATGATGTTACATTGATGTGTTATTTGATATATTCGGTCTAATACCCCACTTCATATGAACGTGATGATTTGTTTGATATATTGTGCGTAATCCAATTTCATATGTTTTATATATATGTTTTCATGTGTTGGGTGTGGACCCTGAAGCACATGATTGATGAGATTTTTTGTGTTGAGCGAGGAGCTCTGGAGCACATGGGTAATTGATGTTTTGTGTTGAGAAAGAAGCTCTAGAGAACATGAGTATTTATATAGTTGTTGAGCGAGAAGCTCTACATCACATGGGTTTTGGGACATTTGTGTTGAGCATGAAGGTCTGGAGCACATGAAAAGATAAATTGGAAGTGTTTGGCATAATCCGTGGAGCCTTCCAAGTTGATGTTGAGCATAAGATTTGGAACATCGGATCCTTAGCCATTGTATCCCTAGGTGTATCCTACAAATACATCCTAGCATTAGTGTTGAGCGAGGAGCTCTGGAATCTCACTAAGTTTGTAACTCCTTGTTTTTAGCGTTGAGTATGGGCTCTGGATAAGCTTTAGGAGTTACTGAAAATAATTAATTAGTCCGAGTGAAAACGACTCAAGTAAAACATTGATCTCAATTGACTTATTTATAAGTGATTAAATGAAATCTTGAATTTTTGTATCTCATCAAGTACTGAAGAACTACCATGTTATATGAGGGAATCCAACATGCAAGGAGGTTTGTAGTTTCCTATCCTCTTAGACCTAACCCCTACCTGAAGGCCTTAATAAAGAATGCATCCTAAGTTTAGGGATAATGTTTTGTGATACCTAAAGACAAATGTTAACAAATGATATATATATATGTGTGTGTGTGTGTGTGTGTGCATTTTATACATAATATATATAAAGAGTAAACATATTAATAATCTTAATAGGTATAAGAAGTAAGGAAAGGCTCCATCTATTATTATTATTACTAAAAGGGAATTAAATATTAATATTCCTACAAGAGTCCAAATAAGAACTAGTTAAAAGTTCCTAAGTTAAATATTAAAAGTTCCTAAATTAAATAAAAGGGTTAAATCAAGAAATCAAATGATTCTTGATTTAAGTGCCCCTTTGACGGAAAAGTCTTCCTATAAGGACCCAAGCCAAGGAGAGGCTTGGGGATCTTCCATATTTTTGGTGATTCCATATTCTTCCTGATTATTCTCAAGAAAGTTGGCGAAAATTTTTCCTAAGAGGACAAAGGAGAATTGTTTCAGAAACCAATATCCCAGTTAGGGAAGCCTTACCTTAGGAGCTCTAAGCTACTTGCATGTTGGAACCAGCTCGGGGGGATCTAGATTCAAACTAGAAATGGTTTTGGGTCATGGTTGGGTGGAACGTGGTAGTTCCCAAGTGATTTGGTTATTTATACAGAGGTCATACATGTCTTTGAATTTGTTAATGTTGGGTATTTGAGTGTGCAGGTTTTCAACCATTGAAATAGCTTCTTGTTGCTAGTATGAGGTTCTTGATTTTTTTCCTGTGAACTACACCAATTTTACTATTTGAAATAGATTAAATTATTAATTATTATGTATTAGGTGTCTACTATAAACTAGGTTATCATTTGTGGATTTCTTATCCTATCTATGAATGTAAAGGTTTTTTTTTATAGTTCATTTCTGCAATTCATCTTCTGTATAATAATTTAAGCATTTTGTTTTTCTAATTCCTTTCTGCAATTTATTTCCTATCTTTAAATTTATTTTTCAAAACCTAGCACTAGTCAAAACGAAGCATATATATATCATCTCTACTGGCAAATTTTATATTGCGAGCAAGATTATGTTAATTACAAATAAACCCAACTATTATCTATAGTATTAATCTAATATCTAAGTAAATTATTATAAATAGATTTATAAACAATACATTTTCACTTTATAAACAAAATAAATGACAAACTATTTTCCATAATTTTAACCCAATTCTCATGCATAAAATTATAACATAAAGTATCAATAATTAGATTATTTATACATAAAACAAGACTTTAAACAAATCTTTCTCATTCTCATGGATAAATGAAAAATATCAAATATCAAGTTAAGCTATCGAATACCTCTAAGGTTTGTAGGAATAAATACCTCATTTATAATAAGCAAACTATACATTTAAAACATAAAATACAAATATCCAAATCTTACATTAGAAGAGAGGTTTCCACATAATAAGTCAACCATAAAACTAATCACAGAACTCATTAAGTATATCATATAAATGGAATAAGGTCACAAGATCAAATCTTGTGGGAATGAATGCCCACACAAGTTATTTGACATACATATCCTTTGCAACTAGTGTTTCCCATGGTCGAATGCTGTGAAGTTCACGACTTCAAAACCCATAATACATTTAAAAATAACCACCTCAAATAATGTAGGATTCGCTAATAGCCTTACCAAACGTTGTTAACAATTCATTAATCATCTACATATACCACGCTATTAAATTCAAATTCCATAAGAGTAAACACAAACCAAAACTGTTGCTATGTCAAACATTTCCCCTTTTCGTTACCAAATAAATATGCAAGATGTAAAACAATCCATTATATCTCTACATTAATAAAACCCCAATTTGTTTACATGCTGTAACCATTTCATGGCTAACGGCCAGTTTTTTTAAAACGTTAAAACCTCAGTATAAATCAATTTAAACCCCTGTCAATGCTAAGCCAATGCAATGACATCCCACTCAGAGGGTAAACACCACAGTCATGACTGTATCCCAATTAAATACACAACTACGGATTTAAACATCCAGAACAACATTAAACAACATAGTCGCTAGGGGTGGCAGGAGCGGGGGGGATCCTCCTGGATCCAGGAGGACATATAGAACAAACCTTTGCATGGGGTCTAGGAAATAGAACCAACAATGAAGTTGAGTGGCTGTCTCTTCTTCAGGGCCTCCAGCTTCTACATGCTAACAATTTTAGAAAGGTTCTGATATTCGGAGACTCAAAACATGTCATCTCCAAACTGATCAATAAATACCCCTATGGAGCAGTCAATTGTCACCACCTGTTTGACAAATCCAAGATTATCATGTCTAAATCCTACGAGACACTCCACATCCTTCGGCACAATAATTCTGCAGTAGACACTCTGGCCAATATGGGAGCCTCTCTCCCACAAGGTCATTACAGTCAGAACGGAAATCCTCCCATCCTCAAATTCATCCCTTAATGAGGTGTTGGAATTCTCCCCTGCAATTTCATTTTATGCGGCTTATCCCATTGGACTTTTCATCCTTCTCTCATTTCACAAGAAGCCTCAAAGGCTCCCCTCCTAATATTTCTTCTCTTTCATTCTCTCCCCCTTCCTTATCCCTCCTCCCTTATCCCTCCTTTCCCATATTTTTTAAACCCATCCCCCTTTCCTATCCCCCTACCCTTATCCCTCCCTTCATCCCTCCATCCATCATCCAACGTCACCTCCCAATAGCTGGCCTCCTCTCCACGCTGTTTCCCATCGGCTCCTTCCATTTAAACTGTTGTTCTGCCTTCCCTCCTCCATTCGCCATGTGGCTTTTCATCTGCCTCCTCCTTCTCTCAGTCTTTGTAGACTTAATGGCCAACCAGCCCTGCATTAAATGTCTCTCCCCCTCGCAAGCTCAACGTCCCTTCAAGCATTATGTTATGTCTTCTCCTCACTGCGATATGTCTATCCATTCCATTTCATTTCTTGGCTCTGGTTCTCAAGAGGCTGTGCGAGTGCTATTGAATGTAGTTGAAAGCGATGGATAAGGGCGGTTGCAGGGCATCCTATGGCATGCACTCCCCATCACACGCTCCTTCGTGAAGGAAAGGCTATCCCTCGTAGCCTTTTCCACTTGCTCGTGCAGATCCCTCTCGGCATCGTGGTCTCCAAACCTCGGCACAGGTATAACTCTCTTGCAATCTGGCAATTTGGGGAGAATTTTGGTCTTGGGTTGCCATTGCATGGGGTGGAAAGAAGGTGTTGTGGGCACTTTGTCTTGTCGAGAAAGCAATGAAGGTTCCTCGCTGCAACATGAGCTCTTATCCCTCAGTATTTTTCTCAGTGGTCTCTCGGTCGAGAACTAGGCTTGTGTCTTTGCGGGTTCTGTTTGTGCCTTACATAGTCTCTTTGCTCGAATAGACATCTCTACAGGAGAAGACATAATGTCTCAGGTTGGTGAAAGTGTAGGAATAATGGATATAAAAAAGAACCTGCGGTGTCTGTATGAAATGCTTGCAATCGGTATAATGGACAACAAAGAAATTGTTCGAGAGGTTAAGAGCATGGGAGAAACGGTGAGCTACACCTCTTTGCAGATCAGCAACCACAATGCTCGGATTGATGATAATGAGAGAAACCTTAGAGAGATCATGGGAAAAGTTGACAGGATATAGGGAGATCTTGAGCATTTGATAACCATGAACCAGGGTAGCAGGGTGAACGAAGCCACTGCAGAAGTTGAGCACCCAATGGAGGAAGTGTCTGTAGTTCATCCCAGGAATTTTAGAGGCAATCCTTAATCTGTTTTCCTTTAGTTATGGTTAAATGTTCTACTGTCTTTTTCTATGTAACCAATTTATAAGGGTATATACTACCCACAACATTAGTTGTTTTGAACAAACTTTATGTGTACTTTTTTGGAAAACTCCTCAGATAAACTTTCTGTGCAGAATTTTTGATCTGCATGAATAATTTATTATGCCACTATTGTAATGAATGGCTATGCGTATCTTGTTTTATATAAACCTTTTATAGTTTCAGTTAAAAAAAAAAAACATAGTCGCTACAAAATAAAACATCAAAGAAACATCATAAATAATGGGGCTTATCCCCATAAGTGTTAGGTATGAAAATATGAGATATTAAATCCCTCCTCGCTTAGAACAAAACTGTCCATGGTGTTCTAGGGAGTCAGAATGAAATCATCAAACAAGGCAGGGTAAGGCTCTCTCATGGTGGCTACATTCTCCCAAGTATCCTCGTCGTCCTCAAAGTGCTTCCATAGCACTTTCAGCTCTACTAGTAAAGCTAGTAAAGTTAGTTCATAAGCCATTAGCCCTCTCTTGGAAAGTATCTCAAAGGGTCCACAAAATCTTGGTTCTAACTTACCACACCTTCCCAAGCTCAATGAGCTTCTTTTTGTTTTTACTTTCAAGTAAACATGGTCACCTATATGATAATATTTATCTTTTCTTTTCTTATCCATGTAACTCTTATGGTGGTCTTGTTCTTCTTTAACATTCAGCTATACCTTGGTAACCAATTATTCCAATTCCTTTAGTAATTCAGGCCCTAACATGAGTCGATCCACCCGGCTATCCCAAGTAACCGGTGTTCTACACTTCCGTCCATAGAGTACCTCGAAGGGACTCATCTTGGTGGAGGACTAGCATCCATTGTTATATGCAAACTCTACAAGATACAGGTAATATTCCCACTTGGTGTGGTTTTTCATGACATATATCCTAAGGTTGTCCTCTACAATTTAATTTACCCGTTTTATATTTTCGTTAGTTTGTGCGTGGTAAGAACTACTAAATTTCAACTGCATCTCTAATCTGAAGAATAAGGATCTCCAAAATTTCCCAGTAAACTTAGTATCTCGATTCGAGATGGTTTCCTTCGGTATCTTGTGCAATCTAAATATCTCCTTTAAGAAGATGTCGACAATGTGTACTGCCTTTTAGGTCAACTTCACTGGAATGAAGTGTGTTGCTTTTGACAACTTGTCAAGTAGTACAAAGATTGAATCATGTTGCTTATTACTCTTCAATAGACCCATGATAAAATCCATACTGATGACCTCTCACTTCCATTCCAGAATGGGTAATGGCTACAGCAACCCCGAAGGATGCTGGTGCTCAACTTTGACCACCTGACATTATTAGCATTTTGCGATAAACAAACCTATGTTGGCCTTTAACTGAGGCTAGAAAAAGTGTTTCTTAATTGAAGATATCATCTTTTGATATCTTAGATGCACCAAGTAGGGCGTTCAATGGAATTCTGTGAGGATGTTGGACCTGATGTCCTTTCCTTCTAGAACATACAATATTTTTGTGGACCAAAATAGCCCTTTTTTGTCTACCTTGTACACTTTTTATTACTGAAACAACCTATCCTCTTGTACCTTCTTGCAGATTTCAACATAGAAAGAGTAAACTATGTTTGTCGTTCTAATCCTCTCATGTAAGTACAAATTAGTTTGACTTAAATTCACCTCATATATCATATGAGCTCATCGGATTAGAGAACCAACAATTTTGTTCTCCTTACGCTTAATAAGCTTTAGATCGAAATGGTACTCACTAAGGAAAGCCAACCTAGCCTTCCTCTCATTTAGATGTGATTGCTCAAATAAATAATTCAAACTCATATTGTTTGTTTTCAGAAGAAATTTCTTCCCCACGAGAATGTGCCTCCACATCTTCAAGGCGTGGATGATGGATTCTAACTCAAGATCATTGGTGGGGTTGATGTGTTTGTGTTCTTTTAGCTTTCATGATTAATAATAGATCACACAATCATTATGTAGGAGGAATCCTACTATCCCTTACTTGCTTGCATCCATTTAAACAACGAAATCCCCATTGGGATATGCAATTCATAGAATTGGTTAAGTTGTCAAAATATATTTCAGTTTCTAAAAAGTTTCCACACACTTGGTCATCCATAAGAACTTGTTCTCCTTCTTTTTCAAAGCAGTCATGGTAGAAAACATCCTCGGAAAGCTCACAATGAAATTTCGGTAGTAACCGACTAATCCCAAAAAGGACCTAATGTTGGTGACACTAGTGATGGTAGGGAAATCCTCTATGGATTTAATATTTTTCGGGTCCACAACTATCCCCTTATTGAAGATGATGTGACCCAAGTATTGTATCTATGGTTTGTAAAAATCACATTTACTAAACTTGGCATAGAGATGGTGTTCCCGTAAGACCTGTAGCACTATGCGGGGATGCTCGTCGTTCTCCTCTTTACTCTTTGTGGTCTTACCTCATACAAAAGGTGGTTTTATGAATATCCTCATTGTGGATTCATACCTGATGGTACCTGGATCATAGGTCCATCTTCAAAAAGATATTGGCTCCTCCTACTTGATCGAACAAGTCATAGATCCTAGAGAGTGGGTATAGGTTCTTGATGGTCATCTTGTTAAGTTGGTGGAAATCGATGTACATCCACATCACCGTCCTTCTTATTTATGGAAAGTATTGGTGCTCCCCAAGGGGACACATTGGGTGAGATATATCCCTTCTCAATCAACTCTTGCAACTATAGTTTCAACTCCAACAAATCTGGTGCGCTGATGCAGTAAAGGGATTTTTAAGCCGTAACTAACCCTGGTGTTAGTTATATGGAAAAATGTAGGTCTTGTTTTCATGGTAATTGGAGGATATCCTCCGAAAATACATCCGTGAAGTCTACGAGAACTGGGAAGTCCTCAATGTGTTTTTCCCTTTCGGCTTCTATGTCTTGGATGTGTGCGGTGAAAAATTTGTAGCCTTTCCTAATGCACTTGTTTTCTTGTAAAGAGGATATCTACCTTACGTAAAAAAATTTAGGTAAGCCTTGAATATTTACCAGATTCCCTTGGCTATTTGTACACAATATTTACTTTTGTAAACAACCGAGCATGACATGGTGTTGTTCCAACGATTCCATGATGATAAGTCTATCATACAATCCTAAGGGTAGGATGTTCTGATTTATACTAGCAAGAAAACCATTCAGGTTTACCTCATAATCTCTAACTATTTCGAAAACGTTCTATTTAATACCTGTGGTTATTTGCACCAGCCAATGTTTCTCATTTTTAACCTTGTCTAGTTTACATACATAAAAATTTTTAGGGGATACATAGCTTTGGCAAGCACCAGGGTAAATAAAAAACAAATTATAGGTGTTGGAAACCTTACATTCTATCTCAACCATTGTATCCTAATGGTGTGCCGGTTTGCCATCCAAGCCTCCATATATCTCTTGTGTTCCAGCTATGTCCTCCACTTTGGTTCTTTTTGTAAGTTGTGCAAGACTACATTGGTCTTGTTCTTACAGTCTCAGTCATAATGGGGTCCTTGGCATTTCCAACATTTGATTTGCAACGGGGAAGCATTGTCTCCCCATTTTCTATTGACTTGTTAGCATTTGGAGCTGGTACATATGGCTTCATACCTATCTTGTTGAAGTTCTTATTAGCTGGAAAAATGTTGTTTTGTTTTATGTAAGGTGGTGTGTTGAGACCCAATTTGCAGTTGTCTGAGAAGTTCCTAGACTTGTATCTACTTATGTTGATGTTTTCTTGCCTTATTTCTCCATTCTCATATAATATCCTACCTTTTTGTAGTGCGGCATCCAATGTTTTAGCCATGTCAAATTAAATCCTCTCCCGAACGTTGGGAGGAAGACATCCTAGAAACTACTATATTTTCACTTTCTCATCCTTTGTGTATGGCACATAATGTAACAAATCCAAAAATATGTTAATGAAAGCATCCATGGTCATGGAATCCATCCTTAACTCATGAAATTATTTCACCTTTCTATCGAAGAAGCTTTGCGACATGTATTTCTCCTGAAATTTTTTTGTGAAAATTACTCCATCGGATTTCTCTTACGTCATCTTTCTTGGTATCCTTTAGGTATCTCCACCATCTAGATGCTTTTCCATTTAAATTATAGATGGCTATATGGGATTTCATCTCACTATATTAGTTACGTACTCGAAAATATTCGCTCATACCCAGAATCCATTCTTCAGCTTTCTCCACTGTGCTCATCTCTCCTTCATAGGTTGGGGATTTTATCTTTCTAAAATCTCCCTGGATATTTTCATCATTTCTCTATTTCTTTCTGCAAGGAGAAAGAGATTTATCACTAGAGATACAATGATAATCTCTTTTTGGAGGTTTAGGGGTGTATTCTTCTTTCCCTTCTTCCTTTGGGCTGCTGGCCCCGTTTATGGAAGCAATATTTCGTGAACTTGTTGGTTGAATAGTACATTTTTTGTGTTTGGGCTTCCTCCCATCATGTTCCATATAAAAGATTCATTAATTGCTTTCTGTTCTTCTCTTTCACTCATGATATCATCTTTGAAACTCTTTAACTCTACTTGAAGACTTTGTATGGTTTTTAGTATTTTAGAATTCAATTCAACCACCAGTTATTGTTCCCTTGTGGGGGTATTCATTTTTCCTTTACATATGTTGTATTTTTCAGTGTTCATGATCTAAATTGTTGTGTGAGTACTGCAAGTTAAAATATTAATAACAAGAAAATAATTTGTTGGTTAACAAAATTTCAAAAACATACTTTATTTTCTGCAACGAATGTTTGGCACGCCGATTAGGTCTATTAGTGTTGAAACTCGGCTTTGATACCACTTGTAATGTCCCCAAAAGTTGAAAAGAAAATGTAGGTTAGCTATTTAATACATGTTCTGGACATTAATTCATCTTCTGCGGAATGTGTCGGTCATTGTTTTCTATTTCAAAGCGTCATGAGTTGTCCTTATTATTTCTATGTGTTTTCCTATGTAGTTACTGATGTAAATATGTACTATGTTTATTTTACTTGAACTATTTTAAATGATTAATCGGCTTATTTATTACATTTGGTCATGCATGTGCGTATGATCCTTCAGTTTTATCTTACTTCCTAGTTATAAGTTTTGTTCATTGATATGGAAAGTCCTGACTTATATTTAACTGTCGAGGGATAGAGTGGCAGGATTCGTATCCCTTATGGACTACTGGTGTTGGTGGGTTAATCACAACCAACCCCACCCAACACCTCCAGGATCCTTAGGCTCCTATACTTAGTAGGACTTCCCAAATTTAGCCCCAAAGGCCAAATTCTGCTTTAATACTACATTTTCGCAACTTTACCTCTGCAACTGCCCTTCTGCAATAGGAGTTACAAAAATCCATTTCTGCATTCTCCTTTTAGCATGCAGCATGCGCGATGTAGGATCCCTATTTTTCCCAAATTTCGTTTCACAATTCCGCCTCCGCAATTTCTCCTCCACAATTTGAATTGCAGGATGTGGGGTACGGAATTCCAATTTCTGAAAGTTGTTCCTCCACAACTTTGCTTCTGCAATGCTCTCCCCACAATATTTTGCAACCATTGATTCTTATTTACGGACTCCACCACAACCATCGATCTACCTTCTTCTGCAGATCACCCAGATCTTGGTGAATATGTTATCTCTCTCGCATCTTCACATACGGATTACTCCTAGGAAGTTAAATCTACATCTTCGGACCCAATCTATGCCATCCATTTTCTGCAAAAACATTTTAAGTCATAAAACTCATGTTATGTGTGGATTGATCAATCCAACCTCCAATCTCTGTGATTCTTCAGTCTCATTATCCTAGGCATGCATCTATCCTACCCTTCAACAATTCAAGAAAAGATCCAACCATTCAGCTAACGATTTCAGATAAATCTATAGATATTCATGAACACGCTGAATTATCTCTGCATAGATACACAACTCAAGATATACATACATCTAGACACACAATCCTCAGAACAGGCTACTAACTTCTATTAAGGAATTAAAATTGAATGCACACAACTTTGGTTCTCTTTCAGCCTCCTCAACTATTTACAAGTTGTTACAGACATAGGTATTCCCACTTCTCTACAAAATGTAGTTTTACTCCTGAAATATAGAACCACTTCTACCCCCCTAAGCTACCTATTTAAACGAAAATGTTAAATCCTACTCTGAGTGGTCCTGCAACCAAAACAAACCACTATCGCGCATGCTAAGAAACGTCCCTATCACTTGTGGCTTGATCTCCACGCAGGGAGTCACGATGTGCCATCATGCCTATCACTGCTAACAACTATGACTGATCAAACAACCAAAAATATTCCTCAGAATGACTCATCTAGCACTGACACCTACCGTATTAGATCTGTTATTGTATCTAGACTTACTAGGAAGTAAAATACTTTACATGAAAGTTCACAATTGTTTTACAATGAATTCCTCGTTGGGCTAATGTTTAGACCTTAGGGTATGACCAGAAATTTAGTAGTTGGCCTTGAGAGCTAATGCTCCGACATCAAACTCCCAAATTAGAAATAAATCATGACCTCATGGTCATATGTCTTCAACTTTTTTTTTCCTAGATCCCTAACTTTAGTCTACTACTATAAGCATCTCTTGTTTTCTTCACTATACTAGTGCACTCTGTTGTACCTTTCCTTTTCATCTATGAACTACTAATTACCTTCTTTAGGTTCTCTTTCCTTTTCTTCTTCTTTTACTCTTAATTTTACTCCAAATATTTCCCTAACTATTGTTTTGGGTACTTCTCTATACTTTGCTCTTGATACCGCTTCTAACATTGTTCTTGATATTTTTGTCACCCATGCTTCCTTTATGCTTTGGTAAGAATCTCCCTCTGCAATATCCAATCTCTGCTTACTGTCTACAAACTCACTTTCAGAAAGTAAATTATCTTCTAACCTCTTAACTATAGTAAAAAAATCACTCCCACTTTTCCGTATAGTAGTAAACATAACACAGAGCTATAAACTAGTATCTTCCCTTGTATCATTTACAACTAGAGACACTTCTTCCACTTGTTCAAATTCTTTCAGTAAGCATTTTATCCATCCATTGATTACTTGATTCTCTTCAAGAACGTATTCAGTATGCTGCATTTCTGTGTCATCAAGAATCTTCTTTAGTTATGTTTTGAAAATATTGAGTAATTGTCCTTCAATTATTTAACCACTTCTATCAGTCAATTTAGTCTTGCTCAGTCCCAATACTGCTTCTTGTTACACCTGAGACACAGTACCCTCATATTCATCCTTATTATATTCTTCTTTCTTGTCACTGAGTAAAATTCTTTGTGACACCATCTCATCCATCTCTGTCAGAATAGAATTCTGATTTCTCACTTGTGTGACAGTCCCAAAGGTCTGTCTATTACCCTTACTTTGGCTCTCTGAGTAAACAAAATCTTTTTTTTCCACAACAGGAACAATTTCTGTTTCATAAGACATGACTGTCTCTTCCCTAATAATATTGTTTTCTACATTAATTTAGGACTTTGTAGACTCCTTCTGCTGCAATAACTCATCTCTTCCTTTGTCATTTCTTAACAACACTTCCAGCTGGTCATCTAGACTAACTAGATATTCCACACTTTCATATTTGCCTATTCACTACCCAAGTTAATTCATCTTTTCATGAAATTTTTTAAAACATAGCTTATTTACCTGAGGTTTCCATTCACAATTAAACTCATATTTCTCTAATAGGTTCTCCAGAAATAACATCTCCCTGTCAGCTTCTCCAAGAATAGTATCTTCAACACTCAACACAAATGTAAGTACTCATGTGCTTTAGAGCTTTTTTCTCAACAAAAAATATTAATTACCCATGTGCTCCAAAGCTCCTCACTCAACACAAAAAATTAATTACACATGTGCTCCAGAGCTCCACACTCAACACAAAACATCTCATCAATCATGTTCTATAGGGTCCATGCCCAACACAAACAACCATATATATATATATCATCAATAAATGAATTATTCCCAATATATAAAACAAATCATCATGTTCATATGTAATGGGGTCCTCAACCCGATATATCAAAATAACATCATAATCAATAGGCTCATTCCTATGAGTGTTAGGTCCAAAATTTAGGATATTACATCCCTCCTTGCTTAGAAGAACACCATCCTTGGTGTTCTAAGGATTTGAATGACATCATGAAACAAGGAGGGACAATCCTTTCTCATGGTGGCTTTAGTCTCCCAGGTAGCCTCATCGACCTCAAATTTCTTCCATTGCACTTTCAATTGGACTACGGTGCACTTCTTGAGTTGCACCTCTCTCTTGTCCAATATATGAATAGGCTCAGGGGAAAACTCCCCTTCAGGTTCCACCTGTAATAAGGATCAATCAACTACATGTTTAGTATCATAAACATGTTTCTTTAAAAAATATGCATGGAACACATTATGGACTCTAACATGTGTGGGTAACGCTAGCTCATATACCACTGGCCCTTTCTTGGCGAGTATTTCAAAAGTTCCAGAAAATCTAGGTGCTAGCTTACCACACCTACCCAAGCTCAACAAGCTTAATTTTTCTTTTACTTTCAAGTAAACATGATCACCTATTTGAAAGTCTTTATCTTTTATTTTTCAATCCGCGTAACTTTTCTGGCGGTGTTGTCATTCTTTAAGGTTTACCTGGACCTTGGTAACTCGCTATTCCAAGTCCATTAATAAATCAGGCCCTAACATGAGCCTATCCACTGGGCTATCCCAAGTAACCGGTGTTCACGGGGACTTCACTTAGTGAACATCTCACATAACATGTTCGATCGTGGGATATTAAAGAATACCCTTAATTTCCAGATATATTGACCCAAACTCTTTTTGTTGAAACCCCCTCCCAATACTTAAAACCTCCTCCCCACCCCTTTTTATACCTCAATATTTATAAACCACCCTACCCACCCCCACCTTAAACCCCTCATCCCCCCTAATACTTGCAATATATTGGTTCAATTTTTAATAATTTTAAAACCACAATATGAACTAACGTGATAGGATATTGGTCAACAAGTGAAGCCCCCGTGCCGGTGTTCTACACTTCTGCCCATAGAGTACTTCAAAGGGACTCATCTTAGTGGAAGTCTGATAACCGTTGTTATACGCAAGCTCTGCAAGATGTAGGTAGTCTTCCTAGTTAGTGGGTTTGTTCATGACATACATTCTAAGCATGTCCTCGATAATCTAGTTTACTCTTCATGTCTGTCTGTGGGTGATACACAGTGCTAAAGTTTAACTGTGTCTCCAATCCAGATAATAAATATCTCCGAAATTTTCCTGTAAACTTAACATCCCGATCTGAGATGATTTCCTTATGTATTTCGTGCAATCTAAATATCTCCTTCAAGAAAATATCAGCAATGTTCACTACCTTGTAGGTCAACTTCATAGGAATGAAGTGTGTTGATTTTGACAACTTGTTAATGATTACAAAAATAGAATCCTTTTTCTTCTTACTTTTCGGTATACCGGTGATAAAATCCATACTAATGACCTCCCACTTCCATTCTAGAATAGGTAATGGGTGCAACAATCCCAAAGGATGTTGATGCTCAACTTTGACTAGTTGACATTTCTGAAATTTTGCGATAAACATCGCAATGCAGGCCTTTAACTTAGGCCAGAAAAAAGTGTATTTTGATGGTGGATATCATCTTTTGATATAACAGGTTCCCTAAGTAGGGTTTCCGATGAAATTATACGAGGATGCTGGATCGAATGTCCCCTCCTTCTGGAATGTAGAATCTATCCTTGGACCATAGTAGTCTGGATTCATCTACTTTGTATTCTTTTTGTTGTTGGAACAACCTATCCTCTTGCACTTTCTTGAGGATTTCTACATAGAAAGGGCCAACTCTATTGGTTTTTCTAATCCTCTCATGCAAATTTTCATCGGTTTGACTCAAAGTCACCTCATATATCATATGAGTTCGTCGGCTCAAAGCATCAACAATCTTGTTCTCGTTGCCCTTAATATGCTTTAGCTCTAAATGGTACTCACTAAGGAAAGCCAACCACCTTTCTTTCCTTGCATTGATATCCAGTTGATTGAATAAGTAATTCAAACTCATATTATCTATCTATAGAAGGAATTTCCTTCCCAGGAGGTAGTGCCTCCACATTTTCAACACGTGGATGATGGAGGCTAACTCAAGATCGTGCGTAGGGTAGTTCTTCTCATGCTCTCTTAACTTTCACGATTCATAACCGATGACGTTATTGTTCTACAAGAGGACTCCTCCAAGTTCTTCCTTGCTTACATCCATCCAAACAACAAAATCCCCATCGAGATCTGCAATTCGTCGTATTGTTGCAGTCCTCAAAATCTGCTTAAGCTTTTGAAAAAAAT
The DNA here is from genome assembly GCA_001517045.1 of Pseudotsuga menziesii. Lineage (NCBI taxonomy): Eukaryota > Viridiplantae > Streptophyta > Pinopsida > Pinales > Pinaceae > Pseudotsuga > Pseudotsuga menziesii. The sequence continues at coordinate 13,840 of LPNX010640109.1, read as the reverse complement.
TTTCACTCTTGGAAGTCCATAAGAACTTATTTGATTTATTTTGCAAAGCAGTCATGGGGCAAGTGATTCTTGAGAAGTTCTCAATGAATGTTCTATAATATTTGGCTAATCCCAAAATGGACCTAATGTCAGTAACACTAGTAGGGGTAGCCCAATCATTTATGGCTCGAATCTTTTCTGGGTTCACAGCTATCCCTATCTTGGAGATAATGTAAGGAACATAAAAAAATATAAATATTAAAAATAATATTAATAGATAATTATTAATTATTAATTATTAATTATCAAAGAGTCATGACTATAGGTTGGAAAGTCACGAATGGACGTCTAGAAGTCCGACCATTGTAAATGTATCATATCTATTATATCATCAATTTATATATTATTATGGCTTATTTGATATTCCAAGTCTTTTGGTAATATTATTTGTATGAGAGAATAATTATTCACTTCAAGTGGTATCAGAGCCTCGTTGGCTAGATTCTAGCCTTTGGCCATTTTATCGACTTTTAGCCATTATTCTAGGTTTCTTGAATTGGGTCTTTGACCATAAAAATAGAGAGTAAAAGGAAAGCAAGTGAGACATAAAAAGGAAAAAACTAAAAAGGAAAAAGAAAAAACGGAAGAAGTAAAAATAAAAATAAAAAAAGAGAAGAAGGGAGAAGATCCCATAAAAAAAGGAAAGAAGAAAACAAATGCCCGTGCTTTTATAAAACACTTGGTTTTATTAACAAACCAACTCACATCTTAATTAAGTTATTTACTTATTGAAAGGTTATTGGATATTAAATAATAACTCATACCTTAATTAGGTTGAGTTTAGTCTTTAATTCTCTTTATTAAATAACGTAAAATCTAGAAGTGCATAAAGAAGTGAGATTTGAACCTGGGTGGGGAAGTTAACAATCATTCTTCTCAACCACCTAATCTACACGCAATCCACAAATAAGTTAATCTAAATCAAAAGGTTAAGCAACGTGGAGATCCAAGTGCCTTGTTAATATTATTATTATATTTATGAAAAAATATTATTAATATTAATAATTGTAATAATTACAATTATTATTTAATACAAAAAAAGAAAGAATGCCATTATTATTCAAGAATTCAAAGTCAAATACCCTCCTATCATCGAAAAATTCGAAGACCATTTATTACCGAAGAAGTCAAAGGAAGATCAATTATTGTCGAAAGTCAAAGACTATTCACCTTTGAACACAAAAATGGAGTCTCATGGTGACAAAAAAGGAAGATTCCAGAAGACCGACTCAAAGGTAGCCATTGACATTCTAAAACTTGAAGGGATTACTCAAAGCAAGCCTATTAGAATTGCTATTTTCCCAACCAACGAGGAAAATCACGTTAACGTCAGCTTGGCAAATCAAGTACTCGTCCCAGAACTAAGTATAAATGAATTTGACATCATTCTCAGCTTATGATGGATGGAAACATTGGGAGCAATCATCTTAAATATGAAGAAAAAGTTTTTAACATTTCCATATAAGAGGAAACAAATCAAACTGCAAGATGTTTCAATGAAATCAGATTCCAAGGATGTGTCATTTGAAGATTTCAAAGACATTTCGAAGATGATTTCACAAGAAGATCAAAAATCAAGACAAAAGATGCAGAAAGAATTCGACAAAGTCATCAAGGACAAAGAAGAAGAGATATCTCATTTAAGAGATCATAATCAAAAGTTGATCTTTCAAATCAAGAAGGCGAAAGATAGGGCACAGGACCATCAAAATATAGAAGAGGAAAATCGAGATCTACAGAAGAAACTATTAGAGATTAAAGATGATGTGAAAAAGCAAGAAGAAACAATTAGGAATCTTAAGAATGCTAAATATTTAGTCAGAAACAAGTTGGTGCACATTCAGAAGAGGACATCAAAACTTTTGGGCTCAAAAAAACAAGTTGAGGAAAACAAAGCAAATACAAATCTAGTCATCAATACAAATAAAAAAGAAGTCAATCCAGCAAATGAACAAACAATAAAAAATCCTTATCGACACCCTAACTATAAAAGTTATTTTGACCAACCACAGGGTCAAAATGTACATAAACAAAGAGGTGACGATTTCAAATGCAAGGGAACACAAAATCTACAACATAAACAAAAAACAAGAAGTTTTATCCAGCAAGGAGACCAATAGGAAGCTCGGATGAAAGTAAATCTTGGATGGATCACTCTCGAGGAAATGCAACAATTCAGTTCAGGGATTCGAAAATTATATCACCATGTCTCATCAAGAGTCGAAGTTACAAGTTCAGAGAGACATGGCAAGACGTTATTCATAACTGAGAAGTCCTTCACTAAACATGCTTTGAGGACAAAGCTTCCCTTAAGAGGAAGGCAAAGGAACATAAAATATATAAATATTAAAAATAATATTAATAGATAATTAATAATTATCAAAGAGTCATGACTGTAGGTTGGAAAGTCACGAATGGACGTATATAAGTCTGACCATTGTAAATGTATCATATCTATTCTATCATCAATTTATATATTATTATGGCTTATTTAATATTCCAAGTCTTTTGGTAATAGTATTTGTATGAGCAAATAATTATTTGCTCTGATACCACTTGAAGCGAATAATTATTCATTCATACAAATAATATTACCAAAATACTTGGAATATTAAATAAGCCATAATAATATATAAATTGATGATAGAATAGATATGATACATTTACAATGGTCAGAGTTATATACATCCATTTGTGACTTTCCAACCTACAGTCACGACTCTTTGAGAATTATTAATTATTAATTAATAATTATCTATTAATATTATTTTTAATATTTATATATTTTATGTTCCTTACAGATAATGTGACCTAAGTACTATATCTGGGGTTTGTAAAAATCACATTTACTAATCTTAGCATAAAAATGGTGTTCTCTCAACACTTGTAATACTATGCGAAGGTGCTCTTCATGTTCTTCTTTATTATTGGAATAAACTAGTATGTCATATATAAATACCAACACAAACTTATCTAGATATTTATTGAATATGTTTTTCATCGTACACATAAAGTTCGCGGGTGCATTCGTCAACTCAAATGGCATCACTACAAACAAGTAGTGCCCATACCTTGTACGAAAGGTGGTTTTGTGAATATCCTCGTCATGAATCCATACCTGATGGTACCCGAATTGCAAGTCAATTCTTTGAAAATATTTTGGCTCCTCCCACCTGATCGAACAAGTCATCGATCCTAGGGAGTGGATAATGGTTCTTGATTTTCATTTTGTTCAACTGATGCTAATCGATGCACATCTGCATCGTACCATATTTCTTCTTGACGAATAGTATCGATGCTCCCCAAGAGGACAGACTAGGTTGGATATACCCTTTCTCTATCAACTCCTGCAATTTCAGTTTGACTTCCACTAGCTTAGGTGTGCTCATGCGGTAAGGGGCTTTCAAAGCTGGAACTGATCCCGGGGTCAGTTCGATGGAAAAGTCTAGGTCTCGTTTTGGAGGTAATGCTGAGATTTCCTTAGGAAACACATCCTTGAATTCTTCAAGAATGGAGAAGTCGTCTATGGGTTGTTCTATTTCATACTCGAGGTCTCGGATGTTTACTGCAAACAACTTATAGCCCTTCCTCATGCATTTATTCTCTTATAAGGCAGATATTTGTCTTACGAAAACTTTCTTGGGAATTCCTTGAACCTTCACTTGGTTCCCTTGACTATGAAAATACACAAGATTGACTTGTGTAAGCAATAAAGAACGACATGGTGTTGTTCCAACCAGTCCATGCCGATAAGTATATAGTATGATCCTAAGGGTGGGATTTTCAGGTTTACTTTTGTAAGAAAACCATTTAGGTTTACCTCACAATTTTTAACTATTTCTAAAACTTTTTGTTTCGTACCTGTGGATAACTGTACCAACCAAGGTTTATCATTATTTTCTTTTCCTAGTTTGCATACATCAACAATTTTAGGCGAAACATAGCTTTGGCAAGCACCAAGATCAATAAGTATTGAAATATAAGTGTTCAAGATCTTACCTTCTATCTCAACCATTGTAGCTTGATGGTGTGCCTATCGACCATCCAATGCTGCATAGATCCTTGGTGTTCCCAATATGTCCTCAACGGTTGGTTCTTCTTGTAAGTTATGCAAGACCCCATTGGTCTTGTTCTTACACTAGTGGAAAATGAGAGATTAGTGACCAAAAAAATGACCAAAATCCTCATATCAATGACCACTTTTGGTTTGGCGATCGCTGGTGGCTAATTTGCGGTCTTTTATTACATGACCAAAATTGGTCATTTTTATTTTGGTCATTTATAGCTTGTCGGTTGGTCATTAATTTGGTCATATATTTGGTCATTAATCTGGTCATATATTTGAATCAATGACCAAATATATGACCACATTTGTGACCAAATTAATGATCACATGACAAGCTAGAATATGACCAAATTTGGTCGCATAATAAAAGACCATAAATTAGCCACCAAAACTGATTTTTGGTCATTGATATGCAAATTTTGGTCATTTTTCTAGTCATTTGTATTTCATTGTTTGGTCGCGTATCTCTCAATTACTGGTCATTTTATTTGCGAATTTTGGTCATTAATCTCATTTATTGGTCACTAATTTAGTCATTTTTAGTCTCTTTATGTATGGTCATTATATTTTAGTAGTTTGAATGGTGTCCATTATTAATCAATATAAATTTTTAATATGATATTATGTTTAAATTAAAAAAAAGAATCATACATTTATTCTCATCTAATACACATGTGAATTATGCAGTCACATTATAATTAATTACAACACTCGTAAATAAAATCTAATACACATGTAAATCATGTCATGCCATATTAATTAGTTTTCAGAGGAAAAAATACCAACTTTTGTTATTCAAAAGAATCAAAAGATATCATTTACATAGCATCAAATGTCTGAGCATAATCAGCAATCAGAGCATCACAAAATAACAAATGTAATCATGTGAACTGCTGCATCCATATAGAAGGAACTAAAGCCTGATCATAGCAGACTTTTCTCATCATCCCTATTATAACGGGTCAAATAATACTGAGAGTATCGGAGGTGATCAACAATCAGATAATCCGGAGCAAGACTTGCTAGCAAAGTGGACTCAAACCAAGATAGGAACAATAAAATGCATACTATGCTGAAGGTCAAAAAACTGTATATTAATTAGCTAATAATAACAACATTGATACATAATATAAAGTACAACCATATATATAAGTTTTAAACCACAAAATATATTTCTTGAAATGTCAAAAGTATTACAATAAATATGAGCTTTCTCAAAAACACATATTAATTTCCATAGAACTTTATGGGAAAGCCATCACTTTTCAAAATATTACAATGGCTAAACCATCATACTTGCACTTGGTTGCAAAACCATACTTAGATCCCACATCAATAGCTTCAAAACCATACTTAAATCCCACGTCAGCAGCTTCAAAACCACACTTAGGAGCTTGAAAGCCTCAACATCAGGCTCTTCATACGGAATGACAAATCCTCAGTAGCGAGCTCTTCATACTCAATGTCCCACTTATAAGTTAAGCTCACTCCTACAAAATCCAATAAAAAATAATCACTTGTAAAATAGAAAAACAATGAACTATAAATTAGAAAAACAATGAAGCAAATTATTTATCTTGTTCAACAACTAACAACAATAACCAAGATCATGTGCAAAATAGGAAAATCTAATCTAACAAATTCAATTTAAGAATTGGTTAAAATTAAACTTGAATGGCTAAATCTACAACTATTTAGTACCTAAGAAAAGTAAAACTCAGCTCTAAACCAGGAAATGGATTTCAACAGGAAATATAATCAACGAATCCACAAAACAATTATGATCGACTGCATAGGTAGAAACCTGTATACATAGTGCAATCTATGAAGGAGTTCACCCCTATATGTCATGTGGTTAATGAATGACATGACAACTATGGAAACTGATTAATGATTTAAGAAAGTCTCAAATCCAATGCCCAAAAGAATAAATAATAGATTTCTTTACCTGTGGAGTTGCCATTCTGCTATGTATGATTTGGTGCAAAAGTGTAACAAATGAACTCAAACACAAGTTGGAAATGTTGGTGCAACAAAAAAGTAAAATGTATGACTTGTGCATGTGAGAAAAGTTGTATAAACCTACTTTCCCAAACATGCAATAAACATAAATCAAAAGAGAAGAGGGAAGTGAAACCTTAGGGGAAACCGCTTGATGAGCTGGCCTTGTTGGAACAAGAGAAGGTGAACTGAAAAGAAGAATCTTTTTTTATGGAGTGCTTCCATGGTGCTCAATAATAGCTACAATAAACATGTTAACAGGTGTTATAATAAAAATAAATATATATTTTTAGTGGAAACAACTTACAACTCTTCTAATCAAGATGAAAAACAAATTACACTACTGCAACAAATTATCAGGCCAAGTCCAAGCAATCATAGCTTCAAAATATCTAGAGACCAACACTACCAATTTATATTGTTTGACATAGGAGAGCACTAATATACCTCATCTAAATATGATGATGATTGCAAGGCGGGAGCTTTAAGGCCTCTCATAAACTGAACACTTGTTTTTGGAGCTTAGAAATCACAAGAAAGTGTCCAACCCAACCATAACCACCAAGTCCTTCACTATCCACGTTCTGTAGTTGTGACATGTTCATACTTAGCCTAGTCTGCAGTGCCAATTCCCGTGGGGCTATCGCCTACAAGAGATAGAAACTATTATAGCATAACTGGAGAAAGAAATTGCATTGTACCAATAGATGTAGCAAACCAAGTAAGAGGATATACTATTCTTGTCACCTAAAAAAATCTTTAAGGTACTAAACCACAATAAGGAGGAATGTAGATGGTAAGCTTTAGAATCTCAATCATCACACGACATTGTAGTTAAAGGAGATGGAGAACTACAAACCATACCTGTTTCACCACCCTTAACAGTAGAGGAAATTATTCAGTTGTTTGGCTTATTTAAATTAATTGCACCATAATTATATAAACACGGCAAGTTGAATTAATTGCACCATAATTATATAGTATTCATAATCTGCAAACGTCACATACAATATATGAGGAAACTAAAAAGGGACTCCTCCCATTCCATTCCGAAATAGGCTACAATTTTTGGAAGATAACAAAACTGTTTTATATTGAAAGAGCATGGATTGACTATCTAAACAATAAAGGTTAATACTGGACATATTATGATAGCAACGAAAGAGTGTTTAGCTTTTAATTTATTGAAACAGTAGTCAACTTGGATAGATTCCAGATGATCTCTACTTGTCCTGACCAATTCCGAGTGTTCCTAATCATCTACAAACTCTGAAATTGGTCTCCTGCAACTAATCATTCATCTTGCTTCTTGTCTGCTAGTGTTGGAAAACCTGAGCCATGTAGAAAAATATGGAAATGCTGGCTCAATGCACATCAGGAAAATAACCATATGCAAGCAACTGTAAGTTGTACAAATTCCGCAAGAAGTAATGAAGGGGTTGAAGGTTAACAAGTCCTCTTTGAATGGATCTACTGCAATGATTACAAGTGATTGGAGACAAACTGAAGCACCTTAATTATACACCATATCTGAGCTGCTTCAGATAGCACAGAACTCTTTGCCACCCAGCACAAACCCATTTCACATGCAGCTTTCCAGAGGATAACCATCACATCCCGCATTACAATCTGTGAAACTGATCCCTTCATGCTGCTGCAGACACCATGACAAATACACTTATCCAATCACAAAAGAAAATTGGACAAAAAAGCTGACATCGAAGATTAATGAGTCTCCATAAACATAAAATTGCATGGATGGAAAAAAGTCAAATGTCACAAGAGTTGACATTCTAGACATTTTTGCCCAAAAATGAAAATCATACATCACTGAATAACAACCTCAATAACCATAACATTCCACAGATAGATAAACAAATCAAATTTCACAGGAGTTGACAATTCTGGACATTTTCACCCAAAAAGGAAAACTAGGCACGCTTGCCAATGAAGGGGGCACACCTTTTATTAAATATTCTTAGTGATCACATAAATATAAGCATGATTTGTGTGTGCGAAGGATAGGTAGTTCTAGTGGATTACTGGATCAAAAAGGAGCAGATCTCTCCACTTCACAGGATGGATTGTGTTCTTCATGGGAGGCAGAGAAATATTGAGAGAGTATTTAATAGAGATAAGATTAGTAGGAGATCTCAGTCTTTCTCTAAGAAATTTTGTCTCCATGATTGTGAGCATTTATTTTCATGCTTGAAATTCTCATTTTTCTAATATTGTCTATCATTCCCTGCATAGCTAAACCTATCGGCAATATCAGCAGAGGATTACCAATTTACTAACTACAAAAGATTTTGAATTCGTAATTCACAATCAGAAAAACATATACAAATTGAAAATGCATCGAGGAAAGGGGTGTTACTGATCCAATCTAGCAAATCATAGACAAAATGAGCATACTAGGATAGACAATACCAGAACCGTCTGTTATCAGATAAAAGAAAAATCAACATGTTGAATTCTCTGACACAACAAAAATTCTGCTTGAGACATAGCTAGATTGACAGTATAAGGGACCATGACTCATGCAATGCCAACACAAACGTATACAGCAACAGGCACCAAGGAAGAGCTCATATGCAAAAAGAGCTGCCTAAGATTGATTTCAAACGAGCTCAACAAGCACAACAAGGAAAATTGCTTTAGGGATACACAAAAGGGAACCTTCTATATCCCTAGTGGCCAAGGAAAACCAACCAAACTTGACTAGGTCACATAACATAATTCCTCAAAAGTCTGCCATTCGCTTCTAAAAATTTAAATGACAGGTGCCCAGTTTTCCTATTCCCAAAGGATCTATCATCTACTATATCAGAGCCTCTGTTTATGTAAAACATAGAATGACTCCATTGGATAGAGGGGTGACAGGGAGAAAACTGCCCATCCTGCACAGAGAGCACGTTGCTTTTATTTGGTTGGAAGCGCTCTGAGAAACAGGCTCCAAGTGGATGCACGACATAGAACAGTCTTCCTCCTGCTTAGGCACCAGGTTTGAAGGGCTATTCTACCAAACTTGTACAAAAGGTTTGGAACTTGTACTGCACACCTGGAAAGCAGATAAAGACCTACTCTTGTAGGGCCTATCTCTCATAATCTTATCCCAAGAAATGATCTCTCTCTGTCCTCTATTAGTGCAATGAACAATAGCACTGGGAACATAAGCGAAGTTGTGCCATCTGACAATAGAAGACCTAATCTTCCAATTCTTGGTAATATGAATACTAGTCTTAGACAGGGTATGAATCAGATTATAAAGAAAGACTGGCAAAATCATAATCAAGCATGAAACTGCAGCCTCAATAACCATGAAACTACATGGATGAAAATAAATTGAATGTAACAGGACCTGCCTATTCAAGAAATTTCCACCCTAGAAAAGAAAATTGGACACGACTGCCATCTTTGATGGCAGCAACCTCAATAATCATAAAACTGCAATGATGTCATGGGGTTGAGGGTTCGATGATTCTAGATGGTTTCACCCAAAACATTGGCAATAAAACAAGACATTCTATAGAAATTCATACCTCAAAGATGCAAAGCTTTTGCGCATGGAAAAGGAAGATATAGATGGAATTTTAGCAAAAAGAAGCATCAATAATTAATATTTAGGGTGATTTAACAACTTAACAAAATAAGCCCTTTGCTGCCACTGTGTTCAACATCAACACCAGCATTAATAATTATATTTCTAACTTATATTCTATGTATAGAATTTTCTTAGGTAGAAAATGGGTAGTTTTATACAAAGTAAATTAGATTAAATTTTGCCTTCAATCAAAATCTGGGGTTTTGTTAGTAGTGCAAATGAAATTGTTTATGTTACAGTATATAGTCAGCTGTAGTTACAGGGACATTAAGATGTATAATATTGAAGTCCAACATATTAAATTTGTGAGTACCAACCCCCTAACCACTAGTCCAAACCCACCTTGCCACATGCAACATTATGACATGAGAAAGGAAAGAGAGAAAGCATGCAACGGTCATGGAAGGCAAAGAACAAATAAGGACAGCTGTCTGTGCTTCACAGTAATTGACTGAAGTGACTTTCTTAATATAGAATAAAATACTAGCATATTAAACATATATAACAAACATAGATTGGATCAATACAAGTCGCTTCACATAAACAGAGATCTAGGAAATAATCCACATAAGAAAACTAGATTAAGGAAAAAAATACAAGTCAAATTTGCCAAAGAGAACAAACAAAGGCTCAATCAGTGCCCCAAAAAAGCATAACAGACTACTATGACTGCAAGCCATGTAAGTTGAAACCTATTTTTTCAAAATGTATTAGTATATGCTCATCAATAACCATAAAGAAAAAGCACAATTAAGAGACCTAGCTTAGAATGTTATATTGTATCTCAGGAGGGCTTCGTAAAAACACACTTACTTGTCTAAAGATAATGTTCATAAGTTCATCTCCAGAATTGCAATTTTCAGAGAGAAAGCCATTCTCCATCTTTACATGATCTATTGGATAATCTTCCCTCAACTTCATTTGACTGTCTGCAGTGGATTGGTAACTTTCACACCGTCCACCAAACCCTGGAAAAACTGAGTTCACTGGTGGTTTGAAATCCAAATTCATCTTTTGATCACAAAATCTAGTGTTCTACCCCTGAGATTGAGCAGTATATGTTCCCACCATTTCCTGATTAAGAAGAGATGCCTGGCTCAACTGAGTATTTAATAGAGGATTTGAAATGGTTCCAAAATCTTGATTATGATTTTGCCAGTCTTTCTTTATAATCTGATTCATATCCTATCTAAGACCAGTATTCATATTACCAAGAATTGGAAGATTAGGTATTCTATTGTCAAATGGCACAACTTCGCTTATGTTCCCAATGCTATTGTTCATTGCACTAATAGAGGACAGAGAGAGATCATTTCTTTGGATAAGATTATGAGAGCTATGCCCTACAAGAGAATTAATTGGAGGAACAGAAATGTCCATTGACATACAATCAACATTTGAGGCACTTAAAAGGCTTTCCCTTACATTCTGCACACTAGAACCTGTACTACTTAGAGGGACACCCACTGAACGTGCATTTGTTGGTAAAACTGAGACTGCGGCACCATTACCCCAGTTTCCACTATTTCCATTCGTATTAGGTAGTTGAGAAGACATTACCATGTTAATATCACTTGCCCCCGATATTTGACTAATAGTTCTTTCAGTGGTTAAGGTGGTCAAACCCCTTCCATGCTTTTGTTGCTGCAGTTGCATCAATTGCAACACCAAAGCATTATTTGTTGAATGCACTGAGATGTTGCCACTGCTACCTCCACCCAGGCCAACAGGGGAACTATTTGTAGCTGTCAACTACTGCTGCATCATGCGAAATCCTACAGGATCATCCACAGGAGCACCTATATCTCCAAGTCTAGCAATTTGTTGTTTTGCTGTAACTGATCTAGTTCAAGTCCAGTTGATAAACAAGGAAATGAATTCATTGGATTGTTAACAGGTGCAATTCCTTGTGCTCTTCCAATGCTGTTATTACATCCTAGGCCTGGAAGAGAGGCAAATTGGAGCATTCCAGAGGAATTCAGACCTGGTAAACCCAAGCCTATTGAACCATTTAATCTACCCAGAACTCCTGCTTGCAATGATTCAAGAGCATGAGCATACAGGTGACCAGATTGAGCAAGAACTTGTAAATCACCAATTCCATCTACTTGGAAAAGAGAACCAAACGAATATTCCCTGCCTCCTCCAAATGCATTGCCCATGCTACCCTATTGACTCACCACACCGCTGAGCCTTTTCAAGTACAGTCTATACTTCTACAGATTATTCAAAAAAGAAAAAGCACACCATCAAAAAAGGATTTAATTTTAATCAATTCAGACAAATATGTAAGTCAAAAAGTATGACTTCTCTGTTTAATCAAAGCTATACACATATTTAGATTACAAATCAATTAGACCTGCGGAAACAATAGAATCATAAAAAGACAAATAATACAACATATCTAGAAATTAGCATCCAAAATCTAAGCACGAAAGGTGATTCAGTTTTAGGTATGTAAAAATATGGTAGAAACTCAACTATACCTGTAGATGGCTTGCAACATTTTCTCGTGTCAATCCTTGAACATTCATAAGCATTGCATGGATTATTTCCTGTCTATTATCATTCTGCTTATTTCTATTGCGTCCAGAGAATATGATGCAAGACTGCCACACACATCATTTCTACCACAGGAACTATGTTTTTCTACCACACACAGCATTTGAAGATTCATCCACACATCTTGGCACTTGCAAAGGTGGTTGGGCAGATGAGCCTTCTATTAGGAAGTTACATCTACAATCGCTTCCCCATGAATCGATAATAAGAAACTTTTCTAAGGAATAAAATGCCAATAGAATGTAATGACAAGCACTTAAACATGTATGTTTGATTATACCTACAAAGAGGAACCTTGCAGATGTCTGGTTCAGAACACATTCTTGAATGTAGTTCAAGCAGTTGCCACATTCTTTTGCAGTGTACACATCCACCAGGGACTCTAGTATTACAGGTAGAAAAATGTCAGACTAAGGATTCGAGCCCTTTGCAAGCTGGGAAATTGCAAGGCCCTTGGTTTTCATCTAAATCCTTGTCATGAGGCCCTATTGTTCGACAACCATCTTTGCATATGTGAACAAGTGCTTCCATGGCATCATATAGTTGTAGGTATATCTTCTTCTCCTCTATCCTCCGAAGCCTCTCTTGCTTTCTTTATTAATGTAAAAATGGAAACCCAAATTATTAATCAGAGCTATAAGTTTAAGTCTTTCTAATTATCTATTTCAATCCACTTTTATTTTTGGGTTTACCTACTCATAGAATCAGCCTCAACAACAGATTCCAGAAGCTCTTGCTCCAGCTTAGGATTGGACTGTCTCATCACTTTCCATCCCTCTGACTTGGCAACAGTTTTGAAGCTCTTCACAATAAGGCACATGCATAACAGATTCAAGCACGGTGCATCACATAATCTTGCCAGTTGTAATACATCAATAACATTATCTGTTGTGAGCAATCCATGCTCCAAATTTTGTGTGCACACTAGTTTTAAGGATGGTACTGAAAACACATGTGAAAGTACTAATAGATGGAGGACATATTTCTTCATATCTTCCTGTTCATACATGAATCATAAGGATCAAGATGTTAGTTTCCAAAGATAGATAGCATCAATGACGGAGCAAGAGCAACGTTTCCCAAGGATCATTGTAAAGAAGTGGTGGGAACTAAAGAATCCAATTGGCCTTCTTAACCATGCTCACGAATAATGAAAGGCCTAAAACGATGAAAACAGACATTTGACTAATCCATGAGGAACTTCAACTGGGCAAAGATATGGAAGCCATGCTGAAAAACACCACGATCTATCTAGAAAAATATATGGACAAGGTGTGGAGAAAGATCGCATATGTTAAGGACTCGAAAGGGAGTCTAGCCTCCTGCAGGATACACCCAAAACAGCATGGTTCAGAAATTGGGGACACTGCCGCCAAAAAGGATAGAGATGAAACCAACATAGATGACAATGCTCATTAGCATCTGGTCTCAACCTACCACCAGTATCATCTAGGCCGTGGCCTTTTCTGCTCTACTAAGAAATATGGATTCTGTCTCGGTTGAAATGTAATCTAACTGCTTCCTCTTTTTGTCATTTTTAGAGATGTTTCTGTGACTATACCACGATA